>VZRJ01000955.1:49164-120040 GCA_013397565.1 Ptilonorhynchus violaceus
GAGGGGCGGGCTGGGCCCGCTCCATTCACGGCACCACAATACAGCAGCTGGGAAAAGCAACTTTATTAGTGTCCCGCAGCAAAATACATTAGTAATTTGTAACCAGGCATTAAAATTCCCGTCCGTGTCACACAGGAGCGATCGGCCGCCTACACGAGTGGATGTTTCCGCCGGGATTGGCCCCTGGAGCTCCCCCAGCGGCGGAGCCCCCCCGGCAGAAGTGCCCCCTGTGCCAGGAGCACGTGGGAACCACCCGAGGGGCTCCGGGACAGCCCAGGGAAAGCGGCATCGCATCCCCAGGGCACCACCAAGCACAGCTCCAGACACGATCCTCGGCAAAACCCAACCCAGGCACGGGGGAATTGTTTTTCCAGCTGTTTTCCAGTTGTGGTCACACAGCCAGTGCCTGCTGCATTTTCAAACTCCTCTGAGCTTGTTCCCTCTCCGCCCTGACAGCAGGGATACACTAACACATACAATACTTCATTAATTCTTTTTTTTGAGTGAAAAGATCTAATTTTCCTCTCCTGATCACCATGATAAACTGAGTCTCTGAGTAGCATATCCAGTATTAGTGTTAACCGTTAGTTTTACTGTAAAATCCTCTTTGGTTATAGAATATTTTATTTAAAGCAAGATTATAAAAAACAATTTCCAGCTAGAAATCCACCCCTGGAATCTAAAAGCCATCTAAATTAACACACTCCTGCAGGCTGAAGATATACTGATAGAACTTAGAAATTTGAGTATCTCCCCATGTAATCTAAACAAAGTTATCAAAATTATATTAAGTAAATACATTTGGAGGAATAGTAAATTTTTGAAAAATCCTTAGGATATTAAAAGTAGAGTTCTGGAAGTAGCAGTAGTGGGCTAGAGACAAACACACCCGAGCCAGAGCCCTCCTCTAGATGCTCTCCATGGCCTTGAACTCGCTGAGAGCCTGCACGGGGTTCACGTGCTTCTTCTGGGACGCCCTCTTGATTTTAGTCTGGGTCTCGTCCTGTTTCTCCCTCTTGACCAGGGGTTTCTTCTCCGGAGCCTTCATCTTCCAGGAGACGGCGGGGAGGTTGAGGGAAGCCATGCCCTGGGACCTCTGGTACTTGGTGGATGCCACGTAGGAGGCCTTGACCGTCTGCACCACGGCGTTCATCAGGTTCTTGGCTGCTTGGATCAGGGACATGGCACTGTCCACCTGCCGAAGGGGCACACACGGGTTACACTGCACGGAACCCCCAAACACAGCATCCCACTGGAAACACCACAGCCCCGGGGGGCAAAACCACTTGAAAACTCATTTATCTGGGTTTTTCTTTGGGAACTCAGTGGTTATAAACCTGACTTGTGCCACCAACACAAAAGCAGGGTTTGCCCTGCATTTTCCGTATTAATGGCAATGGGAGCGATTTGTATTCTGCCTTTTGCTTTTGTGACCAAGCTTTAACAGTAGCTTATTCTCTAATGAAATTAATAAAGCTGTAGTAAGATCTTAATCACTGATAATAAATATTTAAATTGCCCTAGAATACTAAGTTGTACTAGGAAGGAAGGAACACAACTGCATCACCAGCCAGGCCTGGAGCCCTTTCCCAGCTGGTTCCTGATTTACAAGAGCATCAGAACAAGGAAAAACAGGCATTTGTCAAAGCTTTAGGGAACAGCAGGAACAAAGAGCTGAGCCCAGGGCTGGGTGGAAGAGAGAGGGGAGGAGCACTGAGGTGACCTCAGCTGGGACCCCCTTCTCCAAGGGCCATTGTCCTGCTCTGGGTGGGAGCCCTGGCTTGTCAAAGCCAAATGATCTGGAGCAGGGCTTTGGTGTGGGGCAGGGTTTGGTCCGGGGCAGGACTTGGGCTGGGGCGGGGTTTGGTCCAGGGCAGGGTTTGGTCCAGGGCAGGGTCTGGTCCGGGACAGGGGTTCAGCACCTCTGCTCAGCCTACACAAGAACTCAGCTGCCTCTACAAACTTAAATCCTGGTTTTACAGACACCTAAGGAACGTTCTGGGGAAAAGCTCGAAGCTGTGGCTTGTCCAGCAGCAAACCCATCTGGACAGCAGGGGCTGGTGGCTGCTCTGGAGCACTGTCCCCTCCTTTGCACCGCGCTGTGCCCCCAGTGTGGCACCTCGGATCCTCGGGCAAACCCCTGTGCCCTGCTCTCCTCTCCAGCAGCCTGGAACCCACTGCCACTGCACTGGACTGTTCCCATGAATCCTCATAGCAGGAAGAAACATTAAATGCCACGGGAGCAGGGAGTGAATGAACTGTCAGACTGTGAGGGGGCCAGCTCTGCCCGCCTGGGCTGTGGCTCTGCTTTGCCAGCACTCTGGTCCATGGGCAGGCTGTTAACACCGAACAGGATTTTCCTTTCAGACAGGTGATGTCTCTGGACTGGCAGAGGTCTTCATCTGATTATCTGATGAAGCTTAACACTGCTGCTGGCAACACTCAGCCCCAGTGGACAGGCTCGAGGAGAAGGGATAAAACCAGGAGATCAGACTACAGATGCCAGGCTGTTCCATAACTAATTTATGGCAGAGGGGATGTAAATCCTGGAGACACTGAGTAACTGCAGTGAAACCCTGGAGTACGTATTACTGCATAATAACACATCTCCTGCTTTGACAGCACGATGCCTTCAGCCTCCCAGCTCCCAGGACATGGAACAGCAGCACACAGCAGCACGTTCCATCACAGCCCCTGGAGCGGCTCCGGGGGCTGGAAATGGAGCGGGGGGGGCAGCACAGCCCATCACCCCCAGAAGGGCTAAGCTTGTGCAGGGTGTCTTTTGCTGACCTCCCCCAGCTGCTGCTGGCCCAAAGCTCTCCTTCCACAGCTCTCCCTGTTTTTTGGGGGAAGCCTGTGCTATTTAAGTTTAAACAATTGAAATATCAAACAGGATGTCACTGGAAAACATCACTGGCACAGGGTGCCCAGAGAAGCTGTGGCAGCCCCATCCCTAAAAGGGTTCAGGGCCAGGTTGGACGGGGCTTGGAGCAACCTGGGCTAGTGGAAGGTGTCCCTGCCCATGGCAGAGAGTGGAATGAGATGAGCTTTAAGGTCCCTTCCAACCCAAACTGTTCCATGATTCTATGGTATCAAAATGGCAGAAGGTGGTTTTTCCATTTGCTGTTAAGGATTCAGGGAACAATACTGGACTATCAGCCAATTCTGTCCCTTCTTCAAACCTCCTTCCTCACTCCTCACACGACTGGGCAAAAGCACCAGTGACCAAATGTGCCTGTGCAGGGCAAGGAAGAATATGCCAGAAGAAATTAAGGATTTAGCTCCACTTCCCTCCCCCCAAATATCCATCATACAGATTCTTCTTAGGAGGAAGCATTTCATGAACTACAGTGAAGAAATTATTTGCAAAGTAATGGCTAGAATAAGGAAGCAGGCTGGCCTGGGGCAGCTTCCAGCTGTCAGAAACCAGAGCAGCCACTAAAAATCCCTGCACTCTTCAGGGCACAGCTATCCTGAAATATTAACATCTCTGGAGCACTGCAGGACCCCAGCACGTTCCAAGGCTATGCAGAGACGTGGGGTAGGTTTAGCAGTGCTGATAAAGTGATTTAACCTCACAAAGAGTGAAAAGCAGTCTGGAAAACAGATTACACAGAGGTGAAGTGAATCTGTGTACAAACACTGTTGAGTAAGGAAATGCGAAGTCTGTATTTTCACAGCAAGCGCTCCTTCCCAGAACAACGAGGCAGCAACAGGAACTCTGCACGCATTAAACTCTGAACGCTCCAGAACCTCTCGCCTGGATTCTGCGGCGTTTCATGCGAAAGCTCAGCTTGGAATGACCGTTCCCTGTGGAAGCAGAGGTGTCCCATACGTACCCCGGAGACGACGAGCTCCCCGCCCAGGTTCTGCACCTCTGCCTTCACCTTGCTGCAGATGTTGAGCTGGTGGCAGTAGAGCGCGATGCGCTGCAGGTAGGCCAGCAGGTCCTGCTTGCACGCCGAGTCCGGGCACTGCGGGACGACAGAGGGCACGTTTGGCTCTGCACCACCACAGCTGGCACGGGAACCACGGGGACAACCCACGTGGCTCCCCCTGGAGCAGGGAATGCGCCCCCGAGAGCACTCCCCTCCCTGCAGATTGCTGTGTCCCTGAGCAATACCTGGGCAGCATAAAAAGCATCAAAACCCAGAAGCCACTGGACAGGCTGCCAGGCTCCTTTGAGCTGCCCTTCAGCTCCTGAGGAGGAGGAGGGGGAGGAGGAGGAGGAGGAAGAGCAGGGCTATGTACCCTCCCCAGAGCAGGTTGGTCAACTATAAAAGGTCCTCCCCGTACACTGTGCAGGACACAGCAGCAATGCTTTGACATCCAAGATCTCAAGTTACAACCAGCAGATGTTACCAATTCCTCCCTCAATTCTCCATCTTAAGTATTCCAAGCTCAGAAAAGATAAACCTGACAACCACTCAATTACATGCAGCAAACAGGTATTTTCCTGACTTCTGCTCCCATTTCTTAGCAGTGGGGAAACCAGGTTCCTCACCAGGCACAAAATGACATTTTGAAGGTGGCTTGCTGCAGCACTCATCCATAAGATAAAGGTAACTTTTTCAGCTTTGCACAAAGCCCCTGCAGGAGTTCCTCTGCAGGGGCTGCTGAGCAGTCTGGGAAAGTGGCATTTTCTGGGATAGCACTGAAGGGCCATCCCTGGCTTTGCCTAGAGGTGAGATAATGGATGAGCCACGGATAAGTCAGGCTGGGTTTCCAGACCAGAGGGGTGTCCTGCTAAGGGGTGTAAGACAAAGGGGCTGTGGAAAGGCTTTTGCTGCCCACACAGCCCTGCAGCCCTTTAGCAGCAGCAGCAGCAGTAGCAGCAATGTGGTGCCAGCAGCACGGCCCCCATGGGCCACCTCAGCCCCACAGGCACCCCAGACCTGCCCAAGGACAAGTGAATAAAGCAGCTGGCACATGCTCACCTCCACAGCCCCTCTGCCCACCAGACTCTGGTGCTGCTGCTGGATAGTCCCAATGGCACCCGTGCCACACTCCTGTCCCTGTGCCCAGTGCCAGTGGGGTACCTGAGGCTGCTGCACCCAGCACGGGCACCAAACAGCTCCTGGCTGGACACCACCTGGGCAAGCCCTGAGCTCCAGACATCGCTGGTGCTGCTGCAAGCAGCGTCCAAGAGACACTGTCCCCCCAGTCTGGGTACATTCCTGAGGGGTTTGGGGGTATCCTGGTCCTACAGGCCGTGTTCTGGTGCCTGCAGGTGAGGACAGGTCACTGATTCAGCAGCATTTCTGGCCAGAGCAGGGAGCTGAGAGCTGGGTGTTCCACACACACACACAACACCTACAGCTTCACATCCATGGGATTTACATCACATTGTGTCACAACCCCCGTTGCTGAAAGCCTGCTCTGAACCCCAGACAAAGATCACCAGTTGTACCCCACCGAGAGCTCCTGTTCTTTCTTCCACTGAAATGGTCACTCTGCCCATCATTATCTCATCTTCCCACCCAGTATCCACAGGTCTCCTGGACAAAACCACCATCAGAACCACAATGATCCTTATTTTCTGCTCCAAGGCAGGCTGCACTGTAGCCAGCATTATTCCCACTGTAGCCCTGTATCAGCAGAGCAGGAATTCACCTGGCATCACCCAGACAGGACTACAGGCAGACCCTGCAGTGATCTCCAGCCTTCCTGACAGCTGCACCCCACCCAGTGATTTAAGAGCTCTTCTCCACATGCCCCTGTTCACAGCAAAATCCCATTTCACCCAAGACCCTGATCCTGTGCAATGGACCATCAATGAAGATTCATAATGGACATGGCATGACTGGAATATTCATCTTAAATGTGGCACCAATTCTTTCCTTAATGCTTCACTCAAGCTGAGGTTTGTTGCTTTGGCCACGCAGCCTCTCCTCCCCTTTCAGGGAAAGGTAAAAATCTCCTGGCTGTCAGCAGCAGGGTCTGAGCCCTAAATCCCCCTGCAGACTTTCTCTCCTTAGCTGTGAGATGGAAGCAGGAACTGTACAGAACCCTCCACAGAAGAGGCACCAGAGCAGATCGTGGTGCACAAACAAGGAGGTGCAAATAGGGGGTCCCACTGCCATGGACCATTTGCTTCCCACAACAGTCCCTGATCTGCCAGAACAGCATTTCACTCTGCAGTGAAGGTGAGTGTAGCTAACACATACATTTGGTTTTTTCCAGGGCCAGAACAAGTGGGTTTTCTGAGCCAAAGTGGTCCCTGGGCTCAGCAGAGGTTTCCCAGCTGCACTGATGTGCACACACAGCTCACACACACAGGGGCACTGCAGTGGGACTGGTGGCAGGCTGGCACAAGCACATCAGGTTGTGCTGTATGGGCATCTGATGGCTGATGGCTTTATGGTCTGCATGGATTTATGGGCATCTGACACCACCAACCAACAGAAACCACCTCCTTAGTCCCAGGGAAAATGATGAAACACCCAAAGTAACTTCAGTTCTCAACATGGGCACGCTGCTGCTTCCATCAGTGCAGTGAAACCCTGCCTAACGAAGCAGCAAAGCTTGCAGGTTAATTTTTTAAGCTAATCAATATTAGTCAGCAGTACAAGATGTTTTAGCGAAAGTCCACAAATAGCCTTGGCCAAAGAGCTAATGAAAAGCTCAAATTACCATTTTGGAAGCTGCTCTCCATCTCCCAAAGAGCTCATCTAACACAGCGAGGGAGCAGCACAGCAGCGGAGGGGAGTGAGGGCTGACAAATGCACAGCACGTCAGAGGGATGGCTCAACAATTCCAGCCACTTTGTGGGGCTGTGGAAAGAGAGTGTATTTCAGGAAAGACACTCTCAAGGCAAGAGGCTGCTGCATGTTCACCAAAGGCTGAGGAAGGCAGCACAACATTCGTGGAATAGGAATCATCACTGGGCTGTGTGTATCGGTCTGATGTGAGTTGGAAACCACATCCTCTCCTGTGTGAGCTATTTCTGCAGGCAGAATCGAGGACTCAGCTCAAAGACAGATGAGGTTTAAATGGAGATGTAACACAAGATAAAAAAGAGCATCAACAAAAGGCACTGCAGGTGCCTGTAGGAGCCCTGTCCTTTGCTAGGCAGGAGCACTCAGATAAAAATCAAAACTCCCAAAAGGCAACAATTTCAACACTGATCAAGAATGATGACATTATTGTATTAATGCACACCAGCCACAGACACAACCCCTGTCTGCAGAGCTGCAATGGGAGGATTCCCACTGCACAGCCCAGCAGGGAGTGCAGTGCACATGGAAACAAATGTATTGGGGGACACCCTCACCTTCCCAAACCCCCCAAATGGAGACGCTGCCACAGACTCAGTGGAGGTTACTGGCAAAAGCTAAGCTGGCTGCTCCAGGTCAAATCCAGGATCCATCCTGGACACAGCAAACACCCCCCACTTTCGCTTCCTGCTGCCCCAGCTGAGCCTGTGGAGAAGCAGAATCCCCTTTTTCTCTCTTTCTGCAAAGAAAAGGGGCAGGAGAAGACAGCAGAGCTCTGGTGGTGTGTGCTGATGGAGACAAGCACACAGCCCCAGTGGCTGTAGGTCACAGCCAGCAACTGCAGAGTTTCTTCCTCCCACTGCATCTCCTGTTTGGGGAATGGACCCTGCTGCACCAGGAATTCCCAATAAACATCCCCCAGCCCTGGGTGCCAGCAGGGCCCAGCAGGAGCTGCCAGCAGGTATTTTGGGGAGGCAGCTCCCTGGCAGGATGGGCACTGGCCACGTGTGCCAGCAGCTGCCACCAGCACAGCCACCAGCCTGTGCCTGGGGTCCCCACCTCAGCCCCACAGCCAGGGACCAGTCTCCCCAGCAAGAGGCTGCTGGAATCTTTTACTGGGAAGTGGGGCAATCCCTATCCTCACCCTCAGCTGCTTTTCACTGAGTGATCAGAACTGATGTAACCTCAGCCTCTCACCACCGTGAAAGGAAAAAAGCAACAGAAATTTTTCTTTGGCTTTGTAGGTATTTCGACAATGAGAAAATAAATAATAGAGAGAATCCTTGTCTTGCTGCAAATGATGGTCATTTGTGTCGTGCTCATAACTGCTCTGTATTCCCCTATTCCCCACGAGCAGCAGCTGCTCGGAGCGAGGGATGGAAACCTTGGGGAGAACCTGCGGCGGATGGCGGGACGCTTCCCAACAGACACGGAATACCTGGGATAGCAGCTCCTGGAGCTTCACAGGAAATGTGCTGTGAAAGTGCCTGATGGCAGAGCTGGGAGCTCCTGACACAGTGACACGAGGGGTCAGGGCTCTGTGGTGTCACCCAGCACAGGGGACACAGACCCATCCCTGCTCCCAGCCAGGACCAGGGACAGGAGGAATTAGTGCTCGGAGCTGTTGCTCCTCTGTAGCTGTCACACTGTTCCACATTAACACGTTCCTAAAGAGTATGTTAGCACATCTAATGAAATATGCAGGCTCCAAGTATTAGCAGAGTATGGAGTCAGGAAAAAGCTATATTCTTGTCAAAATGACTAACTATACACTGCTGCTCGTATTTATCTTCAAACATGTGCTTAATCTTTTACATTTTTAAGGACCTTACTGCTACTAAAAGGAGCCATTTAGTTTTCTTTTATATTTTGAAACGGCTTGGTACAGAAAACTATATATACCAACTTTGCATAAGGCATGTGAATTTAAAAAAAAAGGCATTGTAAACCTTCAGCCCAAGATCCCCTGAGACCTCTAACATAAACTGCTCCTTGCTTCATTTACCTACATCAGCAGCACACCTGGTTGTGCCAGAAAGGAGCCTGTCAAAGTGCTGTAGCAAGGAGAGCCATTTGAAAAAACACTTTTCAAATTCACCTCCCCATTGAACATTTCTCACTGCATCATTAATAAAGGAGGGTGTAGACAAGCACCTCTGGATGCAACATTAAGAGAGAGATCTGCATTGCAATGATTTACTTCCAAAGTGACACGGGTTCAGTTAAAACCTTGCATTACAAATTTCCATCCTGAAAAGGCCTGGAAAGCAAGTGACAACTGGAGAAAACAAAGTTTAGTCCATGGTCTCAGACAAACTCCCTGCATTTCAGAGTCTCTCTTGAATCTGGAATATTATAACTAATGCTGATGTTTCTCTGCAGTTTGGGTGTGGGCTGAGACCAAAGGTGCTCTTGCTTGGCCCAGTTTCTAAGTGGCTCAGGACAGGCATTGCATAAATCCCCTGAGCCGGCCATGCTCGTGCAATCCTGTAAGAATTCCTTCCAAATACTGGGACAGCACAGCCACACTCGAGTCACTGCAGGCCTCGCTCCAAGTCTTCATCAGCTCTGGGTGGACAGTGACAAAAACACCAGAGAGCTTTGACAATCTCACCACTCAGTCTGTGCGGCGTCTGAAAATTGTTAATATTAAAAAGCGGCCTCAAAAACAATACTAAAGGTTGTGCAATGGGCCAGGTGCAATTCTGAAGGTGTTGTCCCTGCAGTCTCTGCCTTGGCAAGCACCAGGACTGTTCTGGGAGTGACGTGAGCCCAGCCTGGGTCCTGTTCAGCACAGGAACTGCCCTGACCTGGAGCAGGGCTGGCACAAAATGCCAGGTGCCTGATTTCAGCCAAGGAGCTGCTGTGTCATTGCTGCCCATCCTCAGCTGCCTGCACTGCTCAGGGAGGCAGGAGAGCAGCTGGAAAGAACAGGCTAGAATTTTCCAGCAGCAAATCTGGAAAATCAGTTTAAACACCCCAAAACCAAACACATTTTCTTCTGTTCATCCTGTCTGCAGTACTGAAAGATCTGCTATTGCTCGTTTGTGCTGGAGGCTTATGGACTGTGACTTACATGGTCAGCAATGGTCCGTCCCAGCTTGTCCATCCTTGACCCAGCCTCTGCGATCTTCTTGGCTGCACTGATCACATCTGACGTGTTCTTCAGTGGACCTTTGCCCCTGCAAAACAGAACAGAGGCTCCCTCCTAGCACCACAAAGCCAGAACAGAGAACTCTGTATCCCTTTTCTCATTCTGTTCACACAGTGCTGGCAGTGACTCCTCACCCGAAGGGCAGCAATAGGCAGGTGCAGCCATTACAGCACCTTCATTTTCAAGAGTTACCCCTTCCAGCTCCTCCCAACATTTAGTTTAAATCTAGGAATAAAAACATCTTAAATTTTACTGCTTTGAGCAACCTAATGATGATAAGAGATAACATTTTAGAAGACGGATTTGCAATTTTTATGGAATGGAACATGAAGTTTAAAAAATACCGTTGTATAAAATCTGCTAAATTAATTTCAAAAGGCATCAAAACCCCTCTCTTTCCTCTGCAAATAACTGTACTAGGAACTATTTCTGCAATATGGCAATATCGAGAAGCCTATAGAATTTAATGTTGTAAAGAGCTGAGCAAATATATATATATATATATATATTCCTGGGGACAAGAATCGCCCTTAAGAAAGAAAGAAAGACAGGCAATAACTGCTGTGTATCTGTAGATCAATTTAAACAGTTATTACCACCCAGTCACTGCACAATAATGCATCTCCCCAGTTAATATGCAGGCTTTAACAGGGCAACATTTAAAGGAAATTATAAGAAGTAAGACTCTGAGGAGAACTTGCACCGTGTCTCACTGACAGCCCAGCAGCCCAGCCAGCTCTGAGTGTGCACAGATTAAAAAGCCTCACCTGGTGAAGTCTGTCATTTCCATCATAATCATACACATCTGCTTGGCCAGGACAATGATGTCATTGCCACTGTCATCCCATTTGGACACTTCAGCATCCAATTTACTCTTTTCCTCCTGGAAGCTGGCGACCTGCTCAGCAATCTTGGCTTTCTGCTCTTGAGGGAGCTGAGCCATGATAGCCTGAAAGAGAAGAGTTTTCTCACATGGCCTCCTGCTGCCTTGTAGGAGGCTTTTTGGAACATTTCACTAATAACCAATTTCAGTCATGTAGATGGGGGATAAAACTTTAATAGCAATCCTCTACCTAGAGGCTTTACAGAGCCATTTGCTTCCATTTTGAATCAAAGTTTATACTCTTTTTTTAAGAAAGAACGCCCAGAAAGACAAGTTGACACTTAAAATATGAGCCTTTGCATGATAAAGCTGTTAAGACTCCAAACAAATTTGCCACATATTACCATCCCTCAAAATAAAACTGCATGAAGAAGGAGGACTTGTCTTTTATAGAAAATTTCAACATTTTAAAATTAAGTTCCACTTGGGTATTGAGGATAGTAAGAAATATTACCAGTCTCTTCCCTGCAAAAAGCTAGCTGTATTCTTTTGAAACATGTCTGCTGAGGAAAGAGCAAGTGAAAATAAAGAGTATGTGCTTACTCCTGAATAAAATCTCTCAGACTGGGTTTACAGCCTGTGTAAGACTCCATGCCCTTGCCTTCATAAATATTGGGAGCACAGAAGCCTCCAGGAGCAGGCAGAAAGGAGCCTTTGGTACTAAAAATCCTCTGGAGCAGCTGTGCTAAAAGGTAAATGAGCAATGTCTGCATTTAAATAAAAGGGGGAGAGGGTCCAGGCATAGACAGTGCTTGTACAAGGGAGGGGAGCATAA
This sequence comes from Ptilonorhynchus violaceus, assembly GCA_013397565.1. Taxonomy (NCBI): domain Eukaryota; kingdom Metazoa; phylum Chordata; class Aves; order Passeriformes; family Ptilonorhynchidae; genus Ptilonorhynchus; species Ptilonorhynchus violaceus. Next base: position 60,693 of record VZRJ01000955.1, read on the forward strand.
AAATACTCCCAGTTAGTGTAATTCCAAAGCCAATGTGGCAGAAGTTTGATAAATAAGGTCTGGCCACTTCTTGCCTGGCAGGAAGAGCCTCCACAAAAAATGTGCCGTGGCACTTTCCCAGGAGTGTAAATTGTTATCGATCCAGAAGGGCCGTGTCAAATAAAAGCTATAGGCAAGGCCTGCTTTTCCTTCAATGTACTGATTTTAGGGTTTCACCTCTTAATGATTATATATTGCCTATCAATGCTTTCATTTTTAAGTCATAAGAAATGCAGTTAGTTGAAATGATTTCATTTCTGAGCTCCTCTCAGCGTTGTCTTGATAAATGCTCAGTGACTAAACACACACCAGCACGTGTGTGAGGAGGCATTTTGTGAAAATTTCTTGCTCATAAAGTTAGTATTTGTCTGTTGAAAAGAACATTAATCCAATGGAATGATCTGCCCTGTACCTCCCTGCAGAAGCCCACCTGACTAAATGGCAGTGCCTACAATATCTGTCATATCAAAATGTGAAGTAGTTCTTTGGTATTAACAGGATTTTGATCTTTCAGAACATCCAAAATAAAAAACAGGCCAACATCCATCAGACCAAGACATGCTGCATGTCACTCAACCTCCTGCTCAGAAGAATACTGGAACAAAGAACGCCAGTTTTCTGATCCAACATTTTCATCACTACGCCCCCAAAATTGAACCTGGGTTTTCAAAGCAAGCTGAACTGTTTCTTAAAGGCAGGTCAGTTTTATAATACTCAGGTTTCTGCCTTACCCTTGCACTCTGTCCAGCAATGAGCTGATCATCCTCAGTCTGGATACTGGTTCTGCTTCGGACATCGAAATCCTCGGTCTCAAAGTCAGAATCATCCAACTCTTCAGGAGTCTGAGGAAAAAGCATTCAGTCAAGAGTCAAACAACAGATTTCATGGTTCTGAAAATCAACAAGAACATTGTTTTTCAAGCAGAGGGCATGGAAACCAGTGGAGGTAAAAATTATTTCATGTTTTCAACAAAAAGGTAAATACAGGGACTGTATCCAGCTCTGAACACGTGTGGTTTTATATGCTCCACTGCTCCTGTTAAACACCATAGGGATCCCCAAAATCACCCAGCAGTAACTAAACAGCTGAGATTTGTCAGGACACTAATGCACTCAGCATCTGAGAGACAGAAAAGAGTTCTTGCAAAACGAACAGCGTTTCTGCAACTCGATTAAATGTGAAAGCTTCACTCGAGATTCTGAGGCTGGAATTACACACAGCTCTAAGGGCTGGTTCAGAACCACAGACAGTGTCTTCAGCACAATTAGGAATCAAAGCATTGACTAAATTAACAACAGATAAAATATCTCAAAATTTATCCTTATCCCCCAGGAAAAGCTGAAAAAATTTTAGCTAGTAAGGGCCAGCTTTTGTGCTGTAGGCTGAACACATCTGACCTAGTTCCTGCTTGCCTAGGATTTATTTTTGCTACTGCCAGTCTGTAGCTGGCAAACTTTTTATAAAGCTTATCAAGTTTAAACAGCATGTTTGTCAAAATACTACATCTTTGCTAAAGTGGCACTTCACGACAATTCTCCAGAGCTGGATCAACAAAGAACTTCACTGATAAGTGCAATAAATTGTGATTAACAGATAAGATGCAAATAAAGTCCCTGTTCTTTAGACTTCTTTCCTGTGACTTGAATTTTACAGACTTGTCTTCCAATACAGACATCTTGTGATACAGTGAAAACAGAGATGGACATGCAAAACAGTTGCCAAAAAGCAAAGGTGAATACAGTGACAATCAAGACTTTGGGTATTCCAGCCTCCTCTGCAGGCCCTGGAGAACAGGGTACATCCACAAAATCAGCAGAGGGATGTACACTAAGAAGTGTATCAATATTGAAAAAAATCAAAAACCATAAAGAAAACAGTTCTGCTGTATGTTTACAAACTGGCTGTGATTCTCCTCTGCCCATGCCTCCCAAAGCCCAGGGGCACACAAAGTGTAACTCTGCCTTTCAAATGTCACCAAGGGCAGAAACTCCTCTGGGGTGACGAGCCTGGGCAGCAGGGAGGGAGGGAGGGAGGGAAGAGTTTCTCTTCAATAAATACAGATATAGTGAGATTGTAGTTTTGCAAATATCCTGCACAAACACAAAAATGAGGTGTTCCAGTGGCTTTTCCTGCTGGTCCCTGTAAAGAACAAGAGCCACTGGACAAAGCTGAAGTGAATCAGCCCCTGTGCAGGGGTTACACCAAGCCTGGAGAAGCTTGGTGCTTCCAGGTGCCCTGGAATCTCCATTTGGATGGCTCTTTTATTCCAAAATAAACCCTCTGGATGACAAGTGCTAACATTTTAACATTTTTATAGGTGGCTGCTGTGTCGCCAGGGAGCTGCTGTTGGCTGCTGGCAGCGGAGCCGTGGCTCCCTGACACCGGAGCGTGGCACAGGGGGAAACGTCAGCATTCCTGGCACTGCCAGCCCGGATAATTCCTGCCCACGTGGGACTGGCAGCCGTGCCTCCCTGTCCTGAATAACAAGGACTTCAGCAGGGGGGGGAATCACAGCCGTTTGACTGCATAGCAGGAAAGCATTGATATCTTCATCTAACATTGGCTGTCTATAAATCCTGAGCTCGTCTGAAAAAAATTCCATGGGGAGCACATACGTGGTTGTCAGCTTTTCTCCTGATTTTTCACCTGATCCTTGGCTTTAAGCAGCAAACATGGAAGATGCTACTGCAATGGTTACTGTAATCACATACATTCGGGGGCTGTACGTCCTTAATCTCCTGATCACCAAACTGGATCTGCCATGGTTACCACTCTAAAGATGAGGGCAGTTTCTCAGAGTCAGAGGAGTACAAGGAAAAGAGTAAGAAAAGGAATAAGCCCCGACATTTGTCTTTGCTGTGTCTAGCTCCTGCCCATTTTTGCCCCACTAGGATCCAAGAAACAGGCCCACGGGTCAGCTTTAACCAGAACTTTCTTTTCTGCATCCATTCAACCAACTGCAGGAGCCCTTCTGTGTGTGACCTACCAGAAATTAGGGCTTTCAAGTGACACCCGTTGCACCTGAAACAACTAAGCACACAGGAGACAAGGCCTCTGTGAGCTGCCCCTGTTTACCCAGGTTAGCCAATTAACAAATTACATGCTCTAGGAACTACAGACCAAACTCATATCAACTCGCTTTTGACTAACTAGCATTAATTGTCAAAATTTACTTAATAAAGAGCCATTAGGTTTTATTTCTAAGCTCTCAAATCATCAACAAACATCTATAGTTCTGAATTAATTTGCTGTTGTTAACTCAAAGGTCACTGATTTTAGCACATTAACGAGGCAGGCATTACCATGAGATTACAAAAGATGCGTGAAGGGTATTTAGCATCACAACTCGGGCCATCATCGATGCTCAGATCTGTTTAATGACTTTGAATCCAAACCTGCTCAAGTGCTCCAGAGTGATTAGCAGATTTTAAGACTCTGCATGTTAATATGAGCTAAATGAAAATCTTCTGCTGTCTGCTCTCAATTATCCTGATGGCTGTCAGTTCAACAGAGGCAGGGGAAAGCGAGCGGAAAAGCGGGAAGCTGTTGGAGTAAGTTCTGCTCACCCGGATCATCAGCACGGCTTTCCTGATGTCCCGTATCCCATCGTACACCAGCCGGGAAGCATCGATGAACTCGTTCTCATCCATTGGCTGGGCAGGATCGGAGCTCAGGGCTTCCACAGCAGCTTCCACTTGCTCCGTAAACCGCGGCATGACTGAACTCGGAGCACAAAGTCAGTCAGTCCCCACCCCGCTGCCACTCTCTGCTTCCCACTCTTGTAACAGTCGTGACTGCCTTGCTCTTAACTATCCCTGGAAGCTGTGCAGTCCTTCCATTTAAATTCACAACATTTCTGCCAGGAGCTGAAGTCTTAATCCACTTCCATTTCTGCTTATGCTGCTTCTTTTTGGTGTTTTCCCCTTGGACAGTCAAAAGTTTATCACACCCTTCTAGTGGACAAGAACAAAGCACCTGGGGAAGCCCTTAGAAACTATGGGATAAAATATTGTTTGATGTTCCCTGCAGATGTAAATCATTTTTTGGGGAAAAAAAAGATACTACCACCGAGAAGCTCAAGTCTAAGAAGCACTGGAAGGGGGTAGGTTGCACTGCTGCATTTCCGTGACTCATGGTGCCCCAGGAAGAACATGCCAGAACCAGTTATAGTCTGCTGTTTCTTCAGTGTCACTCTTGCTTCTTCATCAAAGTAATTAAAGCAAAACCAACAACTACTGCCTGGCACTGAAGCAACCAGAATCATCCCTTGCCCTGTATGGATGTCACCAAGTAGTTCACAGGGAACATTCCGATTTGGTGTTTACGTGTGGGGCACTACACTAAGCTTTTCTAACAGTTGTAAAGATACTTTACAAAATTTACCCTAAGTATTATCCCAAATTTATTCTGCTGGGCCAATGTGCTCTTCTTTCTGGACCCTGAACAGCTGCAGAGTCTGGTGCAATACTCCAAGACGATCACAGCACAACGTCACTCACGTCTGGGACTCATTCCCAGTGTTTTTGCTTCCCACTGCATGCCCAGTCCATGCCAGCGAGCACACTCAGGGATACCTTGTGCACCGCTGAGCTTTATGCCAGTCAACACAGCAAAATCACACTTCTCACTTTCAAACAGCTTTGCAAACAACTCCCACTAATTTTCATTACAGTAAATTGAGTCTTCAACGGATTTCACAGGTACGTCGGTACCCAGCTGCCCACACGCTTCCAAGGGAATTCAGGGCCCTTGGGGACAGGCCACCCTTACCTGTGTTGGACAGGAGCTTGGTTGCTTCCAACACCTTCTCGGTGTAGACTCCGGGTTCGTAGTTGTCCATCTCGGACGTGACCACGTGAATGACGCGAGCCGCGCGGCCCCGGATGGCGCCGGCTGTGCGGTCTAAGCCATCCACGTCTTTTTCTTGGAGAGCGATGACACACTTGTTTACATCTTCTAAAATATGGTTCTCTGGTGGTGAAAGAAGGAGGGTTTAGATGGTAGTATCTTCTTTTCTGTCGTAGTCATCAGCATTGCAATTGCTCAGTGTGGGACCTGCTCTATAAAACCCACCCATGGAGGTGCTGTCAAGCATTAATTTTGAAGCTCACTACAACCAGCAAAGAGCTGCCCTTCCCCAGGAAGTGTCAAAAAGCCATCGGTCCATCCACCAACTGGCATCCACATGTCCTGCCCTTGTTTGTACTCGATTTTACCAACAGGAAAGCAGAGTTCTGTTCAGTTCTCCCCCGGTGTGTTTCTTTCCATATTCCTCCCCTGGACTGCCCAAGCTCTTATTCCAAACACCTGCAAACCACTCCCCTGTCACTGCACGTGGGGCAATGGGACACCTCCCCAGCACCACACCTACTCCACTCAACACTCAACAGACATTTGGTGCATGTTTCCAGCTTCCTCCACGGTGTTTTCCTACAGCCACACACATTCCAACAGAGAACATTACACTGTCAGTCGCCCATTCCACTTTGAGACACATAATGTATGCAGTGAATTATGCAGAAAGCATTCCAGCCAGAGTACTCACTGCCTCTTCAGAAAACAAAAAATAAAGGCAAGACCTCTGTTTCCAATTGACTTTTTTAATATATATTTTCTGGTTTTAGACAGAGATATTTTCCCCCATTTATCAAGTCTAAGAAGCCCAAAATGGGTAAAACCCCCTAAGAGATTTCTGAAGATGCCTACAAAAGTTGGGATCCTTATTTGGAGAAACCTACCCCAAAAAACCTACTCCCAAACTATTATTAGGGACTTCCAAACTCTCTTAGATACCTCTTTAATGTATCAGGACCAATGCTTTGATATCATCATCCAACACCAGCATTTGGGCTGCTTGGTAAGAAAGCAACTTGGAAACATTTCTGCTCTGTCACTTAAAATAGTTTCCAGTGTTAATTATCATTGACTTAATCATTCTACACTGCCAACCCGTGCAAGTGGCTTTTATTCCCTCTGCAGGTAGTAAAAGAGCCATTTTGGAAGGGTTTGTAGAGACAAGAAGCTCATAGAGTTGGCTGGGAGAGGATTTGGAGGAACTGCCTGAAAGGATTGCTGCGGGAAGTTACGCCTGATTTACATAAAATTAACAGAGCCAGGTGCAATATTGCGAGACTTCTGTAAGTAACCTGGACAAAAATTCCACTTGTGAAATCCCTCTGAAGCAACTCAGCCTGAGCAGGTTCAGCTGAGGGCAGAATGTGGCCCTGAGAGAGAGAAGAGCAGGTTCATTAGTGATTTGACAAGTCAGTGAGCAGGCACAGGAGCCACAGTGAGCATAGAGGGTATTTAAAGAAGAGACAGCCCTGGGAGCTGCAAGGGCCCAAAGAAAAAGCTTCGGCACCAGGCCAAAACACAGCCTGTTTATTGCTTCAATTCCTAAATGAATAAATTAAGCCACAGACCATTGAAAAGCCTCTTTGGATTATCCGAACTTTAATAAAAGGCATGGACAAAATGAAGGTGAATATTTAAATGTCTGCTGATCATTTAATGTCTTTTGCAGATGCAAAGTGGCCAGAAAATCCCTTCTAGAGGAAGATAACCCACAGGGCAGCTTGCAAAGGGCCCAGGGAAGTGCAGGACTGTCAGGTCTATCTGCTCTGGCGATACACTGCAGCTGGATGATAACAGATAAGATTTGACACCGTGTTGAGCTCTTGTAAATACATCCAGTGCTACCCATCCTACTGGCACACGCAGCACAGGTTCACCAGCAGCACTTCTGGGGATGGGAGAACTTTGTCCCACATCAAAACCCACAGCCATCCTCCTGCTGAGCAGGAGAAACATCCCACCGCAACAAAACACAGCCCAGACAACAGCAAAGGGACCTTGTCCCACTGAAATAACTATAGGGAAAATGGTGTGGTTGGGCAACAAGGTAAGAGGAAAGGTATTTTTTTCACAGGAATGATTTTTAGACCAAACAAGGAAATACACTAAACTGTGAAGAGATACAGAATAAAAACTCACCCATGACTGTCAATCCCCAATCCACCTCCACCAAACGCCTTCCACCTCCACCCACCTCCACATTAAAGGGATTAAGCAATCCTTTTCCGAACAACCCCAGCAGTCTGTGAGGGAGTCTGGGGCTACAGGATATCACAGTTTAAGAGCAACAGTCAGGAGATGAAGCCACAGATGCACCAACACAATTGCGCTTCTCTGCTGCATCTCCTGTGTAACGTCTTAGAAGCACTTCCATGCTGAACCTCTGCTGCCCAGGGGCACTGGAGGAACCAGGTCAAGCAGCAGTGTCAGCACACCGAGCAAACACTGGAGTGTTCACACACTTGTAAATACAGTGTTCATCCTGGCAATATCCATCAGGAGCCTCTTCAGAAAAAACAGTTCCACTGAGATGGGCAATCTCTGCCACAAACCTCTGTCAGCAGCAGAGGAACAGAAGGCAGCAAATGGAATGGGTTTTTAAGAGGGTTTCAAAGGAGATGCAGGTAATTTCAGAACATTGAATTCGACAATTACACGGTGCTATCAGCAACTGCTCTAAAGAACAGAGATAGTGGGCACACCAACACACCCTGAGTGCTTTGGGAAGGCACTGATAAGAGGGATAAGAATTACAGAAGGTACAGGAGAGCTTTGAAATGAGGAATAATGAAACAGCCAAAGATTCTGCAGTCAGAAAGCGACGACTGACTCAGTGTCTGGCAGAACTCTGCACATTTACACAGAGCACAAAGAAAGAGAGGGGGGAAAAAACCTCTTCACCATCTTCTACTACAAGTGGGGGCACCAAATGAAGCGAACAGGCGACAGTGCAAAAACAAGGAGGTTCTTCACACGGAGCACACTTAAGCTGTGAATTTTGCACAGGATGATGGAGGTGCCAGTGGTTTATAATGGTCAAAGGAACAACTAACAGCAGCTTAAATGAGAAAAATCTGTCAAGGACTGCTCAGCAGATAGCACCTCTGATGCTGGGAGCTCCCTGAGCTGCACATCACTCATGGCTGGGAGCACACAGAAAACATCTCTAGGCTACAGGACTCCCGTGCCATCCATCTCCCATGCTGACAGTGAGCCTCCCCCAGACCCTGCCCTAACTCAACAGGGCCCTTCTGCTGCTGCACCCTTCCAAAACTGCTGTAACCTGCGAGCTCACCTGCAGCGCCGTGCACTGAAGGATCCTTCCGTGATGTTCTGTTGTAATTTAAACCCAGCATCTCTTTCATCAAGCCTTTACTTGTGGATAATTGATACAATTCTGCAGCATAAGCTGAGTGGTGAAGTGTTTACTTCATGCAGGACAGCACGCCCCATTGCAGGAATGTGGGATGGCTTCTATACATATTCATATATACACACACTCATACACTCACAAGAACTCCTTTAAATTCTGTGTACATCCCAGTTAGTAACTGATACAAACATCCTAATAACCCCAAACAGCACTTGATATAAATCATACCCGCCACGATTTTATCCAAAGAGAAGTTCAGACTTTTAGCAGATGAATTGGAGTTGTGGCATTTATATGGAAAACATTTATCAAAGTTCAAACAAATAATATTTTAAAGAGTATTTATTGCTTTAATATTTTTCTGCCATCTCTTCGATAACACACACATATAAATAATTACTGACTGCACTTGAGTGTCTGGAGTTGTCTCAAACTACATTTCCTTGGCTCCCTTTTGGGTGGTGAGCACCCCTTGAGGTGAAGTTTCCCGAGTCAACCTGCCACCTCCCCAGGAAAAAAACCTTCTCTGCTTCCTGCCGAGCCTTTGAGAGTACAGGCACGCAATAGATTTGGTTATTTAACTAAATATCAGTTCTAACCTGCATCCCTGCAGAAGCTGGGGTTGTCTTGCCTACAATTCACTTGAGTCCAGGTGCTAAACCTGGACTACCAGGGGAAGGAATGTGATTTTATTGAGTGATGCAACTTCCTGCTCGTGGTGACTTCAGTGTTACAGAACAGCTTGGAGCTCTTCAGAGCAGCCCAGCACTGGGCCCACACCACGAGCTGAGGAGCAGAGCCCCCACAGCAGAGCTCCCATTCCTGGAATATCCTGCACAAGGATGCAGAGCCCTCAGCTCAGTGGCCTGATCCCTTTGGGGGCACAGCTGCCAGGGAGGGGCCCCGTGGCAGCTCCACCCAGGCTGTGTTTGCACAGACTCACAGCTTTTCCTCTTCCAAACGTTTCTACACTTGTGGGCAAGCTCCAAGTGGAGCCTCGAACTTCAGCACACAATTCCCTTTGAATAGATTTCCCTGGAAAAAGGCTCCTCAGAGCTGTGCAATTCCAGCTGCCCCAGCGAGCACTGATGGATACGAAGAGCTCAGATATTCAACTGCACTGAAGTTTCTGCTCACTCATTGCAAAGAGGATTTTTATTTAGAACCCAGGGAATCACAATACAACATGTACAATAATGCAGGTGATTCATCACTGAAACATCACTTGGGTGTTTGTTTGTTTGTTTTGCTTTTCTCTCCTCTTTTTATAGTTTAAGAAAAAATATGGTCTTTTAATTCAGGACCTCAGTTTTTCATCTACATTTTCTATCTGTGTTCACCTGGTACTTCTGACTCCACACATCCTCCTGTGAAATCTCTCCTTACACCTGGAGGTTTTAGGTCACTTGAGATGCCCAAGCCTGCTTGCACCAAGGAAATCAGACTCCCAGCTTGTAGGTGATTTGTGAACACTATTGCAGACACAATTCACATGGTTACATCTCCATGTCCTCTGACTAGAGCGGAATTAAAGGATGTGGAAATAAAAATGCCCTCATTATTTTTAGGTCATAGCAGCTGATAGTGGGTTTTTATCAATGATGCTGATAAAACGGATTATCTTGGCAAGCACTTTGCCAAATGTAATTATTAATCTATTATAATGATCCAATCTCTTTTACAAACTCCTAAAACTTTGCTAAAGCTGACATGGTTATGAACAGTCTTATTTTAATTAACTTGTACAACCGTGGTTTGATATTCAGTTTTGTTTACACGGAAGTGTAACTAAAGTGAGCGGAGGGATAATTTTTTCTGCTAGTTCCTAACTTAGACATAAACATGTTCTATCTCCCCCAAAGTTAATGGTGAGGCTTGTCTACAGCAGCTAAATGGTAATTCATCCTTAGTTCAGCCAGCAATTCCAAATCTTGAAAGTGCCATCTCCTTGAGACCAGATCTCCTGCTACAGTTTCACACCTCGCTGGGCAGAAGGTGACACCAGGTGAGGTGTAACAACACCATCCCTTCCAAAAACCTCACAAACTCCAGAACACCTGTCAAAAACACCCGTTTCCAGGACTAAGCTCTTAGGAGGATGATTATTTCTGAGACTGGGCCCCTGATTACCTGATACAGCCAGGAAGTCATCAATGGAAGTGATGTCGTCCACAGCATCCGTCAGCACACGGACTTGTCTCTCCCAGTGCTCCTTGAAGAGATCCATGTTTTCTTGGGCCAGTTTGCTTTGGGGTTTAGCAGCCAGAGCCAGTGCAGCATTAATGACCTGTAAAACACCTCTGGATTTTTAAAACACATCCCAGCAAAACGATGTGTATTTATCCAATGAACTCAGCAGCAGACAAAGCAAGTTTAATGAGTTTTGAGGGACCTGATGGCTAAACACAGAAGTGTTTAATTTTGTTGCTCTCACATCCAACTCATACTTGCTTCCACATTTATTATGGTTAGTTATTAGCAGCAAAATCACTTGGCAAGTTTTCACAAGAGCTGGTTTCACCTGTCTTTAACAGCTCATGGTAACAAGGTGTTGCTTTCTGTGTTGTTAAGTATTTTAGACAGGATGACATTTAGTACACTCGAGGCTGCGTTTGCTACTTGCCAAAACCTCAGTAAAAAGGTCAAAAAAGGATTAATCTTATACAGACTGAAGTAGAAACAATATGCAAATACAAAATTAAAGATAAATTTTGATTTATCACTTTTCCTTAAAGCTTTACGCTGGATCTTGCCAGTAATTATTGTAATGACTTCAGATTTCTGCTGAACAAGCCACATTAGCCAGGGAACAGGAGGAGATGCTCCTTCTGCACGCTCCCTACTAATTTTCTTCAAACCCTAAGACCACAATTTACACCAGATCCTTGTTTTCCTTAGCAGAACAAATGCTACATGTAGTGCTGGGTAACGAAGTTTACGCTGTGTCCTCTAATTGGTCGTTTAAACGACCACAAAAGCCTCTTTGGGTGCGGGAAGAAACCAATCTCAAGAGCTTGGTCCTGCTCTTGCTGCAGCAGAATGACCTGGACACATGCCAGGTGTGAGAAACCATCCCCAGTCAGAGCGACGTGACAATCCCAGCCTTGTTCCCAAGCACCTGAGAGTCAGAGCTAATTAACTCACAACTTCAACGTGCAATTTTTCTTGTCTACTTTAGGACCGTATTAATTTCACAAAGTTGTCGACCAAAGCATGCAAGCACCAGATGTTCCTGCTTTCCCAAAATCTACTTTCTCTACCTGCATCATTTACAAGTGTCACAAAGCATTTAAAAAAATATATAACTCACTAAACATGGAAATGATGGTGATGTCAAACGTACTGGGATGGCACTGAATGAATCAGGCAGGAGAAGGAGGCTGCTTCACCCAAGGGATGCCAGGAATTAGCAGTGACTGAGGAAAATCCACAGAAAAGCTGGACTGCTCCCCACGCTGCCATCCCACCTCTGGAGATGGAGGCTGCAGGTCCGGGTCACAAATCAAACCCAGCTCGGTGGGCTTGGTGACAGTGACAAACACGAGAGGCAGCGCCAGAGCGTGGGCAGCATCTGCTCAGGGATGAACACGGCTCTGACCCCCGGCAGGAACAGCACTGTCCCTGTCCCCCACCAACAACGTGGGCTCCTCTGCTGCTCCCCTTCCTCCAAGCAGCCCAAGGGCACACCTTCTGCGTGGCACCTGCAGGAGTCAGGACGTCCCTTTGGAAAAGACCTGCTGCCAGCCACGGGCGGTGCTGCTCTGCCACCCTCACTCGTGCTGCCCGCTGAGATCACGCATCTCAAGTCCTGAAAGCCCCGCCTTGCCACACCCAAGAAAACGATGTTTAAAATTTTAAAATCAAACAGAAATAGAGGTTTTAGAAAGGCAAACCTGTCCTCTGCTCGAGAGCCTTGATTTAAAGACCAGCCACTGCCACCTCTTGCCCCAGTCTGATGGATGTAATGAATTAACCACCTATCAATCAAAATCTAGGTATCCAGGGTTTTATAAAGATGAATCTAAACAAGTGTCCTGGAAACAGGAAAGATAAACCAGACAATGCTCTAGAAATCTGCTCTCAGCTTTTAATCCTGCTAGAAACTGTAAGTACAGAGACAGAGATGATGCCGATACCAAGGGTCAGGACATTTTCTCTGCTTTTCTCAACCTGCCCTGGCCCAGATCAGATATAAAATATCCTGTAAGCACTGAGACAGGGCAGCATTAATGCTGAAGAACATATGGCCTGGGTACCTGCGAGATGTTTGTCTGGACAGCAGCATCTGTCTGGACAATTAATCTTTGCCAACAGTGCACGTCAAGCCCAGATGCCCACGTTAAGCACCTCGTCACAGGTAATGGCAGAGCTGTCACAGACACAGGGCTCTGCAACTGCTCCACAAACTCAAACTGTGCATCCTCACCAAATCCAAACGCAGGAGCCACAGGCTGCGCCATCCTCCTCCCAACAGGCGGCTTGTCCAACTGAAAAAGGGTATTTTTTTATACATTATGGCAAAAATGTATGGCCAAAGCGAATGTATTTTATAAAAATGACCAAGCCAAACCAGTGTGTAAGATGTCCCTTCCAGACAGATATTCCTGCATTAGGGAAGCGGCCAGCAGTGCTGGAGATGAGGGAACCTGGTGGAGATATCAAAGGTTATCAAGGGCCACCATGGAGCGAAAGACAAACCTGCAGCTTAGGAAAGCCATACAGGTGTGTGTGTGTGCTCAGGGGGAAATTCAGGGCAGCAGATACAGCTCAGCAGTCCCTTTTTACAGCACATATTCCACATCTCCATGTGCAAAGTGACCACAACAGGCAGTTTTAGCAAGGGTGATAAAAGCCTTCACCCTGTGGAGAGTTTAGCATTCAAGTGGGCAAATCATCCTGGACGTGTCTCACACCTCTGCCTGAGGAAATGTCCCAGGGATTACTGACAACACCCTGCATGTGATCTGTTCCAGGGAATATACTCTTACAGGACGCTTGGCATCCAGCACAGTGATTGATTTATTTTCCAACAGATGCTTAGAGAGATATGGGAAAACGACAGGGATGCTGGATCTTAAATAGTCTGTGTACGTAGCAGGACTATGATCCCTTTATTATCTAAAAATGAACACTGTCAGGGGGAGGAGGGAACAATTTTTTGGGGGAAGGGATGGACCACAATACACTATTCCTCCTCCAAAAGACATGAAGCATTGGGCAATTACTTTAAAATATCAGTAACTCTTACAGGAAGGAGGTATACAGAGCTAGAACCCCGGAAGATCATGACCAGACTATGTAAAACGTAGCCACTTCCATGTAAAACATTTGGCAATTTCAGGGAAATATTTTGTATTTCAGAGCTTTTCAAGATGCTGCCAGAGCACTGTGATCACAATGACTCACTGAAGTTGTACAAAGAAAAGAATCAAACAGGGACATTTTGAGCCTATCCAGAAGGAAATGAAGCATGGCAAGAAAACACACTATTTTTATCGGTGCTTTGTTTCATGTAGCAATTGCAATGTTCAAGGCAGACAGCTCCACGCTCCATAACGCAGTTCCAGCGAGTTCCTTGGAGTCTCTCTCCTGCACCTCACAGCTTCCCGTGGCAGCAGCCAGGGCTTGGCAACACCCTGGGACTGGGAAGGCACAGGATTCCAAAGAATTGATGTCTCAATCTGTACCTCAAGTCCTCTTCCCTTCCATGGGAAGGAGCTGCTGCTTTTTTTCTGTTTCTGTTTTCCCTGTTGAAACCAGAGGTGTCAGCCAGTGGTTGTATCCCTACCCCTTGGCAGGGCAGGACTCTCCAAGGCTCCCTGTGGAGTGACTCCTGCCTGGGTTACAACACTGCAGCTACTTTGCCCAGAAGTTCTCAAAAAGGTCAAGTTTGAGCTTTTCTGACCAGAGCTCTGTTCTGAACAGAGTTCTCTTCTGACCAGAAAACACCTGAACCTCAGATAAACTTGTGGGTAAAACAGAGCCACTGGGTCAGCCAGAATTAATTTTTTTAGGCAAAATTTAGGATGGCTTCCTTTATAGCACCCCATCTGAAAGACTGAGAGAGGCCAGAAGAAAGCTCTTACACGTAGTGGTGTTCCTACAAAGAACAGCTCTGAATACTTGGCTGGCATGGCCAAAGGACGAAATATCACTGGGGAGAGGAAAACCATTACCATCTATTTGCACTGCAATCCCAACCTGTTGTATCTTACTCCAGGCTCAGTGCACACCATGTCTGACCCACACCCATTTCAGTGACTTTAAGCACTCTTTGATTTTTGCCTCAGCCCTTTTGATAGGCACCTTTTGCTCCTTCCAGGACACTGTTCTTTCTGCAGCTGGTTTAGCTTTGCCCAGATTCTTGTAGGATTGGTTTTAGTATGTTACTGTGCCTTAACAAGGCGGAGTTTCTCAATTTCAGAAGCCCTAAAGTGAACCCCCAGTCCTCTCCCCTCACTACACACCACTTCTTTACAGCCAAAACACCTGCAGTTCCTAAATAACTCACTTGGGTTTTGGGTTCACTTAAAGATCTTGATCCCCCAAATTTTTTGTGGCATTTGGATAATGAGTTGGAAAGTAGCTCCATGGCCTACTAATCAGGATACTTTGCATTTGTAAAAAAGAAAAAGCTAATAAAAGAAGCCCCCACCCATCAGCTCTCATGTCAGGGGCAGAGGAAGAAGTGATGCACACAGACCATGCCCCACTAGGGATATGAAGTCAGTTTTATTCTGGAGTATGTGGAAAGGAGCCCATCAAGCCACTCTGCCCTGGCCCAGGTGGATTTTAATCCCATATTTTTCTGTAATAAATAAAGCATGGCTTTGCTTAACTGACAGTTCATAAGAAGCTCCTGTTAATTTAACTTTACATACACAAGGTGCCAAAGTTACCTCCAGTGCTCACCCTACTCATGTCCCTTCCCTGCTCCTCACTGCATTTTGCTCCGAGTGTTAAGAAGGGTTTATAAGCAGGACATTTAAGTCGCTTCCAGTTACATGCCAGGCCAGGTTTGCATGCCCATGCCTGTGTGTGCTAACCCTCCATGCACTGAATACAGCAAAAAGCACTCTGCAGGCTCTGATGAGCTGAAATGCCTGGGAGCAAAACACACAGCAGATTGTTTTACACTCTCAGAAGCTCTAATGGCAGTGACCAGCCATGAACAGAGGCTGATGCGCCGAACGACGAAGGAAAAGTTTCCTTTGATTTCCAATACTTTGTTCCCATATATAAAAGGCACTTTGAGCACTTTCCTTTCCTGCAAGTTATGCACGGAGTGACTGCAGGGATCTCTGCAGAGATATTTACTCGTCTTGTGGCACTGCTGTGCCAACCCACAGATACACTTTTATTGGAGTAACTCAGAATCCCAGAATGGCTTGGCTTGGAAGGGACCTTAAAGTTCATCTCTTTCCAACGGCAGGGACACTTTCCACTATCCCAAGTTGCTCCAAGCCCCATCCAACCTGGCCTGGGACACTTTCAGGGACTCTGTGTCTTTTCTGGAAGCTGTTTCACCACTGCACCCCCCAGATCCTGTGCTTGTGATGAAACATAGGGCCCTCACCCACTAACACACCTCCTTCTACAGAACTGCATCTCTTTCCAGTTCTTTGCTTATTTTTATGCATCAGTAACTGTTTGAATTTCTAAAATTGTTGCCTTTATGGTCAGCCTTGGCCTGTGCTGGCAGTTCTTCCCAGCAAGCCTGGGTGATACAAATCTGCAACCCAAGTGTTAAGTTTTTAATAGAAGCATTTCTACTCAATGCCAATAAAATGTTTCATGCACCTGTAATTAAACAGTCTGGAGACAGATTTGCTCGTTAGAACATTCAAAAAATCTGACAGTCTTTCAAAGCGATGAAAAAAGGGGACAATTGTTTGATGTTAAGTCTTTACTGCAAGAAAAATGAAGTTCTCTCCTTCTCCAGCAGCCACCAGGGAACTGGAGGTGACTGAGGACTCAAGGAGAACAAAGTCTGCTGGTCATATCTGGGTTTGGTTGATTTGAGGGGTGGGTTGGAGGGATTTTTTTGTTTTCTAAGACACTCCAACTTTTAAACAAAAGTTTCTGGAATTCTCCATGGGATTCCTTATGCTTTGGTATTTTGTCTCCGTGTCAGTAGGTGTGATCACATATGAGCCATCTGCCTCATCAGAAATCTATAAGCAGCAAATGGCTTTTCAAGCAGTTCAAAATTGGAATAGAAGGATGTGAACAAGCAGTTATTAAAACAAGATGTTAATACGAGAAGAGCCAATTTATTTTTATTAAAAATGCAATTTAATCCAAGAATTCTCTGGAGTCAGTTTAATGGGCGACACTTGCTCGGCGTGTGTGTGATGAGTGATGCCAAGCACACTCCAGCAGCTATGGAGGGGTTTAGGAAGGACCTGTGCTTCCAGGTGCTGCCTGGTGGCCTCCCAAAGTTTCTCTGGAGGATGAGCTATTTGGGCTGTGGAGGAGAAAGGCAACCAGCCCTGCCTTACAGGGGAGAACAGGTCCTGTGTGTCCCAGGGCAGGACCGTCCTGCAGCCACTTCCCAGGAGATGCTCAGCTCCAGGGCAATGGGCTGCAGCTTTTGGCTGGCAGAACCAAACGCTCAACCTGATGGAAACTTTACTCCACAATTATTTTTTACAACTCTCAGCCTGACTGCAGTTTGGTTAGGAGTCTATAGATGAACTTCATGGAGGCTGCAAAAACTGAGGAAGTCAATGTAGAGCTGGTAAAAGGAGCTCAAGTGACAGCAGAGTGTCACATCAAAAGGCTGGAGCAATTCTCCTTCCTCTCAAGAGCTGTGCTGGGGCATTTTCACTGCTGGTTTCTAACACCTACAGCTTGTATGATCAGAAACACTCTGATGGTTTAAGCTCTCTTCTCAGGCATCTTTAATGCAAAATGCTGTTATAAAACAGCCTTTGCAGGCTCCCAAAGCAAGTGCTTCTTGGAAACAGAGCGCAGAAGCCAGAGCTATGAGTGAGGATCCAGGTTTCTGAGTCGAGATAAACAAAATCTTTCCCTAATTCACCATTGGCAAGCTCTGTGTTTAGCAAGAAGGCAAAGAAAATTTCCCCCCGCGCTCTGCGAGGCAAAGGCAGGCACAGGCAGCTATTCCAAGCATTTTGCAGCAGTAATTTTCCATTTCCATTAAGAAAGACAGCTTAAGCATTTATTTTTTTTTTAAATTTAACTGTAGTGATGGAGAACTTTGCTCCTTCGTCTTAACTCCCTCCAGACTGGGTTGTTTCCCCACCACTCAGCAAGGCAAGGCTGTGGGAACTCCTGTGAGGTGCTGGCAAAGCTGTTCCCCTTCCACACGCAGAATTCCAGCAATGCATGTTCCCAAAAGCAAGCATTCAGGCAGCCTGTACGTCAGGGCTTCAGGAAGAAAACACCAGTGACCCCCTGAAGCTGCCTTATTTCTCCCCTGTAAGCCCAGACTAACACAAATCACCCAGCTGGCTACCCCATGCACAGCTCTTCCCAGCAGCTCCTCCTGCACCCTCAAAAGGGAGCTCTAAATATCCCATTAAGTCTTCAACTTCACATTAATTTCTGTGCTAATTGGCTGGGGACCCACAAACAGGAAGGATGATGTTACTCCTGAGGAAGAGCTGATTTCCAGTAACAAAGCCATGCTAAATAAATTGACTGCTTGTTTCTGTAGAGACTTTGTGATGAAAAATTTTCCGCATTTTCTTTCTCCTCAAAGAAAATTTCAAACCTGAGAATGTCTGAACACAAGGGTGACACTGGCAAGGACTGACTGCTTGTCAATACCAACAAAAATTCCAGGTTTTCCCTAGGCAGCTGGAAGAGTTGCATATTCCTTCCTCCTGCTGCCAGTTCAATGGCTTCTGATGGCAAGAGAGCGAATTACGGCTCTGTCTGAGATACAGCTTTTATAATTAACTCTCCAGATTGATTTCTGCAGAAATCATTCTTTAACTAGGAATTCCCTACTCCCAGAATGGCCTCCACTCAGCTAAACTATTTAAGAGGTTACTGGGACTCAAGTGCATTAAATTTCAGTTTCATCTTTCAACCACAGCAATACCTTGAATTACATTTCATACATTGTATTTCTGTGTGCTATTGATATCTTGAAGTTTCTGGGACTATTGTAGTTACTGATTGACTTGACTCATTCTGAATCCAGCATCTTCCTGGAAAAATACCATCTGAACCAAAAAAAAGAAAAAAAGCACACAGGGCATATAATGTTGGGTTTAACCTGTATCTTATGCCTAATTCACAGACTTGTTCAGCACAGCCACCTAAGAGGATTCAAGAAGAAGCTGTGAATCTCAACAGGAATAAACTGCAAAATAAATAGATGATTGTCTAAAAAAGAAAATAAAATCCCACTTTGCTGTTCTTGATATTTAGAATCTTTTAGAGATTACAGAGAATACCCGAGGTGTGGGGAGCAGTTGAGGAAGGCAGCTGAGGAGGAGGATGATGGAGAGCTGTGCTGCCTGCACTGGCACAAGACAAGCTATTGTTACCAGAAAACACAGATGCCATTTGTAAAACAGCTTAGACAAGTGCCCCTAATTATCTCTCAGGATTCACAACATGTTTAAATACTCTTAGAGCATTAAAGAATCAACCCGAGAGCATGTAATGTAATATAAAAGCACTCTTTCAACTGTATGAACATCTATAGTGTCATTTACTAATCTCTTGGTGATGACCCTGAAAGTAAGGCAAGACTGTGCAGTGGAGCATCTAAACTGTAGGCTTGGAAGTTCAGAGATGTGACCTTTGTAAAGCCAAAATCCATCAGTTAAAACCCTTGTGCATTTATAGATACACAGAGCTTCCAATGTGTGTTAAATATATTGTCCATAATCCCTGCAGTCAAAGGTTAACAGCTGCACTTCAGGAGATGGGGCTGCACTGGTGACTGCAGCTGGGTCACCATTTCATGCTGACTATCATGGTGCTTATTTTATACAGGAGTAGGTTTATTTAAATAGGCAGTTGTTGGAAAAGCAAAGATAGAAGAGTCTGAAATACACACAATTTCAGCAATGGGGAGAGGAAAACACCCCCGCAGACTTGGACAACCACCAGAAACATTTAAGATTCAAAGAGAACCCAACTTTCTTCAGATGATTATTTTCAAAAGCAGCAGCATTTGTTTGGAACACCCTGCGTTAGACACCCATATTCTGGGAGATAACTAAAAAAAACTTACATCAGCCTAGCTGGCTACTTCAGGAGAGAGCAAGCCCTTATAGCACAGAACATGGATTTCTAAAAGCTTTTTCTTCCACGTGCTTTTTTCTGACTGCAAAACTTGACCTTTGGTTTCAGCATTCACACACAGCCCTCACCCAGAGTGGGAGGCAGAGAACTGCACGGATGGATGGATGGATGGATGGATGCAGGAGTGGGAACCACAGAAAGCCACCCTGGGGTGCCAAAAGGCCTCCTGGACAGTATTTAATGCTTTATGTTCAGGGGTCTATCTTCACCTGTTAATAGCCCTGTTACCTGGGGGTAATAAAAGAAAAAGAGTCCTGCTCTTCACAATGCCTTCACCTAGTCCCTCAAAATTCCCCTCCTGCTGAGGTGGGTTCAGGTGAACATCTCTCTTCCTTTTGACTGGTTTTAAAAAAGACTAATATATATGGGAAAACCTGGAGAAATGCCAAGTAATCCTGAGACAATACACCTTATTTTCATAAAATGCCATTTTGCCAGTTTTTCTGAGCACTTATTTTCTATTAATTCCTCACTACCAACAACAGCTTATTTGGATGTTTTAGACCTGAATTTCTTGTTGCTTTAAAAAATGTAAATTCCACAAATCAACTGTAATCTTCAGGGGCTCATCCAAGTATCTACTTGTTGACATTTAAAACATCAGGCTGTCAAAAAGGAAGAGCATAGTCTAGTGCTTATATAAACTTAATTTCCCTGTTTCCATTAAAGAGTTATTAATTAAAAGGTAGTTTCAGCCAGGTTCAAACACTTCACACATAGCCAGCTTCCTCTCATCCTACTCCATCGGGAAGATTTTTTGGCATATTTATATTCTAGTCAGGCAAAATATAATATTTTAAAATTCATCTTACAGCACGCCCAGGAGCAGTGGTAGCACCTTCACAAAGCACCTTCCTGCAACAGGAATGTGCACAGTAAACCACTGAAGCTTCCCACATTTACTAACTGCAGGTTACTGGAATGCCCTGGCCAAATGGAATCAGTGGTGTGATGTAAAAACGACTCATTCACATCACTGATTCCTTTGCCACGGATTTTAAAGCTCCTAAGTCCCAATGCCTACACTGCATTTCATTCTCTACGTGTATTAAGGAAAAAATCAAGTTCTGCAGCAAGTCCACAGCCAGCCACTACAAAACCAGAGCACATCCTAAGCAGCACCAGTTGCCCAACTTGTTAGGGTTTGTCTTCTGTTGTGATGCCCTCCTTACCTGGGGACACAGGGCCTCCAGCTGGCTGGCTGACATGCGAACCAATTTCACACCTTCCTCGTTGTTTGAGATGGAGCAGGCCAAGTTGGCAACCTGTGTCAGAGGAGGGAGAAAACAAAACACAACTGTTAGAACTGGGGTTTATTTCTTTCTGTAGAAAATTTGCCTACTCCCAGCAGTGACCAGTAACCCGTCATGGAACATGAAGCATCCACATTCTCTCCATTCTAACCAATTTTGAAACTTCTAATGGCACCTGTTCCCTCTCTAGCCATAAATTGTAACACGTCAGATCATGGAATTGTAGACTCATGGACTGGTTTGGGTTGGAAGGGACATTAAAAATCATCTCATTCCAGCCCCTGCCATGGGCAGGGACACCTTCTACTATCCCAGGTTGCTCCAAGCCCTGTCCAAACCGGCCTTGGACATGTCCAGGGATGGGGCAGCCACAGCTTCTCTGGGCAACCTGTGCCAGGGCCTCCCCACCCTCACAGGCGACAATTTCTTCCCAATATCCCGTCTAACCCTGGCAGTGGGAAGCCATTCCCCCTTGTCCTGTAAATAGTTTTTCTCCATCTCTCCTGTCAGCTCCTTCAGGCACTGGAAGGCCACAAAAAGGCCACCCCAAAGCTTCTCTTCCCCAGGCTGAACAATCCCAACTCTCCCAGCCTTTGCTCCCAGCAGAGCTGCTCCATCCCTCTGCTCATCCTGGTGCCTCCTCTGGACTCTTTCCAGCAGCTCCAGGTCCTTCCTGTGCTGGGCCCCAGGGCTGGGGCAGCTCTGCAGGTGGGGTCTCACCTGAGTGGGGTAGAGGGGAAGAATCCCCCTCCCCTGCTGCCCATGCTGGAGGCTCAGCCCAGGGCTCGGGGGGTTTCTGTGTCAGGGCATGTCCAGCTCTCACCCCTGGCCAGTCCAACAGGACAAACGTCACTGCTAGCAGATTTGGGTAAGTTCTCTCCAGTAAAACACACCAGAGCAACATTGGCAGCACCTGAAGTTACAGTTAAAAGCCCATTCCCACTCGGGTGAGACAGCAGCAACCACACAAAGCTGGTTTGCTGGTGTTCCACGAGGGCCCCTCTGTGACAGGACACAGGTACATAACCCAGGGGAAGCCTGTGGTGTCAGGCAGGTGTTCCTCCAGCCCTCCATTTGTGCTGCAACTCATCAAATAAAACTGGTACGGGGGATCTTGAGAATGCATCCACAGTCCTCCAAAACTGGAGCAGCATCTTGCGATGCTAAAAACTTTACTCCACAACCTTGACCTGCTGCACAGCAGCACCCTTAACTAGGTCAGCCTGAAACAGAGACCTCTGTAAACAGCTGCCTTTTAAGAGCACGCAGGAATGGGACAGCACAGAATTTTTTGGTAATTGTAGATATTCCTCATAGCGGAGCTACTCTCAGGGGAAGGAAATCTGAAATAAGTTACACTTCTCAGCTGACAGGTGAGTGACAAGCATGTTATTCTGAGCCATTTGAACACAGAAAGCTGTAAAAATAGCAGCAAGTGAACTGAGATGAACACCGAGTACTGTCCTTCCAGAGGCAGAGCAACCTGCAAAGCCCCCAGTAAATGTGCCATGAAAGCAGCACCAGGAGCCAGCAGGTGCTCAGTAACACCACTGAACCAGATTTCTCCAGATTCTCTCTATAAGCGGGGGAATTTCCATTCTGCCTTTAATTAAACTATCCTTTGCATTCATATAAGTCATTTTGAAGTAGCATCTGCAGCTCTACCACATGCTTTTCCCCCTCCCCAAGCCCTTCCCTCACGGCAGATGTTCCCACACAGAATACATTACTGTCCTGCGAATCATCAAACACGTGCCATTACACTTGAACAGCATTTTCCATCAATCCCATTATCAATTTCGGCAGCAAAATGCAAGTTTCCATTGCAAAGCACACAGCCCCTTCCTCCCTCCAGCTCCAAATCAAGCTGCAGAGGATGAAAAGCAAGGGTGTCAAGAGGAGAGGTGTGTTTCCAGCACAGAACAACCAAGCAAACAGATGTGACAGCACATATTTAGAGGAAAACAAACTGAAGTTGAGAGAAAGACTGTGCAGCATCAACAACACAGAGAAAACTCTGCCAGCTTTCAGGAATATTTGTGTCCTGCTCCTGAAGTTTCTCTTCCACTGGTGTTTGCATTCAAGTCCTACACATGCAGAGATGAGTTGCAGGAAGTCTCCAGTTCTCTGCAGGGCCCTGCTCTGCCAGGGCTCTCTGCTCCTCCTTCTGCACACGTGAACAGGCTCCAGCCCGGTCCCTCTGCAAACAGCTGTCCCTGGAACCCCTCTCACACAGGGATTGTGTTTTGAACATCAGGGACTTTTCCTGTGCATTTGCCATGTCTTAAATCCCCGGTTCCCAGCGAGCTGCAGTACATCATGCTTTTGTTTAGAGGCTCACAAGAATCAAAAGACAATCAGATGCCATGATTTAAAAGTCAAATAAAGATTTTGCCGTTGGTTTAAGCACAGGTCATATTTTTGAGAAACACCAGTTTGCCAATATTTTTTATGGTCCATATTTCCCCGTCATTCCTGCCTCCACAGCAGCAGTTACAATCTCTAGGAGCGAGGAGAACACAAAGCTCTATTGAGTAGGGGCGGAATAAAAGCGACATTGAAGCACCACAAAATCAGCCTCTCCGATATCTGGAGATGTTGTGCTGTCTCTCAAGCCAAGTGTGATGAATCAAGCGCACAGAAACCCCGCTCTGTGTGAACACAGAGAGGCAAAGAAGTTCATAATGGAGTGTCCCCACCACGGTATAATGAAAATTTGCTTTTTTGCACAGTCATTTTTGAGCAGTCATTTTTCTTCTGAATACCCAACTGATGGCAATTCTTCTTTAGAAATCGCCCGACTGGCACTGCCAACCCTCATGAAAGGAGCGTGTGTGCTTCCCTGACTGAGGGTCTTTGGCAGTTTAAGACAATCCAACTGTTGGCTGCCACATCCCATCCCAGCGCTGCGTCTCCGAAGCTCAACACTTCATTTCAGCACACTCATGCAAAGCGAGCTATTTGCTCTGGCGGGTTGCTCTCTCTGCCAGATGAGCACACAAACTTCCCAGCGAACTCTCTGCTGAACATCAGAGAGAAGCAGAGACGTGGCAGCAGCTGAGATGACTTCAGAGTGCTGCAGACAGAGCTGTAAATTCACAGCAATGCAACGTTTACTGCGCGCATGGGAGGGCTCTGTCAAACTACTGGAAAACACTCACAAGCCTCTTAAAATTTGGAATTTAGGCAGAGCTACGTCAACTAATTAATCAAGTTGTAGATGACATTACAATGAGGTATTCTAAACTGTCAGTAATTATCAGGTGCTCTATAACATGAATTCTGAAATTGCAGGTACCAGCTGAGGCGGATGGCTACAGGATTAAGAAATTTAATTTTAGAAGTACCTGAGAGGACTCTGCAATAATTCCTGGGTGATATCTGACAAATAACTTCAAACTCCCTCTCTCTTCAGAGGGCAGGATACTGCTGGCCAGTTATTTGGCATGTACACATAATACATTGGATTTTGTAGCTGAGATGAAGATCAACTCTCTTAAAGCCTGTAGAGCACTTGGAAATCAGACATTTCCAAAACTTCTAAATTAAATAGTGCACCTCAAGCGAACAAAAATTTCCTTTAAATCAAATGTAAATTAAATAGTTTCTCCATGTCTCCAACAAAGCAGCTGACTGACATAGTAAGTGGTCAGACTTGATTTAGAAAGAAGAACACTTGTGCTTGAGAGCAAAATAGCAATTGAATTCCCGCTGCATTTGTTCATTCTTACCATTCAATATCATCAAGTCCCTTTACATAAGCACTACTGGCACAGGCATCAAAGGAGACAAAACCATTGCAAATAATGTAATCAGCATAACGAGCAATCTCTTGAAAAAAGTTAAAAATACACAGGGAATGAAGACAGTCCCGAGCCCGCAGCCCTGCATGGTTCAGACACCTCTTGCTGCTGACAGACTGATTTAAAAGCAGCTTTCTGCTGCAGCAGCTCTCAGTTCAGGGTCTACAGCCACAGCCCAGAGACGCCTTCCCAGACCCCACAGGGCAGGACAGACCCCAAGCAGCTGTTGGTGTTTAGATGAATGAGCTTAAATTTCCCCCCAGTGACAAATGCGGTGCACAGCCCCAGCCATTCCTCCCACGGAACTGATGGTGCCAAGTGGAACAGCTGGACAGGCTCATCTGGAGAGGGGCTTTCACACACTGATCAGTTTTTGAAACTCAAATCTCATTGGTTTTAATAATGACATCAGCACACTGCAAGATGATTTAATGTGAGTGGTTCTGGTGCCAGCACGATCTGTGAGGGTGGCAAACAGCGCTGGTGAACGGCCCTGACTCCAGGTCAGTCACCAGTGGGGTTCCCTGGGCTCAGTACTGGGGCCAGTCCCATCTGTATCAAAGACATGGCTGAGGAGATCAAGGGCACCCTCAGTAACTTCACAGACAACACCGAGTTGGGCAGGAGCGTTGATCTGCTGCAGGGCAGGAAGGCTCTGCAGAGGGATCAGCACGGGCTGGATCCATGGACTGAGGCCAATTGTATTGGGGTTCAACCAGGCCAAGTGCTGGGTCCTGCCCTTGGGTCACAACAACCCCATGAAGGCTCCAGGCTGGGGCAGTGACTGGGAAGTGTCCAGCAGGAAAGGCCCTGGGGGTGCTGATGGCAGGGGCTGGACACAGCCCAGGGTGGGCAAGAGGCCAATGGCCCCTGGGCTGTGCCAGGCATGGGGTGGCAGCAGGACCAGGGCAGTGCCTGTCTCCTGTGCTGGCCCTGCTGAGGGACCTCGAGGGCTGTGTCCAGTTCTGGGCCCTCACGGCCAGAGAGACCTTGAGGGGCTGGAGCGTGTCCAGGGAAGGGAAGGGAGCTGGGGAAGGGGCTGGAGCACCAGGAGCAGCTGAGGGAGCTGGGAAAGGGGCTCAGCCTGGAGAAAAGGAGGCTCAGGGGGGACCTTCTGGCTCTGCACAGCTCCTGACAGGAGGGGGCAGCCAGGGGGGCTCGGACTCTGCTCCCAGAGAACAGGGACAGGATGAGAGGGAACGGCCTCAAGCTGTGCCAGGGGAGGGTCAGGTTGGACATGAGGAAAAGTTTCCTCACTGAAAGGCGTGTCCAGCCCTGGCACAGCTGCCCAGGGCAGTGGTGGAGTCATCATCCCTGGAGGGATTTAAAAGCCGTGTGGATGTGGCACTTGGTGACAGGGTTTAGTGGTGGCCTTGGCAGTGCTGGGAGAACGGTTGGACTCAAGATCTCAGAAGGCTTTTCCAATCCAAACAATTCTGTGATTCTCTGCCTTTGGAGGAGGCATAACTTAACTGGTTCCTTCTGAGAGAGGCAGGCGCTATCTCAGGGCAAAGGGTCAGCTGGGAATATGTTATTAATAAGAAGGTGTAACGCCAATATTAAAAAAAATATTGTACCATCTGTCACAGAGCGATTCCATCTCAAATTCTAGTTAGCTTTGACTCTTCAGAATCTACTGATTTTTAAATCAGGAAAAACTTGACATTTCTAAAGCTGTTCTTTCTACCATCAGTAACAATTCATGGCAGAGAACCGCCTTCCCTGACAAGACACAGGTTGTACCTTTTCCACCTGAAATACATTTTTTGGCTTTGTTTTTTTTTTTAACTCAAAATTTGTTCAGGTCGTGACTGAGAAGTTAAATCTTCCAGCAATTAAAAAACTGCAGCAACCTCAACTACACAAGTTTGGGGTCACTGCTAAGCTTCTTAAATTACACTATTGAACATAACCCAGCAATACTAATAACACCATGGTTGTGAGTTTGACCCCCATTCACTTAAAAGCTGTACTTGATGATCCTTGTGGGTCCTTTCCAACTCAGAAAATTCTGTGATTCTGTGTAATAATAGTCCTGCTTTGTACTTGTTCCACCTTCTCTTTGCACCGACTCCCTGGCTTAGGCAGAGGGGTTACTTTACATGGAACACTTTACTGAAGGATTGGCAAATTGCTTTTTCAACACGAGACAAAAAACGCAACAGAAAAAAAAGGAATTATAATCTCTAACACTTTAAATTTTCCCTTTCAAGGATTTCAAAGGCTGACAGTGAAATTATATGTTAAAGCCTTTGAGTTGTGCACCTGGATTGTCTTCACAGAAACACCACCCAGGTTTTCCTCCTTGTTTACTGGCCAGGTTTTTAGGACAGCTTCAGGAAGTCAAGAAGGCAAAGCCTCCTACGGCTGCAAGCATCCCGTGCTGGTGCAGCCCAAAGAAGGCTCTGTAATGTGTTTATTGTTGCATAATTGAACGTTGTCAGAGCTGGCCCTGCCACCCAGCATTGCTACAACCCAGGATTACACATCACTGTGCAGGAGCCAAACACACACTAATTGAATTCTGAGCCTGAGCACTCTCATTTGAACCTGCAGTCGTAAAAATAGCATTGCAGAAAGAAGTTTGTCAACTGTTTTACACTGAGAAACTTTTCAGGTTAACGTTAAGCAGAATCCTCTCGTAACCAGTGCTCACAGACTCTCGCACAAAAATAACAACCTCCCATCCGTGTGTACACAGATACTCTGGGAATTTCAGCAGCACAGAAACCAAGCTTTTCAAAGGTGTTCCTGGCATTTTCATTTCTGATTAAACTTCAAAACTTCAGCTGTTTGTTCTATTTTTTTTGCTTTACATTTTACAACTTCTCTGGGAATGCAAATTCCAACTTTTAAGCAGCTTAAAAAATCATGCATTTTAAAAGCAAAAAAAGAAAGGACGGACAGGTAGTCATTCAACATTTCCTCCTAGGGATTTGCTAAAGAAAAGTGTACCTCATATTCTCACAAAATTCAAATACAGCACAGCTAATTTCTTCCTCCTCCATGTTAAAAAAACCTGTCCCGATTCCCTTCACGCTGGCCAAAGCTCAGGAAATTAATTTATCTGTAGAAACAACTGTTCTGGCAAAACTAATGGCAACTGAGGACTCTCAGAAGAGATGTGTCGATTATGTAATCTCCATCCCTCTCCAGAAAGGCTTTCATTATTCACTAAGTCCATACATTTATTTATTCACCTGTACACAAGACTCAATATTCAAGACAAATCTGAGCATTTCAACATCCAGCCCTACCAGGTGCTGCAGGAGGGAGAAGTGTGACAGCTATGGATGTGTTACAGCTCTAACCCTACAAACCCCTCATTTTGCAGAGGCATAGTTAACTCGGAATTACACAAAACAGTTCCACTTCTGTAACGCAGGAGGACTTGGGATCAAATCCACCGGGACTGTGCAGGGAGTTACCGGAGTCGTGCTGTCAACTGCTTTGTGATTTTATATGACTTAAGTAGCTGCATGTGGCTGCAGCTCCACAGAAGGTACCTTGCAAGAGCTTGTTGTGGGCAACAGAATCCCAATGTATTAACTGAAAATAGTAAAAGTCTTTAAATAAAACAAGGCACACACAGACAAACTCCAGACGTAACACGCCGGGGGAGCGAAGGACTAAAATGAGGCAACTCCTATTTCCAGAGCTCTGCAGCCTCAAGTGAAGATGGGAATGGTTTTAATTCCAAGTCTGGTTATAAACACAAAGAGGGGAAGTTTCAGCTGGATGGAATAAAAATGGAAAGCAAAGGGTTGGCATTTCTGATTCAAAAGTTTTGGACAATGAGAAATTGAGGTTGCAGGGTTTGTTATTTCAACAGGCTGGCGAGTGATGGCAAGAGAAAAGGGATCAGAGAATATCACAGGGTCACAGAAAGGTTTGGGTTGGAAGGGACCTTAAAGCCCATCCAGTCCCATCCTCTGCCATGGGCAGGGACACCTTCCACTATCCCAGGTTGCTCCAAGCCCCATCCAACCTGGCCTTGGACACTTCCAGGGATCCACGGGCAGCCACAGCTTCTCTGGCAACCTGTGCCAGGGCCTCACCACCCTCATAGGGAGGAATTCTTTCCCAATATCCCATCCAACCCTGCCCTCTGTCAGTGGGAAGCCATTTCCCCTTGCTCTGTCACTGCATGCTTTTGTAAACAGTATAATAGTATAAAAATAAATACATTGTGTACCTTCTGCTCCCTCTTATATTGAGGCAATCAATATTTTCATGGGTAACCACCTTGCATCTGGGATTAAATCCTAAAACTTCCACATTTCTAGTTGCATCCGTGTGTCTAAATTTCTAGTTAAGAAATACAACTTTGCACTTGGCTCTCACCCTCTCCAGAGCTGTCTCCAAATGCCTCTCCAGCTCCCTGGTGCCATTCCAGGTACAGCTGTCCTACAAAAGCTCTGCTCCACACTGGGGAGCTCCTTCCATGCCCTGAGGAAATGTCCTTCTCCAACAGAGAGCAACCCATGTGTTGCCAAGGTTTCATACAGAAGGGAATTTTTTCCCACTGCTGGGCAATCCCAGAGTTTGTGCATCAGGACAAACCAAATTGGGCTCCATTTCCTGCACAGCAACGGCAGCAGGGAGAGAGCTCTCTGGCCAACAGGAAAGCTTTTCAATCAAAGAGAGGGAAGAGATGTTTGAAGGGAATTAATACATCTATAGCATAAAGTAGGGAAGTGCAGCAATACCTTTTTTCCCAGACTGGTGGATCCTCCTCTCTACAGACCTGAGAGAAAGCAGGGCTGGTACAGGAACCGCAGTGTGCGACGTGGGCACCGTGCCCCTCGCCGATGCAGCTGTGGCAGCAGATGTAACTACTGGCACAGGAACTATTCCTCCCTCAGACAAACAAGCTAAAGTGTTAAAATGTTGTTATAAGCACCAACCACATCAGTTACACAAGTCCATCTGAGCTACCACGACGGCAATGACACTGCTGGTGTGTGATGGAGAGCTGAGCTTCAGCTGAAATGTTCAAAGCAAACCCTCAGCTGAGATGCTCCTTAGCAACACAAATACCTTTCCTTAAAATAAAAGTGTTTCTAGTAGTGATACTTGGACAGTACCCAAATAATTATCCTTATCCCAAAATGTCTCTGTGTTTATCCAAGTGGAAATGAAGACAGGCTGGGAGAGCTGGGGGTGTTCAGCCTGGAGAAGAGAAGGCTCCAGGGAGGCCTTAGAGCCTCTTCCAGTGCCTAAAGGAGCTGGAGAGGGACTTTGGACAAGGGATGGAGGGACAGGACAAGGGGGAATGGCTTCCCACTGCCAGAGGGCAGGGTTAGATGGGATATTGGGAAGGAATTCCTCTCTGTGAGGGTGGGGAGGCCCTGACACAGGTTGCCCAGAGAAGCTGTGGCTGCCCCTGGATCCCTGGAAGTGTCCAAGGCCAGGCTGGACGGGGCTTGGAGCAACCTGGGCTAGTGGAAGGTGTCCCTGCCCATGGCAGGGGTGGAACAAGATGACCTTTAAGGTCCCCTCCAGCTCAAACCATTCTGGGATCCTGTGAAATTGTGCTTTTCCCCATCTCATTTTGCTCCTCACTCAGAACATGCTGCCTTCTTCTGATCTGACTAAAGGCTTCCAATTTGGTGCCTATTATTAGCTGATTAAACCAGTTTTTGGTGATTCAGACAACTGTTCATGGCAGTGTAACTGTAATTGTCAGTACACTGTGCTCCTCAAAAAGACGACAAAACAGTGTCAGTAATGAGCTCTACACAGATTTCAGGCAACTCCTTGATGACACGACATGACTAATAATCCAATATTGCTAATGACTAAGATGATGAAAATCCAGACATGCATCAAGGCTTTTAGTTAAATATCAAGAATTAAAACGTTTATGTCACATTTATAAAAACTTTACCCAAAATCTACTTTAAAATGCTGTTGGAATTAAGACTCAAATATCTGGAAAAGAAAAGGACTTTATTGCTTTTCAGCTACCTCTGAAGACATCGTGGCAACACCACCTATACCCAACTGTTCTTACACTTGCTGATCTCTTTTACAAATTCCCCCTTCCACAAAGGCTTCTCTTTCCAAAGGAAAAAAGACCAGAGTAAATACAAGACTGTTTCTAGTAGGATAAAAGCTCATTCACCTGCAAATTCTACACCCTGCACATTTCCCTTCGTGCAAGTGTGTACAGAGCAAGCTCTTCCCTCTCAGCAGTCACACAGCAGATGACTGTCCCTGTGGCACAGGTATGGCAGAAATGTCTCTCCTCCACGGAGCAGCAGCAAACGGAGAGGATTTCCAAAGGGAGAAATGTCTCCAAACAGCCCCATTGCTGTCCAGACATGTGAGGATTCAATCCCTTCACCTCTCCCATCAGTTTCACTGTCATGGCCCTGCTGCCCCATGTGTACTGAGAATGAAATCTGGACACAGAGATTACCCTCAAGTCTCTTATTCCTCTTCCAACATGATTTTTAAACTCTACCAGCATCCTTCAGACCCTTTCATACATTATTTGGTGTAGCATTAGAAGATTGGCCTCAAAAAATAACCTTACAAGAACAGAAGTTATCCTATTAAAAGGTCACTTGCCTTTACTTATGTATGATGTATTAAATTTGTATATCCAGTTTTGTTGAAAAATGTAGGAACATTTTTCTGCTGAGGCTTTCCTGCTTTCCTGATTATGAATGTAAGGAAAGCATGTTCTACGAGTAGAATTTAATTTATTTATGAATTAGTTGACTAATAAAATGAACTTACAAGGAAAGTGCATCGGCTGTTGAAGAGTGTCAGACTTTAGAGGGCACATTAGAGTTACACTGGTCATTTATTGAAGACATTAGTTTTAAATTGCTGCCAAGGCTATCTATAGACAAATTACAGAAAACGTGCTTGTGCTTTGGAAAAGACATTTTGCTCATTTTGGTCTCCATTTTAAATGGGAAATAACTCTGTCTCTCTTCTCCAGACCACAGTGCAAGGACATTTCCCTTGTAATACAAAATTACATTAAAAATAAAAGCAATAAAAGACAAACCTGAGTTGGCAGATTTTTTTTTTTCCCTCTGTAAATTAGAGTACTGGAAAAATAGGTACTGAGGTACCCTGGTAATGAACCCTGGAAAATGCTGGGTTTGGAGATGTTAATAAAATTCAGAAGAACACTCCGAGTCGATATCTGACTTGGATGCCAAGTGCTCGTCTGCACTGTTCCCCAAGAACCTCATCCCTGCCTGGCAGCACTGATGGATCCACAGCACCCCTGTGCTGGCTGGCAGAGGGGAGAGCAGGTAAAGAACGAGCAAAGCCAGTCCACTCCCTCTTCCAGAGACGCTGGTTTGAAAAACTCCACAGAAACTCTGGCAATCAGGTGGCTGATAGACATAAAGGATAATCTTGTCAGAGCAGATTAACTTCTGGATCTGCTGGATTCTTCCATTCCGTGCTTGGTTTGCAATAAATGGTAACTGGCCGTGCCCAGGTAAGTTACACCTCATGAACGGAGGACAGACAAGCCTCGGCTTTTCAAAACCTTCACCACATCTCCAGTGCAAAAGCCAGTTTTTACTTTAAATCCAAGCTATGTTTTATCCACTTCATATTTTTTAAAAGCCTTCCACATGTAAAAAAACCTGCAGCTGTTAAGACTCTCTGAAGAATATACAGGCTGCAAGTCTGAGCAAATCAGGATAATTGCAAGAAAAATGTAGCAAGTGTGCAAGGCTTCAGGCTTTGGGAGAGGGGTATTTTTAGACTGAGATCTGAAGAATGACTCCAGGACATCGGGCTAGACAGTGAGGGCAACAGAAGGGGGAAATGTCAGAGCAAGAGGCTACAGAAAGCTTATGGAGCTGCAAGTGCCCAAATGTGATTCTTTCCAAGCAAATAAATTTGCCGTCTGCATCTGTTCATGGGTTTCGCTGAAAATGAGAAAATCATCACTCCATATGCAAGATGCAACCCAGTGCATTAAAAAAAGGCACAGAGCAGTCTTTTCAGATAAATTAAAGCAATTAGAAAAAAAAAAATCAATGCTTATGAAACACCATTGAGAGCTTTTGCCTCCTTGGTCTTACCAATATTTCTTTGAGAAACAGAC
Organism: Ptilonorhynchus violaceus; assembly: GCA_013397565.1. Taxonomy (NCBI): domain Eukaryota; kingdom Metazoa; phylum Chordata; class Aves; order Passeriformes; family Ptilonorhynchidae; genus Ptilonorhynchus; species Ptilonorhynchus violaceus. Next base: position 93,390 of record VZRJ01000955.1, read on the forward strand.
TTAGAAATAAAATTTAAGTTGAGAAAAACATTTAACATAGGGGTAGTGGGTTCCAGAGTAAGAGGAGATTATTTGTTCTTTTTAAGGAATTACAAACTCCAAAAATATTCTCTGAAGTATTCTTCAGCAAGCAAACAGCTGCTGGAGGATTTTAACCTGAACTCCGTCTGTACTTACCTTCCTAATTTTTTAACATCTGAAAAACTTTTCCATTAAAACCACACAGTGTAAACAGTGACAAATTGACAAGCTAATTTTGATTTTTCTAAAGCATTCAACAGCGTGGCCAAGGTTTCTTCTTAACGTGGCTGGCTTTTTCCCTTTCCAAGAGCAGCCTGGAGCATCCCCAGGGAGAGGCACAAAGGCAGCTCAGCACAAACACTCTTCAAAGCCTGGGAGGGACAAAGAGCCAGCGTGGTGCTAAGTGACATCACCGAACACGAGCACGGAGCTGCAGGACAGCCCAGTTTCCCCTGGGGAGGAACAGTCAATCCAAGGATGCCAGTGCCAAACCGTCCTTCCTCAAGAGCAAAGTCAGAGGTTGGAGAGCCAAGGCTACCTCACCCAGTGGGAAAAACCATCGGAATGTAGTAAGTAGTTCACAATCTGTAAATTGGGAAGACTTGCACGGTTTACACGTGAATTTAACTTTTTGTTATGCTGGTTCCCAAAATGCTGCCTTTTCTGTTATTCTTGTGTGTTACATTTAAATTGGCTTCTCAATTCCTGAATTAAACTCCTTTAACCAAATCCAGACAGAGTTAATGGTCTGTTAGCACAGAGCAATTTTGAAAGCTATCTTTGAAACGTATTATTCAACTGAGACAAGTCTCATTCTACTGTTTTACTGTTACTCAGTTTTCAAAAGGCAGGATAAAAGGGTTAGGATTTTACTATGTGGGAAACAAATTAGATGGGAGCCCTTTGGGATATACTTGGTATGGGTTCTCTAGAAGACACAGACCCAGCAGGCAAATCAGATTTTTGTGGTTATTGCACCTTTTGGTCAAATTTGGCTGCCTGGACTTTAGGAACCACAAAAGCAGAGAGTGCTCTGCTGCCAAGAAGGGAACATTTCAAAACGAAATTACCCAAATCATGTGCTCGCATCTCTTTATGGGTACTTGGAGGGCCCATAAACAGCTCTGCACTGCAGGAGCAAGAACTCCCTGTGCTAACCCAGGGCAGAACCAGCACTGCCACTCCTCCTGTCTGGCCAACACCTGCAACAGTTCAGTATTAAAACAATAAAATAAAATAATAGAAACCTATCTCATTATATATCTCTCAGTGGTTGGTTCACCAGGAGAGCAGCACGGACTCCTCCAGCTCACAGACAAAAGAGGACCAAACCCAAGGTGCAAACCCTCTCACCAATCCAGTGGGATGTGCTGGGCTCCCCAATGCTGAGCAGGAATCTCCCACGCTTCCTCCCCTCGCTCAGCACGGAGGACACGCTCCCCTGTCCATGTAAACCACAGGAGCCTGTCAGTCAGGGCACGATACACCACAGCTCCACTCCGTGCTGTGCCTGTTTGCTCACGTTTGATGTGCTGAGTCGCTCAGCAGCGCCTGTGAGGGTAGTTCTGATAAGCTCCCTGCACACTTATCTTCCCCGGGAAGGAGGTGGAAGCAATCACTTCCCACCTCACTGGGCCAAACAGCTCCTGTTCTGCTCTCACACAACCTTTTATTGTTTCTCCCGATTCCTGCAGCCCAGTTTCCTGCCCAAGAGTAGCATCATATGGGAATTTGCAAACATCCTTCTCCATTCTGGCGGAGACACACCAACACATTTTAAGTGCAACCCACTCTGAACCATCTTCCTCCACAGTGAATCTCACAATGACTCCAGTGGCTCTCCAGCCCCTCAGGACAAGGGCTCTGCAGGAGCACTGTTCCCCTTCTGTCAAAGCTAAGTGTATATATTAATCCATCTCCATTCAGGGAAGAGGTTCATAAACAATCTAGATCATGCTACTCTACAACTACAGTTACATTTCAGACAGCAAAAGCAATAACCAAGCCTTCCAAAAGCTGTTGCAGCAGCATATCATTTTAGCAGAACCTTTTGATGTCAGTCAAAAATATTGCTGAATGTTGACTTTCAGAGGAATAGTCCTTCTTGAAAGACAAGAGCGTCTGGCTGTACAGAGGCTCTGGAAAGCTCCTCGGCAGCCTGGCATTTGCACGCCAGCTAAGGCAGTGCCAGCCAGGGTGGCACGGTGGCTGCTTTGGTGGGACACGGCTCTTGAGGGACAGGGAGAAAGAGTTCACCTGGAAGGGGTGGGGGAGAAGCTCAGGGACAGAGCAGCACAGTTGTTCCTCTGTAATTATATCGATAAACTCCGTGTGTGGTCACCACACACCCACAGAGGAGGTGGCAGAACTCCGGCAGAACAGACACTGCTATTGTTACACCACTCAACTTCTCCTGTAAACAAGCCTTAAAAATAATTTTCTAGATAAATCAGGCTTGCAACACGAAGAAGGGAGGCTTCAGACCAAACCCACTTCAAAGTGTTCCCAAGGCTGTATCCTGCTGCCAATGCAGGGCACAGCAGCACTGCCTTCCTTCCACATGCTGCTTTGCAGAACAACGTCAGTTACTTAAAATTTAGATTAGAATAACTTTGCAACTCTAGGAGGATGGGCACTGACGCTGAAACATGACATGCCAAAAAAGAAAAATTGATGCCTTCAAAGAATTCCAGATTTTCATTGCTTAGACAGCAGCTCTGAAGAGCTGGACAAGCTTCATGAACCCCAGACTATGGGGCAGTTGCAATCTGCACTGAGACCCATATGAAACATACATTGTGCAAATCAGAAACTACTTTTACTGATGTCTGATAAGTCTTATTCCTGAGCAATTTAACTCTGCCAAGCTGTGTGAGAGTATTCCCCATGAGCCTTGAGACACATGGACTCCATTATCAGAGACACCGAGAGAGCAAAACCACACGAAGCGGCCTGGGACTGTTCCTGGGGAGCTGCTGAGGTTAAGCACAACCAGCCAGTGCCTCAAAGCACGGAAGAGCACAGGAGGAGCTTTTGAAGCTTATTCCTAGTGGCATGTTTCCTCAACAATACCTATAGCTGTTTGTTCCTTGCCATTTAGCATCAACTGGCACGGAACTCTCACGCGAACGCGGTGCCAAGAGGCCGAGGATCCCGAGGTGTATCCATGAACAAGGGCACGGATTGCTGCTGCTCTTTACAAACAAGCTGCCTTTGGAAATCTGCTTCCTTCAATAGCACACTACTGACCCTTAATGCAAATCCCTGACAGGAGGGGGCAGCCAGGTGAGGGGCGGGTAACAAGTGAGAGAGCAAGAGGAAATAGCCTCAAGCTGTGCCAGGGGAGGGTCAGGTTGGACATCAGGAGGAATTTCTCCATGGAAAGGGTGGTCAGGCATTGGCAGGGGCTGCCCAGGGAGGTTTGGAGTGCCCATCCCTGGAGGTGTCCAAGGAAGGCCTGGACGTGGCACTCAGTGCTCTGGTGTGGGTGACAAGGTGGGGAATGGGCACAGGTTGGACTCGATGATCCTGGAGGTCTTTTCCAACCTCAATGATCCTGGGATTCTAGTTAAGACAAGTTGGTCCCATTTACCCTGGTGTTCCCACCAGTTAGAGCTCTGGTCTGCGGTACCACGGGCTGGAGAGCCTTTGGGTTTTCATCACAAAGGGGTGGCAGGGATCAGCTGTGCTGCCATTCCAAATTTTTGGCTGCTCTTTACACCACACAAGCAGGTTTTCATTCTAAAAGTCTTCACATAAAAGGTCTGTTTATATTCAGTGGGGTTTTACTGGAAAGAAAAAACCTCCAGGCTTCAAAGCAAAGGGTCAAACTGTCCAGCAGGACAATCTTGCCATGGTCTCCCTTACTCCAATGACCACCTCAAAGTAACAAATTAAGTTACCTTTATCGTATACTCACATTGTATCATATCCACAACTACATGGGTTATTTAACAGCTGATTTTTGAGAAGCTTACATTTTAAATTGTTTAAATATTAAATTAAATTGTGTTTAAATTAATTCAAATGAAATTTTAAAACAAAATTTATTACAGAATTTGCTACGTGCTTCAACAGAATTGAAAAACCTGTTTTGCCTAGTCTTGCCTTAATTTAACTAGCAATAATCAAATTTTAATTTGTACCATCCTACCTCAATCAATTTGTTGGCATGTTCACGGAAAACCTGGGCATATTCTTTAACTTCTTTTTCATTCCCATTCTTGGCAGCTTCAATCAATACTAAAAGAGGAACATTTGTTTCCAGAAAAGAGTCTGAAACGTGGTCCATAACAGCTTTGCGGAGCTAAAATAAAAAGAAAAGAATGCGTTGTTCTCCAGTAGTGTTCCACTGCTGTGTTACTGTATTAATACGTAAAGCTTAAACCACTTTTGCCATTGATCCTTTTTCCTTTGTGTGACCAAGGCTTTCCCTGCACTAAGTCTTGTCTACACACTTTTCGCTTCAATTTAAATTAAATCTCCTTAAAAAATGGATTAGTTAGAGAAGTGCAAGTCACCAGTTTGGCCACAAATATTGATTTAGCAGCTCATATTGGTTTTGTCTGAGTAAATTTGCTGCTTTCCCTCAGCTGATTAAACAACATGCTGATTTAACTTTTTTATTTTTCTGCTAGAATAAAAACATTTTTCAACAGACCTGATCCATATTCCAGTTTACTTGAAAATGGGAATATATTGCTTTAAAACCAAACAGACAAAAGGCTGATGCTACATAAATACAGTTCTCAAATAAACTAGGTTGAGATGAACACCACCAGAATTATAAAACTTCACTGATATCTTCAAAATCCACAAAGTGGAAGTTGTTTTTTGGGGGGTTTTGGTTGGGTTTTTATCTCTCTTGCCGTGAGGATGATTAAGAACCCAACATCTTTATCACAGAGTTAACATTCCCACACCATGCTTCCCTCTGGGCCACACATTGGAAGCTTCTAGCTTTTAATTCACTGAAAACAGCCCAGCAAAACCAGTGCCCACTAGAAACAAATCCCCAGACTGCATTTCCAAGAGGGCAAACATGCAGAAATGCACTCGTTTGTCTCAACCAGTACCACCTCTGAGACATTAATTACCTGTCTACGCAGGTCTCTGGTCTTTTTGGTCATTTTATCAATGGCAGAGTTCAGGGCATCACTTCTTTCCTTGCGTCCAGCCTGAAAAACAGGAGACAAAGAGGTAAACAGGTATTCAGGGTCAAGAAGTAAAAGCAGTAGCGTTCATTTCAAGTATATTGTCAGCTTCTTTCTTTATTTCTTAGGGTTTGTGAAGTGATTATGCACACTGGCAGCAGAGTCTCCATCTCCCTGATAAGGCAGTCTCTGCTCCCTCCACACCCCATCCCCAGGGATCACAGAGCACTGCCCCTGAGCAGGCACTCAGAAGCCCCAAATTAAAAGTCAAATCCTTATAAACCATTTGTTGGTAAGAAATTCAACATTTCAAGTGAGTCTCCAGGCCCACCCACGGGGAGCTGGGTTTTGCCAAGGTTTGATCCAGCACGTTTCACATGAGCCCTGTTGTTAGAGAGGGCAAAGGGCCCGGCAGCAGGGGCAGCTTCCCTTTTCCATCAGTCACTGGGTCAAAAACATCCTCATTTGTATCAAATTAAGAGTTAGATAAGACAACGGTGGTGGTCTGGCTTTGCTGAGAGTTTTTTCTGTATAATACAGCTTATATTAGGGTTTCAAAACACACTTTATGCAACCACAATCCAATTTCTGAAGTCCTAAGCCACAATCAATATAATTATCCAGTTGAGAACAAAAACCATTTAGCAGTGCTGCAGCGAGGGTATGCCAGGTATCAAGTCTGCAGGTGACAGGCTGGTGTGAAATATTTGGATGAACAGCCTTGAATCTAAAACATCAAGTCCACTCTACAGCAGAAATAAAAAATGGGGGGGAGGGAATTAGGATGTTGTAATGTCATTACAGTGTAATGAATTATTGAAGATTTGTCACCACCATGATCAAGTTATTTGATTCTCATCACAAAAGGTAACTGAAAAGTGACTGAAGCTAAACCCAGGAGCTCGTTCTGACGCTGCCACAGCCCCGGCGTGGGCCCGTTCTGCGCTCTGCCTNTCCAGGAGGTCGTTCTGACGCTGCCACAGCCTCGGCAGCCCCGGCAGCCCCGGTGTGGGCCCGTTCTGCGCTCTGCCTTCCAAAATCAAAGCTGAAGTCTCTAAATAAAGTGAGGATTAATGCACTTATTTACCCAGCAGTTTGCTGTCCCCGTGCTCAGAGGATATGACAGACAAGATGCCCTGATCGATGGCTTTGTCCCGGGTGTGCTGGTGGTGCTGGGCACTGCTCACACCCCGAGGGGGACACGGGGACATTCACCCCAGAACCCCAGAACCTGCCCCCAGGCACTGCCCCAGCCACAAGCTGCTCCAAGATCCCAACCTGCAGTGGCAGCTGCTTCTCCTGATCTTTCACACCAGTTTACCCAGGGCAACGTGACCATTTTACTGAACCCACAGCACCCCTCCCCGTATATGTGGGGGTTTTTTTCCAGGAGTATCTTTGGATCTAAGATATATGCTCATCTATTATGCAGAAAGCCAAACATTCAGCTGTTCCAAGAAGTGCCATTTTACTTCTCCCTGGGTGCTCCCACATTACCATTTTAACAAGAAGCAGGAGCAGGCATTTGAAGCGAGGCCACCCATCAATTCCACTTTGCTGTCCCCGGCTTCACAGCCCACAACAGCCTCGGTGCACAGCACCAGATGCCTTTTGGATGAGAGGAAAACCAAGAGATGGCTTCCACTAATGGACATTCAGTTCATGAGACCACTATGCAAAACACCCCAAAAAGCACATCGCAGTCTGAGCAGCACAGATTTCTCACTGCTGATCCGTTCCTATGGAACTGCACCACGTACTAGCACAGAAAGAGCTGGAGAATTCAACCCCACTAGATTTTAGGAAGGCAGCTCCAGTTTATTTCCACCTTGTTGGCATTCAGAAGTTTTAGCACAGAATCTTGCCAAAAGCCTGACCAGAATTTCCTTTGGAAAGCTGCAGGATAAAGCAACCTTGCTAATTTAGCTGTGCTGACTTAGCTACTAATTGAGTTCCTTCATTAGGGCTGAGAGGGGAGCAGAGCAGGACAGACCCAGGACACCTCGGTGGCTACAGAGACCCTGTTGCCATTGACATCTCAAGCCATCACAGCTAATTCTAACCAAGGTCCTGACCTGCAGACAAGGATGTCGAGTTTTGCCCACCTGAAGCTTCTTGACCTTTTTTTTCTGCATAAAATGAAACATAAACACTGTGCAGCCAATTAAACCCCACTGGTCCAAGTGGAGGCAGCCAGTGGGACTGTGGTAGAACACACAAAGCCTCCTGGGCCCAGAAACACACTGAAGATCATCCCTGACCACAACACAGCCACTGTGTCCACGCTCCCACACACCTCGGGAATTTTACCCATTGGTTCCACCCTACACCTCACAAGTCCTGTTTGAGCTGGTCTCCCTCTCTCAAGTAATAAATCACGTTTTAAAGACTCCAAGTGCCAGTTTAGCACTTCTGGGTAATTTGTTGCACTAACCAATTAGCCTTACCATTAAAAGCTGCTCCTCATGTCTGTGTAAACCCTCACTGAGGAGCCAGCTGATGACCCAGCAGCACAAGCAGCCCAGCCATCAGCTCCTCTGATCCACTGGATTAGGAGGACTCACAACAGTGAAGCTCAAATATTCAGATTTCTAATAGGATTTTGAGATATTCAGCACAAAACTGTGCTGAGGGAATCACAAGCCCTGCAGTCAGTGAGCAGCTAATAAGAGTCAGTAGATTTAATAGGGTCATGATGACCATGTCAATCATTCTGCAGTATGATATCCCAACTCTGTCCAGTATCATGGATAATAAATTTAGCCACGGTGCAAATTTACTTTAAATTAAATCAAATCAGATCTTTATCAAAGGGGATAGAATTGATGTTAAAAATTGCTCGTTTCCCCCACTCCCCTAATCTCTGCTCTTCCCCCACCTCTGCTGCCCTGCTTGGAGAGCAACACAAGCATTCCCTGTCACATCCCTGAGGTCCCAAGTCACACCACCATCCCCAGCAGGGCTTGTTTTAATGCTCAAAGCAAAGAACTGGGATTTGTATACAGGGAAGGGAGTGGAATCACCATCTCTGTCACAAAGCATTCCTGCTGTAGGTGTGCCATCTGAATTCAGACAACCAGAAGACAGACCCAAGTTTTTCCAATAGCTACTGAGGTTAAAATCTAATCCCAAGTGATTTACAAAGGTACAGGAGCACGGTGGTGGCAGTGCATGCCACCAGGATCGGCAGAGCATATGCTGTAATCAGCTACTCAAAGATATGTTTTGGTAGCTAAAAATCATGAAAGTTCATTGTTAATCTCAAAGGTTCATCATCACTTTGGGTTAAGCCAAGCCCACAGAGCTACGGAGGGAGATGGTGCCTCCTGCCCAGCACCACCTCACACCACCCCTGCAGAGCCCAGCATCCCTCCTCCCCAAATCAGCACCCAGATGTGAGCCAGATGTGCCAGCACTGCATGACTGAGAGCCACCACTGCCCCACCAGCCACCCACCACACAATTATCCAAAAAGGATGGTTGGCAGAGAGCTTTCTGCTTCAGGTCATCTGAGAATTGTCTTCTGGCTGTCAGTCCAACAGGCAGCATGGTGGTTAATGCTGGGGGTTGAATAAGAGACAAATGAGTGCCTGGCACACGCTCCTCTGGGCAGGCAGTGCTGTGTCACTGCCACCACCGAGCTCTGCTTCCTGGGCAGGCAGGACATCGGTGCTCAGGTGCATTTTGTCTCAGGCTTGGTTTTGCCCTGCCACCCAGCCTAATTCCATGTCTCCAGAGGATAACCATCCATAGCTCTCCATCACTGTGACAGCAGGGCTGCCAACAAATTCCAGATAGAACAGTGCTGATTCAAGGCCAGGCAGTGTGGGCGGTGGAGTGTGACCCACACGAATTCCAGCAGTGTTTCCACATCCGAGGTCTGCTGGTTGAGGAAGCACGACTGTTTGCTGCAGGAAAGAGTCTCCCACAGCCACCCCACAGCTCAGCAAAGCAAAGGGGCTGCGTGGCGTCGTCCAGGGTTCAGGAAGAACCCGAATGACAATAAAGGTGCCTGCACTGTCCCTCCTGCCCAGCTGGCCGTGCCACACCACTCCCACCCCAACGTCCTTTCCCATGGCCAGGCTGCACCGTGGAGAGGGTGGCTCCTGCTCTCACCCTGGTACAAGGAGGAATTAGAATGTGAACCAGTGCCAGGTGCAGAGAGCTGCCAGACACGGAGGTGACAGCCACCACATGCGTCCCTTTGCTCCCAGGAAGACAAGGACACCCGACCTACAGTGCCCTGTCCCACCTTTCCCACTGCCCGCCCCTAAAGGATTCTCCAGCTGGCCTGAAGCACCGGACACATCTGCTGCTGATGGATCACCTTGGACATGCCTTTGTCCCATGTGCCCCTTCCCAGGGCTCGGTGCTAACCCAGCTCCACGGCAGCGCATCCGAGGGACAGAGCGCGCACGGCAATGCCACAGCCACACGTCCCTGCTCAGCCCCTGCCTCACAGCCCCGTGGCACAGATCCAACACTGCCTTCTGGCAAAAAAGCAGCAAACACTCCCGTGGTCCCCGAGGCCCTAAGATTCAGCCAAAATTCCCACAGCCATTCCTGCGGGCACAGGGGTGAGCTGGCCGCTTGCGTGGTGCCACACACGTGGCTGCGCGTCCCGGGCGCCGCGGTCTCACCTGCGACTCCGGGGCTTGCACCCTCCAGGCCCCCAGCACAGCAAAGTCACGCAGCTCCCACATCTACATCAAGTAAAATTAGCTTATTTGTTGTTCTTAATACACTAGGAAGGCTTCCACAAGATGTCAGCCTAACTAAATGACAACGCTCGCCTCAGGGTGCAATTCTGCTTTCCCAGCGCATGGGTTTAGCAGGAAAACCAGTTGTGCTGCTGCTCCAGGAGTGGGGTAAGTGAGAAGCCCCCAAAAGGGTTATCTGGTCCTAGCAAGCTTATTCCTGCCAATTTTCCTGTCTACATTGCATGTGAGGGTTCAGGCTGCCATAAAGCTCCCGTTGTGGCCAGAGTGCCCAGATGGCATCAGACATGGTTCTCCTCGGCAGGCAATGAGTTCTCGGTCTCAGAAGAAATGCATTTGCATGAGTTTTCTGGGCGTTTATTCCCAGCCTGTTACACCTTGACACCCCAGGCAGCTTCTAAGGAACAATGTGAATGTTACTGCAGTGTTCCAGACTTAGGAGACTCAGATGCACACTTGTGGCAATAACTGTTATTTCACAGCAAGCGCACATAAAAACATGTTTCGCTAAGAAAAGCGCCCATAAAGTTCGTGTTAACAGTTTCCTAAACAGGAAACTCGCTGGCAAGGTGCTAAATAGCCCTTGTTTGGTTAAGGGCCAAAGAACAGAGAGCTTCAGAAAAGGAGCAACTCACCGTGTTCGAACATTAACTCTTAACTCTGTGCCAAATTACACAACCTCAACGTGGGAGGAACCTACCCGCAGATATTGATGCAAAAAAGCAAAATGTTTCCAACGATACCTAATTTCAGTCTCCTGGTAAGAACAGAGAGGCAGCACTGGAGAGGGCTAACAGCTGACCTCAAATTACACCCTTTGGAATGCTGTTGTTAAATGTTATGTTAACATACTGAAGTGCTATTAGAATTCAAAGCAACCTCCAGATCAGGGTGTTGCACAGAGGAGCTGCTCCAAGCAGCCCATCCGCAGGTGCTGCGGAGCCGCGGTTCCGTGGGACAGCTGAGCCCGGCTCTCAGCTCCTGTGCTCTTGGTACACTGAACATTAAACAAGAAGAAACTCTTTAAATAGGTTTATGTAATTTCTTCGCATGTATTTCTTTCACCCTGGAGCAAATGTGAAAACATTTACTATGGCAGAGCAATTTAAGAGATTTGTCTAACATTTCCTAATTTGCTTAATCATTAAAGACAGTTACTCTCCTGATGGGTTCAGGGGAGGGTTTATTTGTTTTGCCTTCGCTTTTTTTGTGTTTTTTGAGGTTTTCTTCTTGTGTGGTTTTAAAGAGCTCACCTTCTCCATCCCTTTATCTTCCACTCAGTGCTCCTCTTGAGTCTGCCCATCCCAAAAGGGAGCACCAGAGGCAGAGTTACCATTCCACCACAGGACAGCCAAGGGAGAAGCAGGCAGAAAACAGCAGGTCTTAGTTCAAACAAGTACCTCTAAGCAACCAAAGCAAAGAACCAACGCTTAATAACAAAAGTAAACCAAATTTTATTTTAAAACCTTCTTTTGACACAATTCACCTTCCTCCATCAGCATGGGAAGTTTGTTATTCCTGGCTCATTCCAGATCTTGGAGGTCGGAGGCGACACCTCGCTGCTACACAGCAAACATTTTCAAATGCCACCTACTACATTACTGCCTTATAGCTCAAGGTGAAAACAGAAAAAGCTTATCCAAGTTGCCTGGAGCAGGAAGCCAGCATCCCTCTGCCTCACCCCCATTGAGCCATGACCAGAGCAGCTGCTCCGAAGGTTTTACCTGCACATGCATCCTAAAAATCCATAAAAATGTCAATCAAGCCTGGTCATTTACCTTTCAGTACCAGCTGTCCCAGAGGAGAGGTTGCTCTGAATAATGGGGCATGAACTTTTAAAGCAACCAACATCCCTAAGAGCCCACTGTCCTCCTCCTAGCTGTGTGTGCACACTCCGGCCAGAGCCCGGCTGGGCTGGACCAGCTCACACAGCTCTGCAGGGGCACAGCTCTGCAGCCCTAAAACCCACAGGGTAACTGTTATGGACCTACCCTGCAGCCAGGGGCTAAGAGAGGCAGTGTCCCCCCTTTCTCAGGGGACACACAGCACCAGGACATGACGGATGACCACAAGGAAGCCCTCGCACCGCTCCGAGCCCGGACTGTGAATGCCAACCTCACCATTTCCTCTCTGCACTTCAGTGCCCAGGAAAAAGCAAGTACAAAAGCCACCGTTTGAGAGGAGAAAATAGATTTTCTAGTTTCATAACCGCACACTGTCAAGCTGGATTCCAATTAAATTTTTCCTGCGCCCTAACGCAAGCTTTGCTTTTTCCAGAAATTTCTCCTCGCTTGAAGCGCTCGCTCCTGTGCCCTGCTCCCGGGCTGTACTTCCTGACACACCACCTCCAGCTACACCACTGCTCCCTGCCACTTCTGCAGGGACCACAGTGGCACACAGTTGTCACACGGAGCTCTGAGCTCCCTCTCACCTCCACGAAAGCCGGTGCTGACCGGCATCCTCTATTCAAACTCTGCGCATTTGGCATCTAAAAGTTCCTTTCATGCAGGGGTATTTAGCAGAAAACTGGGAGCAGGCAGCACTCAGGCACTTCCAGCCGCGGCTCTGCGCTGCTTTTAACCCCAGCTGAGCGGAGCCAGCGCAGATGTGGGGGGGAGCAGGGTGCTGCAAGTCCCTCCTGCTCCTTCTATCGCGGGGACGAAGGGCTCCTGCCGCCGGATTTTTCCCCCTCTATCAGTGGTCTTTAACACGATCACAGTATGCAGCACAATGCTTTAAAACAGCAAAGCTTCTGGAAAACCCAAACAAAAGGAACGTCATCAGGTGACGTCAGCCTATATAGAGCCCTGTGTGGTCGCAGCGCATAAGCAAATCCATTCTTGTACCGCTTCCCTGAAAAGCTTTTCAGTAAATGCACTCATGCTACTACAGGAGCTTCTCTCAGCAATAAGCCACCCATCTGCCATCAACAAGTTAGGACTAAAGGAAGCCACAGCTGCGGAAAAGGAAAACGTGAGCTTCAATTAACCAGCTGAGCAGCCACGGAGGACGAAAACTTGTATTAAGATTTAAAAATCGCAGACCTGTCAGAGAAGATCAAGGCAGCAATTTCAAAAGGAATATTCCAAGAGAGCATCGTGGATTCGATTTTGCACTAATATCAAAGGACACTAAGCCCAGTCAATTATTCAAGGCTGTCTTACATTAGAGCCTTTCACAGACTCACGGCGTTGAGTCTCAAACTACGACTGAATGCACCCTCCAATGTACTCAAAAGAATGGGTAAGTTCCTGCGTTTCTCTGTTCCTTGTATAATGAATGACTGGCTCTGCTTTAAAGGAGCAGTTAAGATGCTAAAGCTGATTGCTCCGCACTGAACCTTATGAAAAAAAATGTTTTCCGATAGTGCCACTGTAACCCTCCGTAATCGAGATAAAGCCTCCTCCTAAGTGTAATGTCCAAGTATTCGGTTTGTCGTAGTAAGTTGTTTCTTGCATTTAGAATTAGCTTGTTGGAAATGCATGGCAATGTTATCTGCAGTGAAATCTTCCACCGTGATGTTCCAAGTGTACTGATAAGGCTATCCTATCTTGTTGTTTTCCTAAATTATATTCTGCAGGCTTACATTTCAAGTGGCCATTAGGGGCTCGTATGCTGGCAGCACTATATGCAATGAGTATGGTTTTAAAAATGCTGCCTGCCTTGGGCATGGCTTGTCCACCAAAATGTCGCTGTGAGAAGCTGCTCTTTTACTGTGACTCTCAGGGGTTTCACTCAGTGCCAAACACCACTGAAAAGGGCTCGCTAGGTTTGTCACTGAGGCACAATTATATTTCTGAACTTGAAAGGGATCAATTTGCAAGCTTCAGTCAACTTACTTGGCTTCACTTAGATCATAATCAAATTGCAACAGTCAGAGAAGATTCTTTTCAAGGACTGTATAAACTTAAGGAATTAGTCTTAAGTTCCAACAAAATCTTTCATTTGCCAAACACAACTTTTAGCCAGCTGCTTAACCTGCAGAATTTGGACCTCTCTTTTAATCAGTTATCCTCTCTGCACCCCGAGCTCTTCTACGGCCTTCGCAAGCTACAGACCTTGCACTTGCGATCCAACTCCCTGCGGACCATCCCGGTCCGCCTGTTCTGGGACTGTCGTAGCCTGGAATTCCTGGATTTGAGCACAAACCGCTTGCGAAGTTTGGCTCGCAACGGATTTGCGGGATTAATCAAGCTGAGGGAGCTTCACCTAGAGCACAACCAGCTGACAAAGATTAATTTTGCTCACTTCCTCCGGCTGAGCAGCCTGCACACGCTCTTCTTGCAGTGGAACAAAATTAGCAACTTGACGTGTGGGATGGAGTGGACCTGGGGCACCTTAGCAAAGCTCGATTTGACTGGAAACGAAATCAAAGCCATCGACCTCACCGTCTTTGAAACTATGCCTAACCTTAAAACCCTCCTCATGGATAACAACAAGCTCACCACTCTGGATTCCAAGATCCTGAGCTCGCTGACATCCCTCACCACCGTGGGCCTCTCCGGCAATCTGTGGGAATGCAGCCCAAAGATCTGCGCCTTGGCCACATGGTTGAGTGGCTTCCAAGGTCGGTGGGAGCACTCCATCCTCTGCCATAGCCCCGACCACACCCAGGGAGAGGATATTCTGGATGCAGTGTATGGTTTTCAGCTTTGCTGGAATTTATCGACTGTTGTTACCCCCGTGGCTACGACGTACACAGCTCCAACTACCGAGTACACGAAAAGAATAAGCTCTTCTCATTTCCATGTGGGAGACAAAGAGATTCCAACTACGGCAGGCATGGTCGTTACCACCGAAGAACATTTCCCCGAGCCAAACAATGCCATCTTCACTCAGAGGGTAATTACAGGAACAATGGCTTTATTGTTTTCTTTCTTTTTTATCATTTTTATAGTGTTCATCTCCAGGAAGTGCTGCCCTCCCACATTAAGAAGAATTAGGCAGTGCTCAATGATTCAAAACCACAGGCAGCTCCGATCCCAAACGCGGCTGCATATGGCCAATATGTCAGACCAAGGACCCTATAACGAGTACGAACCCACCCACGAAGGACCCTTCATCATCATCAACGGCTACGGACAGTGCAAGTGCCAGCAGCTGCCCTATAAAGAATGTGAAGTATAATACCTACAGCCCATCACAAAGTAAATCAGATAAGTAACCTATTTTAAAATTGTAGGGACCTACATCAGATTCTAATTTTTACAAATGTTGACATAAAGCCTAATTTTCCAAGCTACTTAATGGAAACATTGTTTATGGAGTGGTGCAGTATTTTTAAGTTTTTTAAAAAATAAATCCATAATATTTTCAGTGTTAAAGAAGCAATGATTACATTAAACTTGCACTCCTAATGTTTAAAAGTCTAAAGAGATGCTCACCTCAAACTATGTAAAATGTTTCATGTTATGTAATTATATGACTGTGTGTAAACATTTATACCCGAGTCTCCATATTCTACTTTTTCTACTGAAAACAGTCCGAGGGGAAGGATACTGGATATCTGTACAGGGATCTGCGGGGGGACGTGCGCTCCGTTTGTTCCACTGCAGCTGGAGGATCCCAAACACTGCAGCTGGCTCCGGGCACTTTAAGGGCAGCCGGGGAGGAAGATTTTCCTCCTCTGACAATTTCACTCCAGTAAAGGAAGGGAGGGAAGACAAAACAAAAAAATTAAAGAGTAACAAAGGTTCAGGTGGGAATTTCAGTGCGTTGGGGTGAATTTCTTTGAAATGCAGTTTTGGTGTCTGCAGATTCATAGCTTGGCTTGCTGAAAGGGACAGCAGGCACAGAAAGGAGCGGTTCACACGGGCACACACACATGGGCACACACCCCCAGGCAGGATGGGCACACACACACACACACACAGAGGAGCAGGACAACCCTCCGTGTGTCCCCAAATTGGCAGGGGAGCTTCTTTAGGGACACTCAGCACGCCGGGAATCGATTGGAAATATTAAGTACATTCAGTACTCAGCTCCCTGATTTCACTTGATGAAGCTTTTCATGAATTCAGGCTAATTACTTAATGACGATGAACAAACAGCATTTCAACACCTTTTCATGTGTAAATACCCTTAATGCAAGGTTCTCTTAATTAAAAGTAAATATCAACAGTGAGGTTAAGGAGAAGAGGGAAGAAAGAAAGGAAGGAAGGAAGAAGCCTCTCTTTGTCCCCCTGCTGCCCCCCCAGCTGAGCTTCCTCTCGCTGGGAAGCTATTTTCATGCACTAACTCCACTGGTTTCTCTGGAGACAGAATTAGCCCCTGTAATATAAGCTCTCACTTGTCCTCCTCTTCCAAATTTCAAGATAAAAAAAGACCCCTTCTGACAAGTTAGGATAATATAATTAGTTTATAGAATAGTTCACTGAAAAATGTTTTGTTTCTTACTTGATATGGGACAGAATCTAAACTAGTATGACTTTAAAAAAATTCATATATAAATATATACACACACACACACACCCCCCTCCCTCGTTCTAAGGGGTAATTTGGTTTCTTTAGCCAGAAGTACCATATTGCTATTTATACTCTATTATGAAATAATATGTAAANTTTTTAAGTCAACTACTCAAATATTGTAAACATTCTAACCAAAGCTAAAATATTCAGAGGGATGGAGAATTATTTTATATATATATATCCATGTATGTATAACTAAAAAATGTGTTGTGTCCAATGCTGCAGTGTTAAGCAATTACCAGCACACCCCGACGAAGAAACGAAATTCCTCACAGTGTTGCCATACCTTGACCAAATCCATAATTACAGTATGCTAATTGTGATGTACTAAACTATCCTGCAAACTTTTTAAACAGAAAAACCACTGCATAAAAATCTGTTTGCTATTTCACTCTGCTTTTCTCTCTGTATTACCACTTAGTGAGGTATTTAGGGTGCAATTATACAACAGTTTGATGTTTTCTTGTGAGATGAATTCATCCAAGGCAATTACAGCAAGATAAGTAACTTCTGTTAAGCTTTTACGTAAAGGTTTTTCAATTGCTGGGTTTGAAGATATTAATTTGCATCATTTTACTTTTACATACAGTGCCCTTATTATACAACCAGTATTTTGTTCACTTCCTGTGACTCTGTACTTTAATGGAAGAGATCCAGTGAAGCCTAATGGTTTTTCCACAGAGATACCTTTGAACCCTTGTTACTGTTAGTACTATGATGAGTCCATTTACACCTATTCTGGGAAATTAATTACTGCTTTTAACTGACTACAAAAAATCCTGCAGGGTGGGTGGACAAAGAGCAAATATTGTGTATGACTAAATCCCACGTGAGCCAGAAGGCCAGAGCGAAGCTGAGAAATACAAAACCGCATTGGTCTCCAGGGGTATTTAGGTGGTTGCAGAAAGACTTGCCTTGCTCCTTCCCATGAGTAAGTGCTCCCAGCTCTCTTGGGCCCAGGATGCTGCTCCAGGGCCGGGCGAGTGAGCACTGAGCGAGCATCGAGTGAGCATCACCTTCCCCGCCTGTGCACCTCCCTCACCCCGTGCTGGCTGGCACAGGTCGGCTCCAGGGGTCTGGGAAGCAGCCACAGAGGGATGACTTCACCTACAACTGCAGGGTACCAGCACAAAGTTATCACTGAGCTCGTTAATTATCTTGGCAGTTAATAATCTGGCTACACTGCCATCCCCCATCAGATGTCAACACTGAACTCTGATGTCCTCAGCTGCATTCGCAAGAAGGAATCCCACCTCTTCCCTGCAGGCCCAGCAGAAACCCCTGCTGTAAGACAGTTCAGGGGCTACCACATCAGTCTTCCACATGGGAACAAGAAGTGGCTGCTTGACAAAGAGCTGAGGTTCCTCCAGAGGAGGTGCTGTCCCAACACCCCAGCTCTGTCCCACTCCATCTTTATTAGTTTTTAATTACACCCAAGAGGAGCAAAGACAGATGTTCCAGCAGTGCTGGATTTAACCCTCTTCTCCATCCCTGCCACTTGTGGCAATTTTCCAAGCATTAAAGCATTGTTCCAGTGCCTCTCCAAGCAAACTCACCCAGGCCCCCAACTTCTCCCCCCAGCCACCCCAGCATTCCCAGATTCCACTGGTCCTGCAGTGCTTGGCTTGCAGAGAGCAAAGCAGGAGGCCAGCAGGCACAGCCCAACGCGGCACCATTCCCGTTCCCTCTCTGAATTCCACACTGATCCACAGCCAATCTCCCAAATGCCGTGGTTTACGTCTGCTATTTCCAAACCCATTTGTTGCCAGGTTCCAGACATAAGCAAAGCAATTCTGCAAACATTACATTTAGGATAACAGGTATCATAAAACTCGCAGAATGTCAAACACTGGCAGTGAAGTCAACTCGAATTCCCTGCGGAGGGACAGCGAACGGCAGGCAGAGCCCTCGCTCTGCACAAGGACACGGCCAGAGGCTGTTAGTATTTTTTATTTTAAAGTTACTGTCTTCCATTTGCAATTGCTCGTGACTCTTCCAGGCAAGGAGGGGATTGGAATAATTGTGCTAGTCACCAGTCTCGGATTTATGTTGTTGATGGAACAAGAACCACGATGATTTGGTTTAAATTAATCGTATTTCAGCATGAGCCCTGGCTGATGACAGGAGCTTGTTAACTTGCCCTCTCCAAATAGCATCTTCTGTTGCACAGCCTCAGTTTGCACAGATACCACATTACATTACAGGTGCTTCAACACCTCCAGGCACAGCCTCAGGTGTTTGGGTCTTTTAGAAACAGAATTTCTAGGACTGCTCTTGAGGTCCTCGTCCCATCCAAAGATCTCCTCCAGCCTTGCTGATCTCCAGCCAGCTTCCCCTGCTCCCCACCCTTGTGTCAGTGAAAGGAAACTCAGCAGCACAAGCTCAGTTTTTGAGTCATCCTCCTGGAACAGAGCTGAATTAATGCTCCCAGTTAGTCGCTCTGCATTAGATCAGTGTTTAAATGCACACAAGTAAAAATTACTCGATGAAGGGTAAAATGGGTTAGCGTTCAGTCTCCAGCTGAAGTGTTCCTCTGCGCTGAGCTCCCATCCCCTATCAGATGGAAACATAATGAATGCTGCTTGATCAATGTTTGGTTCTGTTTGCTTCTCCCCCAAGCAGAAATGATCCGATTTTTCAGCGATCAGCCACATGCAAATCTGAGCTTCTGTCCCATTACCCCCCTTAGAAGACAGGGGCCTATTGCTAACATGTAAAATCAGAAACATCCCGTGGCTTTAAACCAGAAATCTGCACTACACACTTATTTTTAATGTGTCTAAGATAATTTCTGTACTACTTTAATGGAAATAAAGTTGATTTAATTTTGTGATCTGTGTAGCTATCAAAATCCATCTGTTCAGACCTACGGAACTTACCCAGAAGCTGAATTTCATCTTTCTTATGATGTTTTCCATAAAAATTAAACAAGTTCAGAGGGGGATACAGTGTTTCTCCTCCCCCCAGAAAATGAACAAGCAAGGAAACAACAAAAACCAAAGGCAGCAGCTCCTCCCTCCCCACACCTTCCTCCACTGCAAAATGTCCCAGATGCTAAAATTGGTGCTGGGCATTGCTTTTTAAAGCACCACCTTAGGAGGATGCTTAGAGATAATTTCAGAGTCAGCTGGAAATTCAGCATTTCACATATCGTGTAAAAACCTTTTGAGAGGCATCTAGGGAAAGGTACCAGAAGCTTTGAGGGGTATAATCAAGCTTTAGATGGGGTGAAACTCCGTTGTACACCACTGTGTAAGCACGTTGTACACCGCTGTGTAAGCACTGAGAAGCTACGCCTGCCATCCCCCAACCACTCCTTTGTAAAAAGCCAAACAAAACCCACCCCATTTTTCTTTTTACTAATGAAAACACTAGTAAGTGAACTATTCTACCATTTTAGCAATCTGAGATTACAGAGAGTCCTAGATGCGTTGTGTTTAAATTATGTTTCAAGAGCCAACTTCTGGTGGGAGGGGGTGTGAGTAATGGAGTAAAACAAGTGCAGTGTACAGAAGCATTTTGTTATTAAAATTGTGTATACTGTAAAATTGAATTTGCCTCTTTCTTCCTCCCTTTCCAAGCACGGGTATCAAAAGCTCACTTTTTCACAGCATGTAAAAACCAGTCTGCACCCACTGTCCCAAACAAGCAAGGCGGGTTTGGGTCCCTTTGCCAGAGTCACATCAAATCCAGCCCCTTCTGTTGTGCTGCAGTGAGCTGGGCTGCACAGGCTCTTCCCAAACAAGATGTGTCTCGAGTAGCAAAAACTGTCTGACTGAGCAGGGTGAGAGTGAAAACCAAACCAAAGCCAAGTCCTGGCCCTTGAGTAGCCGGGTCGGGAAGGGCGCGGGACCCCCGGCACGACCCGGCCGAGCCCCGGCTCCATCCCTGGGCATTCCCAGAGCCCAGGTACACCCCCGGGACCCCCTGCTGCCCACCGTGCCAGCCAGGAGCGTGGGGTTTCCAAAAGGACCACCCTGACAAGGATTTAGCAAGGACAAACAGTCCATAAGGTTGAGAGATGTCACAAAGCAAGACATCCCTTCAGCTGAGTCACAGCCATCTAGGAAGCGTCACAAACCCATTCCTTGTACAAGAAGTGTTCTTTCCATGGGCTACCACGGCAAACACGGTGTTCACAGCCACCCTGCCTCAATATCATGGGAAGGATTTCTGAGTTTGAGAAGTGACAAGTTCACAGACACAACCCAAAAGCCTTGATACGGAGCTCAACAAAAGAACAAGTTTCAGGATGTTCCAAGATGATTACGTGCACCACGCTGCCACTTAAAATCATTTTAGTCACTAAGCCTTAGCTGCATTTACTTTTTTATCAAAAGGTTTGGCTGGAACAAGTTCTCAAGGGTTTTAAATGTCAGTTGGCAAACTGCCTCTCAAATCCTTCTAATACTTCAAAGCAGCACATGATATATCTATTTTCCTAAACTCTCAGAGACTAATTTTACAAGGAAAAGCATCTCTCAACTACAAATGCAGTTGTTCTCACCAGCAAAGGTAACACACCTTAGAGAAAAACCAGTATTCTGAATATATTATGCAAAACCTTTAAATCCAATTAGTAACAAGGAAATGTCAACATCACTAGCAACTTACTTTAAAATGTAGGCTCTGTTAAGACAACTGCAAAAAAATTGAGACTCAAGAATTTGACTGGAGAGGACTGCACAAATGAACTGAAAACTGCAGCACTGGGAAACCCTGACTCCCTCCTCCAGTGAATGTCCAGGCTAAGGGACGGGATTCAGTGGGTGTTCACCCACTACAAAACCCTGGTGTCAATATTTTCCATAATCTGTTCTTAAGGAAAAGCTTTACAAAATCATTGTTACCTAATCAACAATATCATTACCATGAAGATTTTAGGAAAACAGTTTTACTGTAATGAGTAAAGCTCTACTTGTCATATTTGAAATAGAATTCACATGGTCTGGGTCTTACTTTGGAAGAAATTTCTTTACAGTGAGGGTGGTCAGACCCAGGCACAGGTTGCCCAGAGAAGCTGTGGCTGCCTCTTCCCTGGAAACATTCAAGGCCAAGAAGGATGGGACTTTGGGCAACCTGATCGGGTTGAAGCTGTTCCTACTCATTGCAGGGGGGCTGGACTAGGTGGCCTTTAAAGTCCCTTCCCATCCAAATCATTCTGTGATTCTATGAAACGAAAAAATGACAACTGTCTCATTAAGAAAATTCTGTGTTTATTTCTGCGATGCACAACTCCAGAGGTTTGGCTGCTGAGGGCACTGAGCAAACCTTTCTGGGCTGACAGGTAACCAAATCCTCATTTCAGCTCTTCAGCTGGTTTTAATCAACAACGTCTATAATTTGACTTTTTCTTCTAAGTCTCCTGAAAGGACATGAGTTAAACACACACAAAAATTACTTGAGACCTTCTGAACCGGCAGGATAAGAACCAGGAGCAAGAAGTTGAACCGTGGCCAGTGGTTCATACCTTGAGTTAAATCCAAGCTCTTCTCCCCTAGTTGTAACACAAACATTTCCAGTATGCACACACAGGCAAAACTAAAGGGTATTCTCTACTACCAGGATGTTTAAATGAAGTAATAAATCTTTCTTTTATAAAACCAAAGTATTTGTTTTAAATGCCATGGAAGTAACTTCCCTGTTTTCTGCCAGCAGACTCTACTACTTGTACACTGGATACTCAAGCAAACCGGGCACAGAGGAGGTGCTGGTTTTCCTTTCCAGCATTCCCAACCCCCAGGGGTGGGCAGTGCAGCCACTGTTTGATATAGGTGCATCATGCTTTATACCAGCTAAAAAAACCAGCCATATTTCATGAGAAGTCTTGGAGTAAGTGGAAAAGGTTCATCCATCAAGAAGGTTCTTAAATAATGAATGAGTCATAATTCTTTACAGTCAAAAGCAATTAATTTTCTGTATTGTAATCATGAGAATAAATCTGAAAAATCCATTCTAATGACTCTGAATCTGAAGGTAGTGTTGCAGCTGAATTTTTAATCTTAAAATACAGGAGCAGTGAGGACTTCTGCTGTTTAAACATACAATCCTCTACCAAACAGAACAGCTTTACTGCATATTTAATAGGTAGAACGGGTTTTGTGAGACCGCATGAGATGAAAGACAACACTAGATACAGGAAATGCATTTCAAGCAGAAAGGTCCTTCCAAGATACCTCTTGACCGTATAGCCACTAAAATACTTGAAATATCCTTTATGAAGTGTACAAAATATTCAGAAAAGCTTACTGCAAGAAGCAGTTTTACTCATATATTTGCAAAGAGCTAAAAATATTGAGAAGTGTGTTAATGTGGAATCCAGCTCAACCCTACAGCAACTATTCCTATTAGGATGCATTTGCTCTCTTTCCCACTAACTCCTAAATAATCCATCACGTACCCAGAACCTCTGCCTCAAAAGCCATGTGCTGTTAGCTGAGACTATCAATTTCTGCCCTCAAATGGATTGCTTCAACCCTGACACCACTTTAAGTTTTAATTCTTTTAGAGAAAAAACCTGTAAAATTAATAGAGCTCTTAGTAAAGCTAATAACGACAGACTCTGTTAGGAGGGAGAACACGGGAAAGGGGACAGGGACACACACTACAAGGGAGTTTCCATCACTAAAGGCACCACACGGCACTTAACAGGGGGAAAAACACATTCTCCTGCACTACAACCACTCTCAGGAGCTTTGCTAACAACCTCTGCTCTGAGCAAGGCAAATTTTAGCAGCCCAAGCAGTCCAGCTGCTCCAGAAGGCACTGAACACCCTCAGCACACACCTATCAAAGGCTGTGAGCCAGGAACAAACCACTGGGTTGGGCAAACCACACAGCAGGCCATTCTGCAAGCCCCCGGGACTAACCACACACCTCTCATTTAAAGAGCAGGAGATATTAAAGCTCCATCTCTGTTGTCCTCGGGAGAAGACAACACGGTTCAGTAAAGATGTGGAAATACTTATTGATCCCGTCTAGCCCCGAAGCACGACATCCCCAAACAAACAGCAACATCTGCCTGAAATTCTGCTTGAATAATTTAAAGGTTAAAGAACTCCTCCTCAAGCTTTCCAGATAGTCCTGAAGATGGAAATAGCTGTGTTGTTGCTTCCAGGTAGGACAAACACCGAGCTCAGCACCCGGGGGAGCAGCAGGCCACTGCAAGGCTGGCCCCAGCACAGGCAGCCGAGCTGGGGAACTCCTAAGGACAGCTGGAAGCTCTCTGGGTATCAAGTGTGTGTCTTCAGGGTCCAGGCCTTCAAGAATTTCACAGTCACAGGGCAGGCAGGCAGAGAAAGCACTTCTAGTTTATATTCTTCTCTACGGACGACCGGCTCAGCTCTGGGACGTCCATCAGCACCACGGCAGCTGTGGAGCTCGGAAATAAGAGAGCTGTGACTACATGACAGATGCCTTTTGCCTGCAATTAGCATCCAGAAACTTCCAAAAAGGCTAAGGTTAGACATCTGATTAGGGTGAACTACAAAAAACAAACAAAAAAATACAGTGAGCTTTGGCAGGTACTGCATCTCTAACGTGACACTACACTCCTGAACGGAGCAACAATCAGATACCTCTGACAAGCTCCCAGAGCCTACGGTGACAGGGAACTTTCAGGAGATGTCTGTCCACTCTTTTCTGAAACTACAAAGCAGCATCCTCGACAGTCTCATGTGTATGAGCTCTTGCCAGGTATTACTCCCTGCTAGTGAGTGCAGAGGTCTCTAGACCAGCTGTCTGTCCTTTGCATGAGGGACACTCTTGCCCATAGTTAAACTCACCGAACACCCACGGAACCCATTGGGTAACAACACAATGGCATCAGGGCTAAGGAATTCCAGGTATTTACAGACCGCTCCAACTGCCCTCGGTGCTGGGAACTGCTGAACAAGCTGCAGGGCCTCTTCCACTCCAAGTTTTGGATTTGTCAGCAATGTAAATATTTGTCGACAAATCTGAAAGTTGGATAAAGCCACCACTTTGTTCCAAATCCAAGAGGTGTTTCCAGAATGAATGTAAAGCTCTTGTCCCCGTGCTGCAGAGCTGTCCCTTCCCAGCAGGGACCAGGACAGCACAGCCAGGTTCCCGACAAACAGCACTGACACAACAATGGGATCATGACATGGAGCTGTGGGATGTGAGTGCTCCACACCTTCCTAGAGGCAGCTCAGGCCTCTCCAGCCCCTCCCTGTCTGACAGCACACCCTAAACCACACGGACAAATGGAAATACGGACAAAGTGGATGCAGACTCCAGTGCACCCAGCAGATAAATCCCAGGGATATTGTCCCTTCATACCTACAGCTGTCTACGGACAACAATTAACTTGACAAAGCGTGCCAGGGAGAGTGTCCAGAGACACATGAAAAAGGTTTATGCCACGTTCAAATGAGCTGGTGCCACCAGCCTGCAGTCTGCTTCTTTCTTCTTAGTGGGCACTCCATCATTTGAATATGCCCCAATAAAGCTGCATCATCAAGAGAGGAACTTTCTGACACCAACTTTTACTGTCCATTTATTTAAAAATAGTAGTCTTCATCAGGCAAATTAATAAGTGATCATCAGCTTTAGAAACCAATTTCAGTTGTTCATGCAAATACAGCTCCACTGCAGCACAGAGCTCACTGCCAGTGCTCCAACCTCAGCCTGTGCTGGGACAGTCACCAGCAAAACTCAGTCTGTCCTGCCTGGCCATCACACACCCGCTGGGAGACAGGAAAGTACCAGGAAACCACTCCAAAAATATGAGGTTATGCAAATAACAAAACAACCCAACCACCCTATGTCTCTAAAACATTCATTATGCACACACATACAGTTAAATATATATATATATATATATATGTAAAATAGAGACAATTCAGGTGTATTTACTGTGTCACAATATGAAATATATGCAGTCAATTATCCTGGGGAACTAACTGAAAACAACTTTTAAAAGTCAAAAGTAAATCTCAAAAAAACCCCACTAATGGGAAGTTCACTTATGGAAGGAGATATTAAAGTGGGGGTTTTTTATAATTACTCTGTCCTGTTTGCTACATTTGCTTATGTAAGAGAAATGTTTTTAACTACTGACAGGACTAGGACTAAGTGACAATCCACACAGTTGATGCAGATTGTTCACAGGCACAAGGTGAAAAATATGATAAAGCACATGAACAGGTTTTAGTGAGCTGAGCCAGGAAAAAAACCAAACCCACACTCATTTGGAGTCCCATTCTGAAAATAGGACTTTTTGTGATTATTAAAACAGTTTCTACCAAGGCGAATACACAGCCTGATTTCTACCTTGACAAGTGGTTTGGTAATTTCTTTTTTTTTTTTGCAATGCAGTTGTAATCAAGAAAGGCCTGTTTTACCTCTGTTATCAAAAACACTCCACGGCCTTCAAAACAAGTATTTCAAGTTAGTAATATATTTCCAGTCTCTTCACTAATATAAAAAAACCTCCAAAAACCTTATTTCCTCATATGAGAGCTGTAATTTGCAACTTCAGTCTTACAGTCTGTTCCCTAATGAAAAAAAAAAATCAGGAGAGCACGCAAGTCTTCCTCCAAACTTCATAGCATCTTTTAACTTTAATGGCAGCTGACCAAAAGCTTCAGGACTGCTCCAGGCTAAAACCAATTCCTAATCCCTGTAACCGGCTCCAGAATTCCCACTCGAGGGCAATGCTGGGAGCAGCTGAAATCATTGGGACTGGTTTGTAAGAAATCACACCTTAAAAACAACCAAACATAGCTGACCCATCCCTGGAAGTGTCCAAGGCCATGCTGGATGGGGCTTGGAGCAACCTGGGATAGTGGGAGGTGTCCCTGCCCACAGCAAGGGGTGGAACAAGATGAGTTTTGAGGTCCTTTCCAACCTAAACCAGTCTGTGATTCCATGAATCTCAACCATATGAAGTGACAAATTTCACCCCCAGCCCATGCACAAACCCAGTCACTCACCTGTATATCCATTTATCCACCCACCCTCCCCTCCTGGTGCTCCTGCTGCGGGAATACAGCAACTTAATTCCAGCATCTTCCCAGGCAGCACTAACTGAGCAAGGCACTGTCAGTGGGCAAAGCAGCAGCAGCGGCAGCGAGACTGAGGTGAGTCTGGGGTGAGGGATGGATGGATGGATGGATGGATGGATGGATGGATGGATGGAGACTCCCGAGCAGCAGCTCTTGGCAGCCAACCAGGTGCATGGCCAGGAGCAGCATGAGAGGTTTAAACAGTTCCGAGGAGCACGAGCGACCTGGAGTGTGAAAACAGGGGCGTGGCACAGCAGTGACAC
>VZRJ01000955.1:126140-170108 GCA_013397565.1 Ptilonorhynchus violaceus
AATCCCAGCTCTCCCAGCCTTTCCTCCCAGCAGAGCTGCTCCATCCCTCTGCTCATCCTGGTGCCTCCTCTGGACAGGCTCCAGCAGCTCCAGGTCCTTCCTGTGCAGGACCCCAGGGCTGGGGCAGCTCTGCAGGCTGAGCATCTGGGGAGTCAAGTGAAGTTCCCAAAAAGCTGAAAGGGCTCAGAACCAGCCAGCCCTTGGTGCCCAGGAAGGGGATCCCACTGGGAGCACTTTAAGCAAGCCAACCTCATTCACATCACCTCCATTTCCCCAAAGTCAGTGACTCACCAGGGCACCGTGTGGGATTAAAAAGCACTAAAACGTGGTGTGCATACCTTCATTTCTCACAGAGGCACCACCAAGCCATTATTTACTAAGCTAACTAATTAGCCAGCCACCCTTGCAGATAATAAGAATGCATTAAAGTATTTAAAATTCCAGCACAAGCCTGACACATACGAAGTGGCTGCCCTTCTTCAAAAGAAAATGAATGTCAAAGGGAATAAACCATTTAGGAACAGTCAGCACATCTGAGGTGGAGGGGAAGGTGGCATCACCTCAGCATCCAGGAGAAGAAAGGAAAGCAAGGCAGAGCTCTCAGGGATGCAGAAGCATTCGACATTTTTATTGTATCAGGCTCTGCTTCTAAAGAGATCATCAGATACACGATTTGAATTAGCATTAGATAGACAATAAAGTAACAGCTATTCAAAGCAAACAGAATTAATATACAGAACTGCAAAAACTGGCACGGGAAAACAGGGAGATTGAAGGTACTTAAGCTGACAGTAATCTGAAAACCCAGCTGGTTAAATTCAGTTTTACACCAAGAAATAAGTTGTAACTGAATATACACTTCACTGCAGTCTAGCACTGAAAGCACCCTTCCCTCCACACAGGCACTGCTCCAGAAGTGGGTAATATAATCAAAGTCATAGAGCAAGTTTACAAAACGCATCAAATAATCAATCCACGGGAAAGAACACCAGGGATACTCCCAGGGGATACGGGTGCCCTGTGTACTTGAGCAACTCTTTTTGAAAGAGCAGGACTACACCGAGTCCAGGTGAGGAAACCTATAACTTGGGGGGCTGAGGGGAATAGGTTTCCACAGCACTGGGGATAAAAATTCACAAGAAGTTTGGAGAATTCAGTACCTATCACCAAAAAGCCAGTTTTACATTCCCTGTGAATAAGCCTTCCTGAGAGCATATGGGGGAGTACCAGGACAGAAAGATTTGCTTAATTACCACCTTTTTCTCTACACACACATTCCTGACAGGATCTCCTCACTCCACAGCTCCCAGAGGGGAGTCCCTGCTGCACAATGGGAACAGCCCCTCAGAGTGAGCAAAGCTGTGAGTGACAACAGTGGAGAGGAGCAGGAGCTCACCTCACCCAGGTGAGCCTGGGCAGCAACTTTACCTGCAGCTACCAGAGAGCCAAACCTCAAACCCACCCTCCCAACCCAAGAACATCACCTTCCCTATTGACTGGTGAAGAGCCTGCCTGCCTCAATGAAAAGGCCCTGCAGGAAGAACACACCCACCCTGCAGGCCATTAGCTCCAAAGGGGTCAACTGCTCAGGTACAAGGCTGAAGGGCTTTCAACTTCTTCCTCTTCAGTTATTTCTGCATTAACTTCTTGTTTTCTTGGCTTTTTTCAGTCCAGTGACCTCTAGAATTGGGATTCTTTGACTCCTGGAGAGATGCCCAAAAAACTCATTCTGCCTCTAAGGAAATTCACAATTTGGCATTTAAGGGGAACAGTATCAAGTGATATGGCTGCAGTCTTATTTTGTACTTGACATTAGAGCTCTCAAGTCACCTTCTTCCCCCAAAAATGACTCAATAAAGAGTCCTCAAAGGAGAGGTTCAAAGGCACAGCAGGGAAGAGCAAGCCAGCCCCACATTCCACATTTCTCCCTATACAACCCAGGAAGCTGAGGAGGGGGATACACACAAACCCTTTGAGAAAAGGGAGAAATGGAATTGAAGCCACAGATGCAGAAGCCACCTGGGCAATATCACGTAACCAATTGCTCAACCTCTACACAAGCAAAATTAATTGCATTAATTCTGGGGTTTAGTCAAGAGGATTTGAATAAAAATAATGCACAGTTAAAAGCAGTGCACAGTATTGGGTTAAAAAACATGGGGGCAGCATATAAATGGAGGGATCTGACTTGGGCCACCACTGACATTCACAGCTGCAATTCATGTGCTGGGAAGCCTGAAAGGAAAAACATCCATCAAGATCTTCCAACACAAGACAAAGTATGTGTGCTACAAACAAGTGCCAGGGTTACCTTCCTACTCAGGAAACAGGGTTTTTGTAAAAGCATCCTATACCAATGCTGCAGGTCATAAGTTAATATCAGAAAGGAAAATAAATTTTACAAAAATAAAGTCTCAAGCACATAATGAGACAGGAGTATCAAAGAAATTGCTGAAGATACTTCAGAATCTCCAGCACTCCTCAATATTTCTGAATGTATTTTAATTTTGAGAGAAGTTATGCAACTACATTCATATATCAAGACAACATAAAAAGCAATTTAACAGTATCAGAATTATTTGAAGTCTTGAATAGTTTAGGATAGCCAGTGTTCCCATTTCCCCAACTGCTCCTATGTGCAGCCTCATGGACAAGTCTTCATCTGTCATCATATAAAAAAAAGGGGAAAAAGGTGCCTGCTGCACTTGTAGCTCCAAAATTCAATCAAAGGCAACAAAAAGCAATTTTTTTTAAAAGGAATTCATCTTTTAAACACAAGGTCAAAATAAATTCCCTAAAACCCAGCAGATGAAAGGCAAGCTAGAAGGATGCTCTGGAGCAGTGCTGGCACCCAGACTGACCCACCAACACCCCAAGAACTGCTCCTCATCTCTCTCCAGTCTCTCCACCACACATTTCCTGTGCCCCACACAGATACTTCACTCTCAAGATACCACACCTAGACATCTGAACCATTTCCAAACCATTTCTGTTTTCAGAGCCTTTTTCCCCCCAGAGAACAACCAGGCTTCATTTCCCCAGATCCTTCCGCGGGTTTCATAAAGTAACTGATAACGTCAATTCAGGTTATCATATTCAGCAAACCACAGCTGACAGCACCTCAGGCATATCAAAGAGATTCTGAGCTGAGAAGCAATCTTTTTTTCTGGCCACATATGGCAGCAGTAGAGCCCCCAGTGAATGGCAAAAGCCTTGTTCCTTGACAGGCAGAGGTTAACAGGAATGCGGCGGAGCCGATACTCCACGAGCGGCTGCACATCCCACAACGTTTGTGCTCCCTCTGACACACACGGTAAAGAAAAACACCCTGCATTTGTGAAAGCCAGCTCAGAACCACCTGGGTTTGCTTCTTTACTGCCTCCTGCTAACTTTGCACGTGCCCTGCTTTTCCCCTTGTGGCCCGATGCCAAGGGAAGACTTTTTTAATCAGTGCTGAGAAAAATGCACCTTTTAGCCCACCTTTGCCAGGCAGCTCCCAGCCTGACAGCCTTTGGGTTTGCTGCTGTTATTGTAAGGAAACCATTCTTCTAGAATGCCTGTTCAGCAAGAATGATTTTTGAGTAACCAGTCTCCAAAGTCACGCAGTCAGTGTTTTCAGATAGCCTGAGCAGGTTTTTAACCCTGCCATGCACAAGCTGGCTCTGCTGTTTCCCTTCTGTCCCTCCTGCTAAAGGAACATGTCCCTGTGCAGGCCAGAAGGAAGCCAAAGTTCTCTCCTCTATTTCAACAGCTTTCCAAGATACAGCTTAAGCCTCATCCTTTCCTCAGACATGAGAAGGATTAAGTCACTCTTCTGCATCTATTTAAATTCCAGAGGGCTGCCACTATTTGGATAAGCCACAAATGCTAATTATTCTGTATTGATTCCGTTGACTTTCTGGGACAAAGGAGGTCTAAAGCTCCAGGACACATTAAGAGCATTACAGAACATCAGCTTTCTTACACAGGATAAAACAGGTTAAGCAAGAGCAGAGTCTAGATAATAAACACCACATCCAGAACAGAATATCCAGGTCTCCATCAAGACCTCTAATGCCTGCAGCAGGATCTGTAAAAAAGATGAAGAGGGTTTGGAAAGGAAAAAGAAAAAAAGAGCACACTGTAGAGGATACAGGTGGTACCAGACAGCCACAGGGACACGTGTGTATATGGACAGCAACTGTTCCCATCCTCTCCATTATCTCCTGGATCCCATTTTGCAGATGGACTGGAACCTAATCCAGAGTTTGTATTAGGTTAAAGCAAAAGTAAAAGGAGAAGTCTTGAGATACAAGTATTTTGTTGCAATACAAGAACTGTGGTATTCCAGCTTTGCGATGATTCCATCATCCCTTTCCTCCAACAAGAGAAATTGAAAAGCCCAGTTGTGTGTGTAATACTTCTGCACACTGAGAGCATGATCCTGCTGGAGGCTAAAAGACTGTTTATCCACAGATCAGCAGTCACTGTGCAAACTTACATGCTCCATTCCATCCATACTCCTCGATTTTGACTTTCAGAGATTACTCAAGTATCACCAAATGGAGCTTCATTAGGGGTGACTACATATTTGATCTTATGTAGGCAGATAAAGTTCAAGTCTTTTCCTACAAAACAGTAGAATTCAAATGAATTAAGTTGTAAACCACGATGCTAAAGCAGGATCCATGCACACCATTAGAGCATACTTATGTAAAACCATTTGCAGCTCAACAAAAGTAAAACACTGCAAAATGCCAACCTCCATATCACAAACAAGGGCATACACGTTATTAGTGCAGGTCTTTCTTGCACCAATCTTAAATGTTATTTGATCAACATTAGATTAAGAAAGGTCTAAGTTTATAATGTATTATTAGAAGATTAGAATGTGTTAGCATTAGAGATGGGCATATGTCTGACAAGAAAGGAAAACCCAGATGTTTCACTAATACAAAACTAAAGGGGTGAGGGAGGAAAGGAGGGACCAGGGAGAAGAGGAGCCTTCACTGCCACTCAAGGTATCCACAGGGCTCAATTCCCACTTAGAGCCAGCACTAGAGCTCAGCTCTGCTGCACAGCTGGCTGCAGTAAGCACTGAGTGAGGGCAGCAACCCTCCTTCTTTTACATAGATTAACAGTCTGTAACAAAAATGCTGCAAAGCGTGGAGAGGCTGCAAGGGTGAGTTCTGCTGTAGAAGGCAGCTCAGAACAAGTCCCAGCTGCTGTCAAATCCATTCAGTTTAAGAGTTCTCCCTGGCCGTTCTGCGCCAAAGAAGCAGCAAAGGCTGAAGGCAGTGGCTGGAGAGCAGCAATGATTTAAGGTTTCAATAGACTTCTAGGCTTCTACTGGAACCACACCTGAGGTGGGAGTGCTGGGCTCTGCTGGGATTGTCTCAGAAGGCACTAAGCCAGCCATATGCTTCTTGAAGAAATGCAGCACAAAAGCTGTCTTGTGTCTGGAAAAGCATCCAGGACTTCCAAGTTGTGGCACTGGCATCAGTGGCCTCAGCAGAGTCCGGCTGCACTGGTGTGTGCCCCCACCCAGGGCAAACAACTGGAGCCCAGATGAGCTGCCCTCTCTCCCCTCTGGGGCTGGGTACCCCGAGCTGTTTGGGATCTCTCAACCAGCAATTCCACATGAACGTTGGGATGAGCTCAGGGAAACCACTGGGGTGACAGAGCTGTGAAGGGTTTTAAAACCCAAAGATCACAAGGCTCCCAAAGCCTTGCATGAGCTGGCTTCTCATTGCCAGCTTCCGTAAGCCCTTGCATTACTCCCTGAGAAACAGAAGTTGCTGGAAAGTCTCCTGGTAAGACATCCCATGCTAAGTCCCAAACCAGAATGGTGTTGGGTGAACACCTGGAAGCTTCATCTTGTGGCCTGGAAATGCCTGACTGACACAGTGTGAAGTCCTCATCAGGCTTCACTCTGACGACGCTGAAATATTTACTCTATGGCAGCCTGTAAGCATTCAACTTAAAACTCTTATCACTTCAGAAATGTTCTGTTTTTAAAAGCAGCATCTTTGTCAAACCAATAATGTCTATGGAAATTAGGGCCCAGCAAAACAGCACAGCTCTCTAGTGAGCAGCAAAGTCCATGACAGGAAAACCCATCCAGGCTTTCAAACCACATCCATCACCTCAGCACTGAGGCATCTTAAACTGACAAACAATATTAAAAAAGAAAGTGTAGATTATCTCAAGGCAGAATTTTTATCAGCATCTTTATCATCAACAGGGATCAGTGTGCCATTTTAATTCACATCTATTTCCACAGAAACAGATGCTTTCATTAAAGGGCTATGGCAAGAGCCCTTTCAGTATATAGATACTTGCTATAAATGAATTTTACAGTCATGTGAAAATTCACGTGTTCCTTTCCAAGCTTGGATCCTTGATGGGAATACAAAGCTGTGGATCAACATTATTAATAGGCAAATTCATAACGAAAACACATCTCCATTCTGCAAATTGCAACTGTGTCAGGAGTAGAAATATCCTTTGCTGGTAGTTCTGAAGACAAATGATTTCTCCCAGCAGATATTGAATAGATAAGCCAGGCACTTTCCTGCCCAATCCCTTCCAAGCATCAGAGATGCTCAAAGAAGCTTAGGGAAGGAAAGCAAAACAGCGCAATTAAGGTTGAGCAAACAGCACTTGCTTGGAGCAGTACATCCCTGTAACTGCACTGAACACAGACACAAGGGTGCAAACCAAACATTTAGCAAGCTGTGACTCCACCAGGTCCAAATCCAGAAGTGTTGAGACGTCCTCTGGTCTCAGGTCATATACCTGGATATACCCATATATACTCCATATACCTTGGATACCCCAAGATCCAAACTAGGCTAGCCTGCAAGAGTTCTCCAAGGCAGTGCAGGGCCCCAGCCTGGGCTCAACCACCTCCCTCACCCTCGAGTTGTGCCATTCCAGTGGAAGGTCAAAATCTAACACAAAATGAAACACAACCCCCAGCCCCAAACAGATTCTGCTGTGGTACTCAAGCACTTGAGGCCAAAGAGAAGATGGAAACCAGGGAAAATAAAAAGCCATCCTGAAGTGATGTGTGCCTGGAATGCCTGCTCTGAACCAGCTCCCAATGGCTTTTCTCCATTTGCTGCCAAGCACCTCTAATGCAATCCAGACAGTCAAGGACACAGTCAGAATGTTAATATGAAAGCATTAAAATTCCCATTGAAATGGGACCTGTCAAGCTACTTTATGTAACATGATTTATCGTTTCCAAATGTAGTAACAAGGGATTTTATTGTACAAGAGCATGTGGTACACAATGGGGCTCCGGGTCCGCATTCCGCACTAGCCAAACTACAATTCCTGACAATGTTTCTGCAAGTACATTGCTGAGTTACTGGTGTGTGCATGAAAGGGGAGCTGTATGCATTAGAAATTGATGGGGTACAGAATAGACTGAAAATGAGAGCTCTTTGCACTTCCCTGTGCATACTAAACACAGCTGGACACCTCTGACCACTGCTGGCTCATGGAAAGGAGCCCAACTGTCCCCATCCCTCAGGGCTCCTGCATCAAGCAATAAAAACTGACTGTCAAAAGCTTAAGGAAGCTTTTATTTCCAGTCTTACATGTCAGTCAGATAACTGATGTCTTCTGCAAGTTCAAGGCACACTGAGAGCAGACTGGGAACTGCTGGCTGCATTTCCAGGGCACGGCCTGCGCTTTTTACCCTGCTAAAGCCCAAACCAACTCCAAAGCCCAGCCTCAGACCCACCATCTCCAGGGTTTGCCACGTGTTACACAGAGCTGACACCAAGGCAGGCTGCCCACGTGCTGTGCTGGTAACACCCAGAGAGTTACAGCACAGAGCATGTACCTGTCACAAGAAAGTTTGTGCATTCCTGTGTCAGGGACACATTTTCTCACTCTCCATTCTACATACCAGCTTCTAAAACACAGAAATATTTCAGCTGCCAGCCCACTGGGGTTTTTTAAGCATTCACTTTCAGTAATTTAGATACCCATGTAGTTCTCACTGCAGTTACACTAACTTTGAGGCAGAGTTGAGCAGCACAGTGCAGAAAAGCAGAGATGTTGGCTGTACCTGCTCTACACGGGAGACGAACCACACCAGCTGCCAGGGCAAAGGCAAGGCCAGGATACATTGGTAGTGTCAAAAAATATACAGCTGCATCCTTTTTATTTGGAGCAAACTGCAACAGGTCAATGTGCACCCACACAAGATCATGGAGTTAGACCTAAAAGACTGTTTCCATTGTATTTTCTTGTATTTCTTACTAACTTCTTCATCGATGCACTATTACTCTTGGCATCATTCAGTTCGATGCTTTGCTCTGCCCTCTTGCCCTGCCTAAGTCTGGAATCGATGTTCAACTAAACTCAAAATATGCTTTGAAATTTTTTCATTTAATTAATAATATACACAGCAAGAATGCCTGACTGCCACGGATCACACAAAGATCTGGATCTTGCCATCTGTGAGTTATCTTACAAACTCAGCTACAACCGATGTGGTCAATTTACTGCCTTCCAGGCAGTTGATCCCAGGACCAATACCTTGGACTACTCTGCTCTTACAAAGCTAGTCAGAATCAATAATGAATTTAGGCCTTCCCCTTCTAGCTCTGCCATTCAGCACTAGCAGTTAAGAATCAAGCTTACTCCAAGTAATAAAACCCAAATGCAAATAGGCATCCGTGCTATTTCAATCCAGGAGGGATCTGCAATGCAAGTTTAAAAAGGAAAACTATTTTCTGTTGGAATTGTGAGAAGTGAGCAAAAGCCATAATGGAAAACAGCTCTCCCGAGGTGAAGTGGAAGAGGAGGGGGAAAGCTAGAGAATCAGATGCTACAATTAAGGGATGAACAGCTGGGATTTTAAAGAATGTGGCTTATAAACCAAGAGGTTGGGCCATAAAATGGCTGATGAAGTTCAGTGGACACAGGTAATGAAAGACCATCTCACCCAAAATCCACATAAACTGACTCCTGCCACTATGGCTCAGGAGCTAAATCCTGAGGGTAGCTGTTCCTGGAGACCTCTCTGTGCTCAGGAGCTGTCAGAGAACACATCAAGTGTCAGGCATTGGCAGCTCAGGGCTACAGAACAAAACCAGGAGATATCGTGACACTGCCCCAGTCCTGAACAGCCAATGCAGCTCTGCTCCCCAGACCTCAAAGGGAATGTGAGGATCGAGACAGGGTCCAGGAGGGGAAGGGGGAATGTGACCACACCAGCATTTTGGCTCGCAGAGCACTTCTGACACTCCTCTCCCAGCACTGTCACTTCACACACTGTGATTCTCACCTCGAAGCCTTCCTGGGCCACCCGAGCTGGATTCTCCAAGGGGATCTACACAAGGGGACAGCCACACCAAACTCTAAGTAGCCCACAGGACTAGGCTAAAATCAGCTGACAAACTGCAGTGAGGTGCAGGCACACAGAGGCACTGAGACAATCTCTCTACAAACCCCACCCAAACCTGCCACAGTGTTTGCTGTTCGATAACGACTGCACGGCCAGAGCTCAGAGGAGGTGGTAACTCATTCATGGCACGACCTAATAAAACCAGGACACTTCATTCTGGGAAGGCTGAGACCAAAGTCTCCTAACATGATAGGGCTCTGAAACAATGTAAGTGGCACCGGAAAGGATGGACAGAAAGTTGCTGCTCAGGAGCTCTTCCTAAATCAAATGAAGGAAACATCCAACAGAACATGCATGAGGTTCCTCTGCTTTAAAACAAAAGGAGATGTTTATTCACACAGCACCCATTCAAGCAGAACTCCTTGTGAAGGAAGACTGTGGATGCTGTAAGTTTATAAGGGTCCAGACACAAACTCCACAGATTCACTGGGGAAAAGGTCATCAAGAGCCATTAAAGGCAGTCAGCAATGCCAGCTCTGGAAGTGCCTGAGCTGCAGACTGCCAGCACTGGGGGGATACTCGGGGTAAGTAAAACTATGGCTCCCTTCTTCCTGTCCTTCTGCCTGCAGAAGGATCAGAAGTGGATCAGTCCACTACTGATCACTGTCACAAGAGACTGGCCCTGATGTACAAGATTCAGTCTAAGCAAGCTGGACTGCTCTTGAAAGTGGCAAGGGAAGGTGTGCTAGATGGAAAAATCTAAGAAAAAGGGGATTCAAACTTCTGTAACAAACTACTGAACAAGCAAATCTTGCCCTTCTTTTAAGGGCATAATCACAGGATTCATCACCATGCCAGCAGATGTAGTGAGGGTCAAGAGATCCTACAATTCAGTTTATTGCCAAAAACTGTTATTCAGCTAAAAACTTCTGCCACACTCCATAACACAGCCTCCAATGCCTGCAGACTTACAGACCCTCAAGGACAGGCACAGAGAAACAGTTAAACCCTGTCCAAAACACTAAACTTTGACTTATAAACTATCTAGAAGACAGTCTTGTTATTGCCAGAGATCTGAAAGAAACCCAAAAGCTAGGGGAAGTCACTGAAGAGAAGGCATTTAAAGCTAAAAGGGAATCTGCCTCAAGACATTTCTGTGCTTCAGCCTTTCTAGTGTGTTCCTCATCCAATCTTCTCTTGAATTTTTACACTTGGCCAATAAATACCTCTTACTCCAGCACTTGGATAGGATTTATGATGCACCGCAAGTGCTGTGCAATTAACAGATTTAATGCCCAATTCACTTCCTCCTTCAAAGGGAGACTGGAGGAAAGCATCCCAGGAGCTGTAGCTGTGGGTATATCATACATATACATGAAATGACATTTCCTCTGCCACTACTCTAAGTCAGCACATCCCTACTCTTCCTGCAGATGTATCAAACCATTTTCACTGTTTAGATTCCCAACTATTAGTCATTCTT
Organism: Ptilonorhynchus violaceus; assembly: GCA_013397565.1. Taxonomy (NCBI): domain Eukaryota; kingdom Metazoa; phylum Chordata; class Aves; order Passeriformes; family Ptilonorhynchidae; genus Ptilonorhynchus; species Ptilonorhynchus violaceus. Next base: position 136,970 of record VZRJ01000955.1, read on the forward strand.
CAGCTTAATCACAGAGGGCTTTACAGTATGGATTTTTACACACCATCCCACATTTTCACCATAATTTATCAATTGCTTTTTCCACTCCATTTCACTGAATTTCTAATCTCATTTCCCCAACTACACTGTCTACAATCATAACATAGCAGTGACTTTAAAAAATGCAGTATGCTCCACTAATTTCACAATGTGTTAAAGGAGATAACAGAGAGAATACATTCTTTCCATCTCAGCATGATTACTTTAACTTGCCTATCAGAGACAAAAGCACATGGCTGAGGAGGAGGACAGGCATTTCTGTGAGAGGAAGTCAAAGCTCTGCACTCTCACACCGGTATTGACCAACTTTCAATAAGACAAATGCCACCAACTCTTACATGCAAGACCGAGCATTTACCTCTTGCACATGTTTAATTACCCTGTGGTAGCTGCTCCATTCAGAATCGTGCTGACAGGGCTCCATCCAATCCAGCAGCACTTCTGAGGCATTACTGCTGATGCTTCATAGACTTATAAAACACCCTGCTCAAAGGAGTTTCGAAAGGCACAACTTCGTGCTTTGCTTCCCAGCTGCAGTCTCAAGTTCTACAAAACGTCAATGCTGAGCACAAGCTACTTTCACAAGCAATTAAGACAGACTACATGAATACCTAGCTCAGCCCGCAGGCTACATCACACTTGCCTTTCAGTTTTGTTCAATTACTTTGCCCTTCCCTTTGGTAAACAGAAATCCTTGTTTTCCTTTCTCTCTACCACACACTGCATCTGTTCTCCAAATTCTACCACTCCAACCCGCACATGGCAGCCTTTGCACTGGTTTTACTCTATGTTGAAGTCACTTTGGCCAAAAGGTTTGAAGGTAAGGTACCTAAGGCAGCAAGGTTCCTAAATAAGTGCTACTGTCTAAAAAAGGTATCTCCCAACTAAGTTTCACCTCAAACATGTTCAAAAGCATAAAGACTTCACCTCCTCCAAGATTTCTTCAGACAATTTTATTTGCCACAGTGCTACAAGCCACATAGTTTGCTTAAGTTGTTGCCATTCCGCAACTTTGTGCGATCAGCTTTAACAGTATTTAAGTTAAATGATCATACATAGTCCAGTCTATGATCTTATGATATCCTGACCTCACCTCTAAACATAGAAGTTATTCAGATTAAAACTCACTGGAACAAGAGCAAAGGGGCAATGGAGGGGAAGAAAATCCAATATTGTATCATGATGCCCTCAAATGCAAAAGCTCATCCGCATGACATGGCACTCCAACCACAGAAACACTCTCAGGCTTCAAACACTGTATGCACATTCAGTGCCTAAACACTGGAAAAGAACTGCTCAGAGCCCAGTATTTAGACCAAACTGCTCTCAGGACTTTTTACTACATATTTAACTTCATACATCACTTCTACTCAAACTGAGTAGCAACAATAATCAACTTGATTCTGACAATTTATGCTTTCAGCTACAAAGATGACACAGTTAAAGTTTCCAAGAGTCAAGAGAAGCAAAGTACAACTTTTTGCATAACCTTATGTAAACCAAAGTTTGAAGTTCTATACAAACTAATATTAATTCATAAAACAGAAGCAGTGCCAAAGGGTTAACACTACATGATAACGCTTGTTTGGAAGATCAGAGATCAATTTTAAAGGTCTCATTGATGATTTAAGTGGATTTCATCCCACCTCACGACAAACCTTTCAGGACCACTTGTTACCGCTCCAATTCTGTTCGGGACAGAACCAACGAGCTCGGAGAGCCGTGGCTTCAGTTCCACGTTGCAGCCAATCGCGCGGAGTCAAACCCAGAGGAAGCGAACGGGCAGAGCAGAGGTACTCACGTTGCCCATGTACTCGGAGAGCAGGTCCTGCAGCGCCTGGCGCACGGCGTTGCACTCGGCCACGATGCGCTCGCGGCGGTCGTCGCGCGTGCAGGACGAGTCGGCCATGAGGGCCGCCCCGCTGATGATGCTCTCCAGCCGCTCCTCCAGGGACGGCCGGAAACGCTCCTCGCTGAACGTCGAGGGGTCCACGATGATTTGTTTCTGGCGAAAGAAAAAGTCCTGCAAATCAGCCGTCAGCCCAAGCGGCGCCTCACCATTAAGTCATCCACGCGACCAACGCTCAGAGCAACCTCCCGGTCGGGCATTAAGAGGCAAACGACACCATTTTGGCACCGAGGAGAATTTTCATGAGTAGTTTTGTAAAATTACTAAGAGGTTTCCCAGTAGATTATATTGCTAGTCAGTTTTTGTGCTGCTTTGACAGCTAAGCAAAACTTGGCCACAGGATGCCTCGTTACATGAATGGCAAAAATCAAATGTGCCAGCAAAAATAAGGTTCAAAGTACAGAACTCTTTCTAACTACATGTCAATCTGGACATGCCTTCACTAGTTAACTTGTCAGATATAATTATCCCATCACGAACAAGAAAACAAACGTCCAAAATTAGCCATATGTATTGTGCTGTTGCCCTACTTTGTACAGTTTTTCTTCTCTCCCCTATTGGGCAGGTAAATACAACTGTATTCTCAAAAATTCTCCAAGCGAAACATTAACACAAAGCTTTCAAACGGCACAGAAATAAATTTTTTCATGGCAGAAAATGATCACCGGTTTATCTTGCCAGAGTATTCGTAAGCACAGCTCATACCAAGAGACTTGAGGCTGAAACAGCAGCACTGATGTATCTGCTCTCAAGGGGCCAACACCACCACCCATGGAAGTTCCCCAGGAAGAAGCTGTACAGTACTTATCACCTTTCACTAGTTTCAGGTGACTTGTTTAAACAGGTCTGTAATTTATAAAAGAAAAATTATTTGGCCATTTCAAGGTTTGGTGGTTTGTTTAGCGTTTGGTTGGGTTATTGTAGCTGTACAGAGGTGGGATTTGCTAATTATAAAAGAAGCCCCAAATTTTTTGAAATGGGCATTTTCTCAGTCAGTTTGTACTCCAGCTAACCTCAGCAGCCACGTCACAATCACCTCCTCCTGCCAGCCAGCACATTTCGTATCCCCACAGAGCAACCACGCAGCCATCACAGCAAGATGAGAACACGGCATGTGCTCTCCAACACATTCTCTCCTCATTTTTCCTGAAACTTTTAGCCACTGGCTTATACAATGGTAGTGTGCTACCACTCCAGAACCGCACCATGAAAAAAGAGATAATGATCAGCTTGTTATCTTCTGGTAGCCATTTAATATTTTACCATCACTGGAGTATCTGGGGGCATGTGTGCTCAAAGCCTCTATTACAAGAGCGTAATAACACTCAAGCAGTAGCAGGAAATGAAGTGCAGGGATAACATCTGCCAAGAACCTCAACACATTTGTTTTGTCAGCCTCCTCTGACAAGGATGACGACAAAGCTATCGCACACAACGTGAAGCTGGCCTGCTGATCAGGCACTGCTGCTATTAGAGAGCCTCACAAACTGGAATTAAAAGCTCAAAAAGCTTCATGGGAACTGCAACACTCAAAAAAGTAGTCTCTGGCTGTATATTGAAAAGTTTGTATATTAAAATCGGGTGATATATCAGAAATCCCATTAGATGGTTTGAGCTAGACAAGCTGATCTACAAACCTGAACTGAATTGTTTTAATTCCAGTTGTTGAGACAATGGTGCTGCTGCAGGGCTGCCTTCCCCTCCCACAGACACCTGTGAGAACCTGCAGCCCCTCGGGGCTAACCTGAGGCACACTCCTCAGGCTTACTGAGCATCTGATGGCGTTTCAGAAAAGCAGACTTAAAACTGAAATCAGTCACAAAGATCCAGACAGCCATGACATCCTCTTGTTACCCAAGAGATCACAGAGGAAGCCTTCCCACCAGGCACAGGGAGAACTCAAACAGTGCTTTATCTTGGTAAAAGAAACATAGCAGAAAGGGAGGGACAAGAGTGGTAAGAGCAAAATGGAGGAGGTGAGCAAAATCTGGCAAAACCAGAACTATTAACTGCCTTTTGAGTGATGGCTTTGCAATATTAAATAAAGTTCTAGAGGTAAGTTAGTGCTAGAGTGTTTAAAATTCAGAGGCTGAATTAGGTAGACACAGAATCCTGGCTTCAAAAGGAAAGCCATCTCAGTAAAAATGCATGGCTGTCCTCAGCAACGTGCTGAATGCAAGATAAAGAACATGACAGATCAGTACAACATATCAGTGTGAAATGATTTCATTTCCAACCAAAGATCATATTAAAACTTCCCACTTCATGTTCCTCTCAATAGGTAGTTTCGGCAATTCCAAATACATTATTCACTTTTAATAAATCACTTCTGTCACCTCCGAGAATACATTACATAAATATATTATGAAATAATCAATTTCAAACAAACCAAGGGCTTACTTCTAATGTAGCAGTAGGCTAACTGCTATTTCAGAGATAGTTTAACTTGACAGCCTTCCATCACCAAGAACCACATATAAAACTTCCTATATTCCATCAACCCCACTTTGGAGAAAGACTTTTTTAAAAAGTCTACTTTGCCTACAACTTGCCGTACTTCAGCAGAAAATGATCTTCCAGGCAATATAAATACAAGCAGCTGCTAGCAGAACAGGTGAACGAGCAGGGCAGTCGGAGGGGGTTTTTCACACGAGGGGTTCAAACTCACATCGAAGTTGTTGAGGGCGTAGGCCAGCTCCCCGCCCCCGCCCTGCTGCTGGGCGGCGTCGTCCGAGGCGGTGGCCTGGGCGGCGTTGGAGATGCCGGTGACCGCCTGCTGCAGCTGTTTGTAGATCAGGTCCCTGTTGGCTTTGTAGGCAGCAACATCAGGGTGCTGCAGGCAGGCCTGGGATGCTGTGTACAGGATGGGCACGTTCTTCTGCAGGATTCCTCTGGCTGCCGCCATCTGATCGCGGTGACCCACATCTTTCAATTCCTGTTAGGGAAATTAAAGGGGGGGAAAAAGCATTGGAGAACATTCCCTACGTTCAACATCTATGCACTGTCTCCCCGCATTGTCAAAGGACAGGCAGGTTCTTTGCCTAGAATGCTCAAATCTGTCTGCTGACTGAGTATTTCTATCCTTAAGGGCTCAACTAATTGCAAAACACGACAGCTTCATAAAGTCAAAAAACAACAACACTGTAGGGCAATTCCCAACACCACAATTCAAAATCTGACATTGGATTTTTGCTCCTCTCTGCAGCAGAGGACCAGCATTTGAAAGCTGTCCTGTCTTGCATTTGCAAACGAGAAGCAAGATCATCTTTAATTTAAACTCCCAGACTCGCAACCAGAATGTTTTCTTTAATCACACCTAGGAGATGGCATTTACTCTCCTCAAGAGACTCGGGTACTTAATTTCAGAAGAACAAATATATCATCTCATTCAACTTCTTGTTCACCTCCAATGAGACAAAATTAATCCAATGACTGTAATTACCACTAATTCAAGATTAGTGAGCAAGTCCATAAGTCTTTTCCCAAACACTCCGTGCTGTAACTCTCTAAAGCACCACCAGCTCTGTTTTGGAACAGAAGCACCATGATCAGATAAAGCTTCAAGTCCCGCACAAGCAAAAAGTTTATAAAAGGAGGAACGAACACAGTTATTAGCAGCATCATAATTTCAGAGTTACCTCTTAAACCTAACAAAGAGGCAGTGAAAATGAAGACAAGGACTGTCTTACTGAGGAAAGGGAAAAAAAAATCTGTCAGACTCTCCAAAATGAATGGGCAATATGTGACCTCTGTAAGGCACACACCGAGCAGGGAGGGCACTCCAGGCAGGCGTCGAGATTTACAGATTTTGTACAACCACTTCCCATAGTGAGGAACAATCCATCACAAAGCGGTTTAAGAGCATTTATTGCATTGCCATCACAACCCTACTCCCATTTACTGTAATCAGATTTGAGATACATAACCAACTGGCAATCCCTTTGAGGCTGTACCCAGCTTATTTTTTAAGACAAATCTGTAGAAAAAAACCCCAAGTAGTGTCAGAGGTGCATAAGCAGTTTTGGTTTGTACATATCAGCAGAACAAAGAGGCAAAAAATGCTCTAAAAGAATTATGCTATTCCTGATAACAGAAGCTGCCCACACCTCTGCTTTCTTTTGAAAACTTACCTACACAAGAGTGAGTCACACCAGTGCTGTTGAACAAAACAAATTTCACACGCAATTTAAGGTTAAGCCCAAGCTATCCAAACACAGAACATACCCACAACAAACAGGAATTCAAACCCCGTCTCCAATGGACATTTCAGTGCAAGACCAGTGAGCACCACCACTCACTTCCTTGGAAGCAGTTGTAGCTGTGCCCAGCCATGACTTTTGCTCTCTGTGTACATGGACATGTTCAGTCCATCTGTGCAAACCACAACAGCAACGTGGTCTAGTGGTGAGTGCCCCAGGACTGGGACTCATCCCAGTTCCCTTTCCTTACCCACACCTGCACTGCTTCAAAATGGGAAGTGCAAGTCTTGGGGAGCAGCATTTCATTAAGGCACTGAAACACTAACAAACTAATGCTACCAAGAACAGATTCCATCAGAAGCAGCACCCTACAGCCAAGCAGACTCTTCCTGCTTACCAGGCAAGCTCAGAGTTCCTAAATATGGCGGAGTGCAACACAAAGGATTCAGCAATAAAGTGTAAAAAAAAGAAGGAGAAAGTATTAACAGCAATAGCACTGTCCAAGAGCAGCAAGGCTGCCTTATCTTGAAAAAGAAAAATAAGAAATAATATACAGAAGAAAGTTGCCACATTATACCTGTTGTCTTTTGGCTGCCATTATGTTAAGCTTGTCCACTTCTGGTTTGAGGGCTTTGTACTGGATACCCAAGTCCTGCTCTGTGCCAGCATTTCTTAGTTTCAAGATACCATCTTCCACCTAAAAGAACATATATTCACATATTTTTCCAAGCAATATGGTCCACAGGTCAAGAAGTCATTCAGAATGTATTTCAGAGCAGAGAAAGCAATCTTCCCCCGCCCCTGTTATTTTTTGGAGAGAGACACTTTAAAGGCCAATAATACACAGTGCTTAGCTACTACTTCACAGTCACCAACTACCAGAGACAACCAAGTATACACATCTGAGCAAGCATGAAGGAGCCCAGGGCCCTAGCAGAGCCACGGCAGTGGCTAAAGGGCACAAGGAGAGTCCTCAAAGCTCATATGTAAAGGAAGACCAGGTACCCAATGTCATCTCACTTCAAATTCTGCACAAACCACTTGCCCACCCTGTTGCTCATGGGACGAAAAGGCTTCCTCAAATATTCCACTTCCATTTTTTGAGCCTGCCGAAGCTACTCATCCCCGGTAGCTGCAAGGGAGTGCTGGTTATAAGAAAGCCAAATTGCTTCTGTAAGGTGAAAGGGCCAGCTATCACCTGCAGCTGCACACCAGAGCTCAGGTCGTTTCTGAACAAACCGTGACTCAATGTCAAAAGTTCAGAACAAACCGCGACTCAATGTCAAAAGTTCAGAACAAACCGCGACTCAATGTCAAAAGCTACCGACACGAGTGCAAAAATGAGTGACACACACCCACCCACACATTTTGCTGAGAAGAAAAACCCCGAGACCCTCCCCAGCGGGGCAGGGCGCCGGCGCACGCCCCCAGGGTCACGCGCGTCGCGGGCGCCCGGCAGAGCGCCGCACTTACGACTTTGAGCTGAACGAGCAGCTTGTAGACGTCCGCCATGTCGGCCAGGATGAGCAGGCGGGTGACGGCGGAGAGCAGCGCGCGCGCCGCCCTCACCATGTTCCCTCGCTTCACCGACGAGCAGGGGTCGTCCGCGAACTCCCCCGACGCGCTCTTCATCAGGTCACCTGCGCGGGGGACAGCGGGGGCCGGCGTTGGCGTCGCACGGCGCCTCCTCGGCCACCGCGCGCCTTCCGGGCAAGCCAAGCTGAGCCTCCCAAACACGGCCCACCTTTAACACCGCATGTGGCTGCCTCCAAGCACGGCTACCGCGGGGCAGAGGGGCTCGTGCAGGGAGGAAGGGCTGGGAAATCACACTTTGGTCCTTATTTCTGTTTGTACAGGTGTTTTAGCACGCTAGAATTCTCTAGAGAGGCAAACTCGGCATGCCTTCGCAGGGCTGCAGTTATTTCCCAAGCTCCAACGCTTTCAAAGCCTGAGCAAAAGCTTTGATTTGTGTGCGTGTAGGAGTTAAGCAGAAAGCAGCAGAAAGCACTGTAAACACACAGCGAGCTGCCACAGCTCCTGGGACCGTAAACAACTCGGAGCGATGACCTGGCTGGATATGCCCTGGTTGGAATTCAAAGCCAGGCAGCGCTTCGTAAAACGCTTCAACATTTCATAGCCTGTGGGTCTGCATCTGGTGCAGGAGGAAAGAATTCGGGTTTCAGATGGTAACAATGCCATTGGTTAACTGTGAAAAGCAAAGGCCGCTTTGCACAGCCAGAGCAATTCCTCCACAAGGCATTCAGAAAGCATAAAAGTAATGCCTGCATATAGTCACAGGAGTAAATTCTGGATTTCTCCCTCACTTTTTGGGGCAGCTTCCAGTACCATGGGTCCTACACAGTATCGAGTTTTGGAATCCACATTATTATCCTTGGATCTCTCTGCATCTCAGGAACGTTGAGAGAACAGCTAGGACTTAGGTTAGAAAACGGTAGGTCCTCAAGGTCAGGGATTTGCAGGCAGCAAGAGATGACCAGAAAGCAGATTGTTATAGCTGCTGCTTCAGAGGCTTCCCAAAAACCTGTATGAAAAAGTGTCCACATGGCCGAATGCTAAAATAAAAATAGCCTGTCTCAGATGAGACTAAAAAACCTCCACCAGCGCTTGACAAGTGACAGCTGACAGTGAGTCCCATGGAGCCCCCCACACCAAACAGGGCTGGGCATCTGCACCACAATCCCTGCACAATGCAGTCCCAGGAGGCTTCCATTTCTTTAACAACTTATTTTTAACTGCTCAAAAATGCCAACAGCTGGAGAGCCTGGGGTTAACCATCCACGTACATAATATCTTGCCCAGGAAGAGTTTCTCCCACCCAGGCACTCTACACCTTCATAGCTAAATTCAGCCCAGCACAGCTGCCAGCCTGCCCAAGCAACCACATCAAGATACTCAATTTTGTTCAAATGCTCCCTCCTATGTAACACCCTTCCATCATCTTAAATAATACAACCCAGAGTGGCATATAACATTTTAAGATAAAAATATGCTACTTCTGTATTGGGACACAGCAAAAAAGCTTCTGTCCAAGTAGAGGCCAGCTCTGAATATTAACCCAAAGCTATCCCTCACTCACCTCTGAAGAACACAAGTCATTGCTTTAACAAAGGTTAAGAATCCCAGATTCCCAGATGGGTGAGAGATGATGTCCCACCAATGCTGAAAACTGCCACTAGCCAGGAGATTACAAAACCCTGAAAAAGCTTACACAACCCTTTCTCTATTCCTTCTGGAAGAGGTTAATAGTAAAAGTCACCACCATAAGCATGAAATCTATTGACAATCTCGGGATTTAAGGATATATATTTACAAGAGCATGGAGTTACAGGACAAAGAAAAGTGGTTTCAAACAGGGTAGGTTTAGATGGGATTTGGGGAAGAAATTCTCACCTGTGAGGGTGGTGAGGGCCTGGCACAGGTTGCCCACAGAGAAGCTGTGGCTGCCCCAGCCCTGGAAGTGTCCCAGGCCAGGCTGGACGGGGCTTGGAGCAACCTGGGCTAGTGGAAGGTGTCCCTGCCCATGGCAGGGGAGTTGGAACTGGATGAGCTTTAAAGTCCATTCCAATTCAGGGCCATTCTGTGATATGCCAGCGCCAAAATTCACTACAAATATTTCCTTATTTACTTATATGTAAAATTCCCACATTTTCAACTCCCCAAACAACGTTGTTTTCATATATTTTCTATTTAAAACAATTTATAGAGATGGCCACTTTCTTCATGCGAATCTCAGAAATTGCTAACGAGTTTAAAATCCAAAATTATCCTCTACCCATCTCCTAAATTGCAACCTTTCAAGCCAGTCCTAAAATAAAATGCTATTCCCTTTTATTTTAACAAGAGACTTTAAAAGATTTAGTGAGTTTCAAACAGCTTGTCAGGGTGTCAAAAGATAACCAGCTTCCCAAAATTAAAAGCAGATTATATTTAAACTTGTTGCATATATATACATTTCTGCCAATTAAAGAAAACTGGCTTTCAGACTTCTGTTATAAAAGGAAAGCACCATGGGGTAGTTATTTTAGCTGGATTCAAAGGGTAAGAGGGCACTTTGCCCTGGCCTAAATATTCAGGTATTGCATTATATGTGCACATCAGCAGTTCAAATGGGATCCAGCACAATCCTCCCATTTTCAACATTGAACCACAGGTAACACAACCATTTTGTAAGAAGGATTTTAAGAGTTAATTTAACACCATGGAGCAGAGTCCAACTATGAGACTCAGGTTATAAAGCTGGTACAAATTCTTACAAGAGTAGTCTGTTTTTCCAATATAACCTTAGATTTCCACTAGATATTAGAAAGGAAAGAAAATAAAACAGAGTTGAGGAAAGAAGAGGCAACAGTAGCCATCCTATGATCTTGTCAATAAAGCACTAAGAATTCAATTAAATCTAATGGAACAAAGCCCATTTTAGAAATGGTATGATTATAGTCCATCAAAAGAAAATTACCATTTCTGGTCTCGTTCCCACCATGCCCCAGGGTGTGACAGCACTTTCAGGCAGCTCTATTAACCCTGCTCCCAGCGTGGGACACGATGACCACGAGGGACAGGGCTTGCTCCACAGCACCACTGACAGGAGGGCTCAGGGGCAGGCAGGACAGGCACGGCAGGACCACCCAGGACACACAGGCACCAGTGCTCCTCTCCCAGGCTGGAGATTCATGCCCACACTGTACCCCCTTCAGCACTTCCAGTTCAAAGCCTGTCCCAGGGCTGCTTTGCCAGCGGTGCCAGGAACACCACGAGTGCCAGCAGGCCGTGCCCTCCCTGCTCACAGCACCCCACTGCACTTCCCTAGAGGCTGCCATTCCCCACCAAATGAAGGCAAGAAGGAAATCTGAGTTTCAAGTCTCTACTACTCTGAAGTCCCATCTCACCAATAATGCCACCATCAACACCCACCAGGAGTGTCACAACAAGGTGTCCTGGCTTTCTGCCATGAAGGATGAGGCCCCACATCACCTTTTGCCAGATCAACACAGGAGTTCGTGCTTATGGCAACAAAAGCTTCTGTGAGTTCCTTAATCTTGTCTTCAATTAAATCCATATTCTGCCTACAACACTCAAGCAGTTTGCCAAGAGCCATCTCAGAGCTCTCTCAGGTTATGGCTTTTCAAAGTGGCACACTCCTAAAGCATTGTTGCAGGAAAGCAATTGAACTCGTTGTATCTTTCCTAGAAATTAAGAGAACTGGTCACAATAGAATTTTGAAGTTGAGTTTTCCAAGAAGAATTCAGTATTTAACTTCAAGGTGCTCCACAACTGGCCTCCTCCTGCTCCTTGGAAATCCTTAAGCCAGACATCTTCTGTGATGTACAGTTGAAAAAAACTGTTTTCTCCTTTCACAATCTGTCTCACTGTTCAGTTCTGAAGAAACCCTCACTTAGAAACATGAAGCAGAAAGACACTGAGCTGAATCAGTCTGCTCCTTCCCCTGCATGTGCAAACTGAAACATCAAAGCATTCATCCCTTCTCTTACCTCAAACCCCATACACAGGCTTAGGCTTTTTAATTTTAAGCTTTAATTTTTGGTCTGTTATGTAAAGTTGCCATGGAAGACACACACAGTATGAGCACAGTTAATACCCTGGATCCCCACACTTCCACAGAGACAGGGAACTATGGCCATCAGCACTCCAGGGAATCAGGAACGGCCTCGTCAGTCTAATCCAAAAGAAATTTCCTTCTTGACCCCTTTAGAAGCTGTCTCAGTGCTTCCAAAGCACCTGGGTAAGGAACTGGTTCAAGTTCCAAAACACCTCCCAACAGCACCAGAAGAGCTGAGCACTCCAACACACAATGAGACTTCATGAGAGGGCAGAACCCCACAGGGAGCTTACAGTGGGGGCAGTAAGGCTGGGCAGGACCAATATTGCCCCTTCTGTTACCCAGCAAACCTCTGATGGCAGAAATGCCTGGAACAAACACTACAGGGATGCTGAAATTAAAGATGTTCACATCAAATGTTTTCCCAATACCAAGTCTTTTCTATAACTACAGCAGGATCTATTCTGAAAAACGCTTTGATTCCTTATCTCCACTCTTCTGCTCAAAATCTTAAAAAGTTTCATTACTTTATAAGAAATCCAAAGTCCAAAGCTTTGAAGGGCCAGGAATCTTACTGTAGGATATTTCATTAACTTGCTTAATATTTAAAACAAGTTGTAATTTATTCTTCCATTGTAAAAAACAAGAAGACTTTGAAGATCCACTTACACTGATTTAGAATGTAGCCATGCTATTATTCATTCGAAATAGCTCTTTTCACTTCTTTGTTTTTACCCCCAACAAACGGGATTTTATGAACAAGCATGCTCACTAAAATCATGTACTCTCTCAATCTTCTTCTCGCACGGCTAAAAAAAAAAAAATTTTAATTTTCTCTGATGAGACAAGTTATCTATTGTCCTAATCATCTTCATAATCCCTGTCTACATTCATTCATCTTTTTTTATTATGGTAACTAAACCGCTCCCTACTCTAAATAGAGGCATTATTAATGCTATTTTCCTGTCCTCTGCTGAAGATAAATTGTGCTCTGTATCTATAATCCCACTGCTGCTGTCACACCCAGATGCTGCCAGCTCATGATCACCCTGCTGCTGACCACGACTCCCAGATTCTCCTCTCCACTCTTGCCCCTGTTGCAAAAGGCAGGTAAAAGCAGCATAACCAGGAAGATTTGCCAAGCACATGCACAGGCTTTGTGTCACACTCCCCTTGTTTCTCCAGTTCATTAACTCAACTGGTCTACCACAATACTGAGAGCCCTCTGAGGTGCACAGGGTGTATATAAACATGTACATTGGGAGGTTGGATCTCCCTGCTGTTATTAGCACTGCTGAGAGCTGCAATCCTTCTGGGCACCAGCAGCAATAACCCTTCTCTCTGTTCCATCTCATTCTTCACCACTTGCTTCTCATTTCCTCAAAGGCTGGTTTGATTTTTAATTTCCTTACCAAGAGCTGCTCTGCTAAACCTGCCTGAACACCGGCCCTGTGACGGGGCACGGCTTTGACCCACCCATGGTTGTGTTGCAACTGTGTCCCTGCAAAGGATGGTGGGCACCACTTGTATCCAGAATTTTCACTCAAGTCTGACCACCCACCCAGTCTCAAGAAATAGGCACAGCCATCCCTTTTACACACCAGAATTCACACAAGCTGCAAACAGTAAAAAGGGAGGAAGAAGTGAAGCAACATTAAGCTGGGAAGTTATTTCACTCCAGCACCTCTCAGTTATGATCTTCACCTCCTCTGTCAAAGCCAACGGAGCAGGGAGGTTTTGGCATCAAGCCTATGTGTAGTCTCAAAACCAAGAAGGAGCCAAGAAACATGGGAGAGGGTCATCTGGAAGGCTTTTTACCAGTCTCTCCTTCCCACCAGCTTCTCACTGCAATATTCAGCTACAAATCCAGCTCAGGGAATTTCTCAATCCCGAGGGCTGAGCAGAGCTCCCTGGCTCACCAACATCACTGAGCCATTTGGAGGCACCACAGATGAGCTCCGACTCTTGACTGAACAGCAAGCACAAACAATTAAAGCTTGCAGTCAAAGGGGTCGCTCTTGCTGTTTGTTGTTGTTAAATTAAGCCAACTCAATTAGCCCCTTATATTGCAGCCTTCTTACCTTGATCTTTCTTTGGTCTGTCAACCAGGCTCATCCAGAACTTAGAACCATTTTCAACTAATATTTCACCACTCTGCAACTTCAGCTACAAACAAGTAATTAATGCTAATGAGTTTTCCCTTTTTTGCAGCAGCAGCCGTCACCATTAATACCAGTTGACTGGGTTTCACTGAAGCATAGAAAAGACTCATGACTGGAAGAATGATAAATGATTTATGAGCAACAATATTTACTAGTGCATATTCCAGAGTAAGTCAGCTCCATAGGCTTTTCTTGCAGGTCTTCTCCAAGAAAGTGAAAAAGAAAATGATAAAAATCAACATTAGATGTGGGGAAGGAAGCCTGGAATATTTAATCAAGGTCTTCGAATTCTGTTTGTTGCTGTTTACATTTTGCATATTCAAGACACACGTCTCTGTCAAGTCAACATTTGGCTCTTCCTCCTACAATGCTGGTCTGTACACAGTCAAATATTGAAGAAGTTATTGACATATTTGAGATGCAGTTCCATAAAATTTATAGCTGTGGGGAACACATTTACCTTTAAGCCTAAACTGAGTTTTTAAATGCTTTTCAAAGAATCATCCCTTCTGCTTCTCTTCTTAATCTCTGCTTGGGACATCCAATTTCCAGGTCTATCCTTGTATTACTGCTCAAGGATGCCAGCCAGGCAAGCTGAGAACCCAGACAAACTGAGAGGCGCAGAGTCATTAGAAAAAGCAGCAAAGGGAACCAGGAATGGTTCTGCTTATTCTAAGAGCCACAGTTTGAGAAGGCACCAGATCCACAGCTCTTACCTTGCTTGCGAACATCTTCCACGGCTGCCACCAGCTCCTCCTTCAGGAACTGGCTCTCCTTTGCAATTTTGTCTCCTTTCTCCAGGAAATTCTCTGTTGCTTGTTCAACTGAAGCAGCCAAAACATGAGCCTTTTTAGAACGCCCTCGCTTTTTATTGGAGGGGCCCTTGTTGCTGGTGTTAACCAGTGTTGTTACCTAAAGGCACAGACAGAAGGAGAAGAAAACCCAACATTCGATGATGTTTATCAATTTGACAGTAATGCCACGTGTCTTTTTTCTAGACAGTGTATTGCTAATACCTGCCTTAGTGCCAGCTCCAAAAGTTAACCTAACAAGTGTTTTTCACATTTAAACATTACCATGCTTCTTGATTCTTTAGATGAGCAAAATAAATGCAGCTAAACAGCTCAAAGATTTTTCTTAGCAGCAGCAGACCTCAAAAGCTGATTTTAAGAATGCAGATCTATTTGTATTTTTGATAAACTGCTGATAAACTGCAGTTTCAGTAACAGGCCAGAGTTCTTTGGCACTACATGAGAAACCAAGGTGGGGATAATTAGTTTGGGATAACTCTCCAGTCATAAGAGACCCCAGACAAGGGTGAAATCTGTACCTATAGAAATCTCAGAGACACAGAATCTTGTCAGTCCAAAACAGTACTACAGCCAATGGGCTGAATGCAGAGCAAAGGGCTTCTCAGAGCTCATTATTTCCCTAAAAGAACCCTAACTGAACTCTCACAATCCTCCTGCACTCAACAAACATTTGCAAGCTCTGTGTTTTAGACTGAGATCCTGCTGGCAGCAGGGCCATCACCAGCAGCCAGATGACCCCAGGTACTCCCTCAGCTCAGGATCAGAATCCATCCCCTTCTACCAAACACAGACACGTCACAAAATCCACACACACTTCTCCACTTGCCTTTTTCTTTCCTCTCCTTTTTGGAGAGCCTAGGAAAACGCATACAAAGCTACTTCAGAGGGACATTAAATCACAACACTAAAAAAATTACTACTCTGGAAAGCCCAAGGACTGCTGACATAAAGGTCCTCAGAGCTGAATCCATCTTCCCAGTTGGCTGATTCAGAGAGGGAAAGCCACCAGTTGGGAATATTGCAGTTGGTTAATGGGGAGCATTTGTACTGGGTAGTCTCAGATCATCGTGTTCCACAAATAAAGAACAAGTTGCAAGAAGGCAATTTGCTCCAGTTCCCCTTCTGTAGTTTGCCAGTCACATCATTCAGAAAATTTGGGATTGCCAGTATAGCCTGTTGTGCTTATTCCTTGAGGAACCAGTTATAGACACTGAACTTGGGTCAAAAAGATCCTATGAACAAGTCTGCTCAGTTCAGTTTGCCAAATTAGGACAATTTCTCTTAAGCAAAGACTCCATCAGGAACTTCAGCTAAAAAGCCTTATCATCCAACTGCCCACCTGAGGATCCAGAGGGAACAAGTGACAGGTACAGACAGCAGCTGGTGACTAAAGGGATCTTAATGCTGGGAACAAAACTTGATCATTCCAGTCTGTACTCAGCAGGAATTGTGTCACACTGTCATTTTAGACACCTCCTATTCCAGGAAAACAAGGCTAAAGAAGAGTGAACTGTCTCCAGAGTACTTTCTCTTCCAGATCTCCTAGAAAATCTCTTCCAAGAATTTTCAAAACACCCAATACACATAGCTCACATTTACAAGAATTACTTCAGCCTTCCTATGCTCTTCAGTGCTTTTCACTGGGGCATATACACCACGCAGAAAGAAGCTTTTATTCACAAATCCAGCACGAAGTGTAGGCATGGCACATTATTTCAATTAGAAGTGCAGAAATGCATGTTAGTAACTACTGTGTCTTGTCAGGTGTTGGAGCAGCCCAGTCCCCCTGGACTCATGGCCAGCAACTGTTCCGATAAAACTGAACAAAGAAAATACTTGTAGACTTTTTTTATCTTGAGTTTGTAGTGTTTTACACGTCGAATTTAAGCTTTGCGACTTAATTAAAATAAAACACCAAAACAGGCAATCCTCTCTATGATTGTTTATTTTGCCCCCTCTCTTTTCCTACCTGTGTAACAAGAGGCTCGAGCAGCCTTTCAACCGCCAGGGTTCTTATCTCCAGGCTTTTGGGGTCCCATTTGAAGTTCACGTTGGCTGCAGTGACAGCAGTCATTTCTGCAAAAAGAAAAGAGCTACATGAATACAAATTTTTATTGTCAATGCATCTTAAAAACAAATTAAAATGCAGACTGTTAAACACAAAACATCCATTTAGTGTAAGTGAAGGTTACAGCATCTCCAGAAATATCGGTTTTGATTTAAATGGTAAGAGTTTTAACAAATTGCTTGTTATGACAATATACAGACATTACCTGTACGTTTGGCTTAGAAAATAAAACCAAAAGCAAATAAAACCACACAAAAACCTACTGAAAAGCCACACTGTTTCATCAGAGCAATGACAAGATTGGCAGTGCCTGGACTACTCACTGGTGGTCCCTGAGCGATGAAAATGGACCACACGGGTAATGGGGACAGGTGTCCCCTGCCCAATGTCCACTGCCTCCCTTCCATGGTCAGCTATCCTGTGCTCCCAGACCAGCCCTAAGACACAGCCCAAGGCTTCAACAGCTCCAGAGGGCTGCCCATGTTCTCAGCTCCACCACGAGTCACTACCCCAAAGGCTCCACCAAACCAGGAGCCAGGTTTAACTCAACCCATGCACCCTCCCCTTTCCCCCAATTCACCTTTGGGGAGTACAAAGGTAAAGCAGTGAATATAAGCCTTACAAAGCCAGAATATCCAGCTGGTTCATACTTAACAGCTTACATATCTATTACACTTCTCCTTAACATTTGCATAGGAGGGGAAAGCAGATTTGCATGAAGAGATCTGTTCAAAGCTGTCATGAGCCGTTCCTTCCCGTTACAGTTTTATATCAACATCCCAATGGAACTGCAAACATACTTATGGGAAAAGTTGAGTGAAACTACTAAAATAGCTCTGCTGTTGAGACCAGCAGTCTAAAAAAATAGAACTAAATATAAGGAACTACAACAAATCACTGGATTAACACCGTGATGCTGCACAGCACAACTAAAGAATAAACTCAACAATAATTCCAGTAAAAAATGGATTTAAAGTATTACAGATCCATAAAACCAATTCATATCACTTCACACATAATAGATTCTAGCTCTTCATGCTTTGGGCTGCCCTCAAAATTCAAGATTAGACTAAACCTACATTTGTAACTTCTTATTTTTAAAAAAGTCAGGAAGAGAAATACATTTCCTGAGTCTCCTTTCACCCATTTTCCTAAACACCTACTGTTGAGGTCATTTTAAAGCTTATTAGCTGATTTTTTTCAATCTTTCTCTGGACAGGGCATTGCCTGCACAGCATCTCAGCAGTCACGTTGCTCTGACAGCACCAGATGTCCCCAAGCTGCCAGACGAGCACAACATCCCGTTATTTTTAAAAAGCAGGAGGCAAGGCACTAATTTTGGTAACCAACGATGTTTACAACACGAACCAACAACCAACTGCTCTATCCCGACCCTGACAGCTCATTGTGCACAGGAGGGGCTGCTTGTTTGCCAGGGAGGAATAAAAGCTCTGGGGCACTGGAGGAGCTCAACGGGGCTCAGCATCACCTGGCTCCAGGCTGACCCCCAGTCATCCCACAGGCTCTCGCCCCATGGGGACAGTACAGGAGATGAAGGACTCGCTCCAGCACTGCTGACCAAAGCCAGCACTGAATTACAGCTTCACAAGGTGCCAGGCAGGAACACTCACCCAACTGCATTCAGCTCTCCACTATGCCCATGCTCCAAGTGCCCACACTGCTGGGAGAAAGAAAACTTGAAAAGCTGAAAGCTTAAAAAAAGAGAGACTAGGAAGAGCCTGATCCATGCTGGCATAGGTGTAACCTTTCTGATGGCTTGGACTGAAAAACCCTGTGGGTGCAGGCGAGGGCTCCCAGGGCACAAGCCAGGCCACAGCTCCAGAGCCCCCAGGGAGTCACAGAAGGGCGGAGAGTGGCCACCTCCTGTCCTCCCCTACCTCTGACAGTGACCACCAAGCACTGTGAATCCACCAATTAATCTTCTCTCACAATCACCCCCTTTTTACTTCACTCATCCACTGGTTTGTGCCACAGTCCAGCTGCTGGCACAGGACGCGCTGTGAAATGCCCTTCACCTCCAGGTAACTTCCCACATTCCACAAAGAATTTCACTGGTTTATTCCTCCCCATTAGCTCGGCATGAACACCTCCTACGTAAGAAGCCAAGAAAAATACACTGACAGCCTTTGTGGTTTCTGAGAAACATACCCAGGGCTCTGGAAAACCCAGCAGGTTTCTAAATAAAGGATTTTCTATGGAGTTAATGCTGTTACACCTCTCGCAGAAACAAAGTGCAGGACGAGGTAACCAGGAGAAGATACATTAATTGTATTAGTAGGATAATAAAGGCAATTCATCTGAAAATACGTTAGTATGATAGTTCATGAATTGGCCAAAAGTAATGATCTATAAAACCACTTAGTAGCAGTGCTATTGAAATTTATCTAAAAAGCATAGCTCGGTATCAAATAGCCTGCTTGGCAGCAATGGCTTGGATATCACTTGTACATTACAATAAATACGTTTATTCAATTAAATACTTGTGGAGAATACAGGCACAGGCTATAGGTTACCAGCACAAGGGTGAGATGGGTTTAGGGGATGAAGGGGCAACTGCCAGGACCACGTTACAACATGGCTGTGATCCTGCCACGGGGACCCTCCATCCTCTGGAAGTTGCCTTTTCTCTGTGACTGCTCAAGCTCAGTGAATTCAAATATGGTAACAGGTAGCAAACCACACCACAGGATATTGTGGGACAGTGCTTCATCCTGGGCTCCTGGAGAGCACACCACAACCCCCATGACTGCAGTCACTCCAACATCTATAGGCAAAGAGCACATCCTCTAGAAGAGGAACCCACTTGCAGACCAGTGCAGCACTGGTTTGACAGCCGGGACAACTCAACCAACACGGAAACAGGTTCTCCATGCCCCAGCCCTACCATGAATTTCAAGGACAAAGCAGCACAGGCCACACGGCGGAAGAGTGAGCGGCGCTGAATCTCAAGTGTAGGAATATATAGAACGACACCACTGCACAGGGAGTCGTGGTTGCCCAGCCTGTGGTTTCATAAGCAGCAGAAAAGCTGCTTAAAGACCAACGTTCATCCTCCCACACCCCTCCAGGAACTCATTCCCGTTTGCACATCACACCCCCTCCGTACTGGCACAGCTTTCCCCACGCCTGAGCGATTAACCAGATGGGGAAGAACTGATTTGGCTAGAGGGAAAGAAATCCATTTTTGCAAGGTGGGCTGAGATGCCCATCTGGCTCCCTGTGCCACCACAGACACCGCCATGGCGAGGGGGGTGGCACCGTCAGCTGGCACCCTCGGCAGAGCCACCGAAGTTGGAATATGGGGCAGAGCTGGATGTCACAGCCAAGTTGAACCGGGAGCCACTGAAAACTGAGCATCAAGGAGAACTTCTGCAGAGAGCAGGAATGTCCTCTCCACACATTTGATGCTCAGACACGTGAAGCCCCAACCTTCAACCATGCTCGCAAGCCCAGCACCGTTAACTGCAAAGCCTTCAGGTTATTGTACCGTTCATGATGGTGTCACTGTTGAAATAGATGGTTCAGCAGCAATGCAGTATCTTACTGGGGTTTAGTGCACTCGCAAGGACATGAGGGCTGGAGAGGAACAGGAGTTCAAAGAAGCCACTTTCAGAGCTCTGTTCTGCAAGCAAAGCCATCCCTGGACAACTTTCCCTTGCTTTCTACAAACACTCAAGATCTCATCAACAGCTAAAGATCAAGAACAGGTCTCCATTCTGGTTCAAACAACCACTGTTGCTGCCCTTCTGCTCCCTTCCCTGCCCCAAAAGGACCCACATTGGCAGAGACCCAATGGGGCGAGCCACTGCAGGGAGCTCAGTCTCAGAGTAAGGTGGTAACTCCAAAAATTCCCTTCCCAGCTGACTGTCCTGATGGAGGAGGCAGGACCGCACAGCACAGGGAGGGAGATGGGACTGCGGCAGCACCGAGATGAGCTCTGCTTCTGAAGCGCCCCCCAGGGCACGTCCCAGGCCTGCTTGGAGAGAAGGACGAGCAGAGGGATGTGGGAACTGCTGGGGCTGCACCTTACACACCCCAGTATAGGAGCTGGACTGATGGGAACACACCGAGGGTGAGGTGCACACAGCGCTCCTTCCAAAACCCACAACTAAAGGCCGGAGCGTTTTCAAAAACTCGTAACTCAAGGTTTTCAGAATAATTTCAGATATCTACTTCCATAATAGTGGCATGCAAATAATTTCTAGCTGTTGGCAAGCAGAGGAATGCAGCTCTGCAGCTGCTTTGCGAAAGTCCCCCGAAGGCACCCAAGGCTTTTCCAAAAGCCCATGAAGGAGCACAATTTTAACAGCGAGCTCTGCACTCCAACAAATCGCAGAAAGGCCTGAGTGCTTGTGGTCCTGTTTTTCCAGGCTGCACTCCCACACACAGCTGAAGGCAGTGCTGGCTGTATCTCAGGCACTACTGAGCGAGTCCTTTCCACTTGCCTTGTACCAAGTTCTGTTGCAGCCACCCCATCTCTGGACCACACAAATCTCTGAGTTACACAGCAAAAAACAACTGCCCACGTCCTGTGCTTCAGTCCCACCACCTTGTGCTACCTGAAGAGTCTTTAACGTGACATGTGCTGTCAGTCTTCACATCTTAACTCTCCTGACAGGCTGCTTTCTAAAAGCTTTTAGCTGCACTCATGGGTGTCTCTTGGTTTTTCTCAGGGAAGCCAGTATTCAAGGAATGGTCTGGCTGGCACAGAGAGGAGCTGACCTGGGCCAGGCACAATAGACCACATGCTGAATTCCAGCATTGTGCTATTGAAAATACTTAACACAGAACATGGGGCAAGAACATTTTATACCTGGGAGGACATTCTCCATTTGAATGCCCTTCCTGCTACTCCTCAGCTGTTCCCTACTCTGTACAGCTCATGGGCCCAGGTGCAGTAAGAGGTGCTTGACTGCATTATTTTGCAGCTTCTCTCGTATTTCTTTAAGTAGTCTCACTCCTTCTGAATGATAAGCTGGTCCTCTACCACACTTCCAGACTGTCTTCGGATATTCTGTACCACATAACGAGACCAGCCCTTACTCCATCACCCAGGTCATGAGGATGGAACGTGGTGGGATTCACAACACAATGACCCAGTCTTTTATTCCAGACAGAAAATGAACCAGACCCCCTGTTCCCAAGGGAATCCTTTTGCTTGGCTTGTTACCCAAATACCTAACCCACCTGATAACCAGAGCAGGGATCCCTTACCCCTGCTGAAAGTGGCAGACGAGAGCAGATAAAGATCTTCAGGAACTGGGTACCTAACACACACCATGAATGCAAACCTTCTGAGCAGCTTTGGTTTCAAAAAGGTTAAGGCACACTCAATAAAACCCAGCTCGCATGCCGGGGCTTCATCATGCCCCACTGACAATTCAAAACTGGTTTTCATATAACTAGGAGTATGCAGAAAATAAAAAGTTTCATTCTTTCCCTTCACAGTCTCCAAATTAATTTGTCTGCCCTGTTCCACAAATAAAGCAACTCTCAGCAGCCAAAGAGCTGCAAGTCAAGGATGTTTGGTGTATGTCATGCTTCTCAAGGAGGATTTAAGCAGGTTTTATTTAAGCTGTTTTTATTTAACATCAAGTATACACAAGTAAAAGCAGAGAGTCATCCTCTTCTAACATAGCCTTCAACCTTTCTTTCACCTGCTCAGCCCCCAAATCCTCTCCTCCACCATAAATGCCATGCAGGTACTACCTCATTAGAAATCCTCCCTGTTAGGATTTCACAGTCTGAAATACTGATACAAACTCAGATGTCACACGTTGTGGCAAAGCTCATATTTGTATTTACAGGATGAGTTTGTGTTGAACCTGTCTTATGAGACTCAGATCTTGGTGGTAAAGGTGGGATGTATCGGCTGTGTTTGTGTTTTTAAACTTTGGAGTGCCTATAAATTCTGAGGTGTGAGTAGATACATTGGCCATGCCCAGCTTGGAGTCAAGGTACAACCATCTCTGCCTTGTCCCAAACTCCTCATTTTCATTGAATACAACCATTTTAATAAACTTTCAAGTGTGGAATCTGAACAAAAATTGGAAAAATATATGGGAAATCACTGAACAGAACAAACTTCTGTAGAAATCAAGAACTATGTTTTCTTTGATCATCAAGGCATTTTATGCCACTCAAGTATATTCAACATGGTTGGTTTTTCCACAAACTGCAGTAATCGACCAAGACAAAAGACAACATTCAGGTTCAGATAAGCCTGTTTCTCACCAGTGCCATTCCAGTTCCAGGTCTCATAATCTGTTTTCATACATTTTTCTCTGCTGCTCTTGTGGAGAAAGCCCAGAGAGAGGCATCTGAAATGGCTCATCAGACAGTTAGACCAGCACAGCCAGTAACAAACAAATGCTTCTGTACTTCTCCACTTGACTAGCAAATCTTTAGACCTTGCTACTGAGTTGAGAGATGAAATCTAATCCAGTGCCCGTACAAAAATCCATGCAATTCCTAACTCTATTTTCTCTCCTGTGTGGGTGTTGCCTCCCAGCAGAGCCAGCAGCCACAGGGAGCCCCTCACCCTTCCCCTGTGGCAGCACAGCCCAGCCCAGCCCACGCTCCATCCCATGGGAGTGGGCACAGGGCACATCAGCAGATTAAGCTGCCTCACGCTCCCCCAAGCAGTATGTGCTATCTCCTAGCAGCTTCCAAATTGTCAGTGCTGGGAATGGGAGCGACTCCTTTTCAGTCAAAACCAGGAACGTGCTCTGTCTCAACAGGTTTTCATTCCTCCATTCTGCTCTAGCTGTCACTGAGGGGATGAAGGCACTCTCTGCACAAGCAGCTTCACCGTGGTGGTTCTGGGACCACAGCAGTGATTTCAGAACTACAAATATGATGTTTTCTTGGGAGATGCTGGTGCCAACAGCAGCCTCTTGCCTCCAGTTACATAAGTGTTCAGCTCTGATCATTTCCTTTTTGACAGGATTGATTCACCTCAAAGGAGCTAGAAAGGAGGTGCATGGAAGAAAAATCACAGCAAACATGAGCAATTAGTGACTTATTTATGTCACACTAAGGCTCCAGTTCATGGATGACACCCTAGACGAATACAGGAGCCAAACTCAGGTTTATACCCATTTAATTGTTCAGATGGAGGGCCATATGGAATATTGGAATAAATTTCCAATTTATTTCTGCAGTTTTCAGTTTCCAAAACTCACACGACTCCAACTCCATAAAGAAAACTGACAGGGTATCAAGAGTGCTTTAGAAGACACACATGCTTTTTCTAAAAGAGAGAATGTCCTACAGAACTAAGATTAATTTTTATATTCTACCTGCAAAACTTTGTATTTGGCAAAAAGAGAAGCTGTGTCATGAACAGCAAGCTGTTACTATTACCAATAACCACTCTGCCTTCACATGGATGTTTGTGCACTTTATGCTGAAGGCCTGCACCATGACACAGTGCAAGACAACTTCCAAAATCAGGACAAGTAACCACTAGATTTGTAAGTGCTGTATTTAGCTGTTCTGTGGGTCAGGACTGCGAGGCTCTGGCCATGCAGAAGGACACCACACCTGCATTTTAAGCAAACAGCAACACCTCTCATGAGCTTATCCCTGCAGCAATGGCAACTTCAGCCTCCCAAACCCAGCCCCTGCTCAGCCACATCTCTCACATTTAAGCTGTGACACTGTGAAACCCAACGAGGGGACTCAGCCTGGACACAGGATGTCAGAGCCCAGGCAGGTCTTGTGTATCTGCTGGACACTTGCATTCAACTACTGACAGCCCTTCCAACCTCAGTCTCTTTCCACTCTTGAGGCAAAAAACTGTGTGAAGCTTCCCTGAACTCACTGAGAATGAAAGAACAGCTTTCTGGCACTCTCTGAACCACAGCAGACATTTCAGACCCTAGGGACACACAGTCAGTGCAGATATAATAACTAGGCTGTGGCTACAGAGCATGGCTCTTCAAACCCCAAACTATGCCAGCACAGGTTCCAATTACCAACCTTAAGTTAACAATGAATACAAGAAGGGGTAACCTTTTAACAAGTTAAGTTTTGCCACAACTGTTCCTTAAATAAGAAAAAGGTTGTTATAAATTAGTCCACTTTATCAGCTGGCATAAGAATTCGCCAGGGCTGCAAAATTGATTCTTGCTTAGCTTGCAAAACCTCACTGATGGCTGGCAATAAAGGGAAAAGAAAACCTGGGAATTTTTGTTCTGATCTTTTTCAGCACTCGACCTGCAATAAAAAGTGCTGTTTATGCTAAAGAGTCAGAAATAACCAGAATCTGACCCCACTCAAACTGCATTTTCATTCCTAAATTGATATGTTGTTATGCAGTATCCTTCAGTGCTTTTAGCTGACCACATCTTCGAAATCTAGACCTTCATTAGCAATTTAAAACAGTCAGAAGTACACAAATACTGGAGCTGTTGGAGCCAACACACGTATTTAGAAAAAAATTGAGACTCCCTATAATTAGGGGGTTGATGAAAATTTACTTAGACATGGAGCAAATGAACAGCCTTGTATTAACAGAGACTAAATGCTATATTCTTTCTCAGTTGCACGCTCAGCATAGCAGCAACGAAAAAGTACATAACAAAAACTTTTGTGTTTTAAGAGTAGAAAAAGTTTTCTATAGTTTTCCATTTGCAAAAGCTACTAGAAGCACCCACCGAAGCAAAGGAGAACAGGAGTGTGAAGACTCTTCAAAGGAAAATGTTTCCTAAGTTTCCTACAAAAACTCCTTCAGAAGTCCTTTTTCAGTCCTCCACTTTGATTCAGGAACACTCCGTCAGTCTTAGCTAAAGATTACAAAGCAGTTACTTTTTAAAGAAAAAAAAGTAACAAACCCCACAGGTGATGGGGCCGAGATTTTCACTTTATGCTCAGGGCAACCTTCAGCAACATCTCTGAGCTATAAACAATGAGTTACTCTCACAGGAAGAATTGCACCATCACCACACGCCCTCAGACAACTCTCAACTTGCAGCTCCACCAACACACACCGTGAGTTTAGAAGGGGGAAGGGGGGGAATTCACAGAAACAAACCCCAGAAGAAAGAGTGAACATGAATGGAATGCACAAGCACGGTTTGCTGGAGTTCAGCATCTTTAAGTGACTGCACTACCTGGAGAGCACTAAGATGCTCTGACACCCCATCTCCTCAAGGCTGGGAACACAGCAGCACTGACTGGGGAGAAGCTCTGCAGCTTCTCCAGAAGAGCAAAGCAAGTAATAATAAAAACACAGTGGTGGCATGAATTTTTGGATGCTTCCCAGAGTTACCTGCACAGCCATAACCACCTTCTGTCAAGTACAAACTCGCTAAGGGTGCACCACAGTGCAGGAGAGTCAGAGCTAACTATGATCTGCTTGGCCAGGAATCCTTTCCAGTCACTGCCTTCACATATGGATGACCAATTAAAGCAACTTCTGTTAAAAAAAAAAAAAAAGTGTTACTGTCCCACCCACATTCCATGAAAGCAACAGGAAGAAATCAGAAGGTTTGAGAGAAAGGAGTCACTGCTTGGATGGTCTTGCTGGAAAAAGAGATTTTTAAGGTAGTAAAACAGCCATTTACTAAATGGAAACCAACTTACATCTGATTAAAGACACATTTTTCTTTCTCCACCCCTTCTTTTCACCCCCAGCAACAGGAAACATGACAAACCTACAGAACAAAAACCAGATGAGCTAAAAAATCCTGTTCCATTGGCTTTGCACCAGCACTTTGCCTCTGGTTCTGCTGAACACTGCAGCTTTCACCGACAGCCATTGACTTTTCTCTAGCCCCACAATAATATTCTGTTAATCAAATAATCATATTCAAATTGTCTTAACCAATTCTGTAAACTAAGTAAACCAGCTTAGAACACCTGACGCTAAAGTACTGATGCATAAAGACCAGAAATTAACTTTTTTCCTTGAGGTTATAAGCTTTGAACCCTGCACAACTAATCTGCATTATTCTGTTTTGCTACAAATAAACCCTCTAGCTTTTTTATTTTTTGTGCTACTCTTATTGGATTTTATGTAATTATTTTTTATCCCTAACCCCCAGCTAGGAAAGAGGGGAAAAAAACCCACTCACACAGTCATACTGCACTTCTCTCTGTACCCACACAAAATAAGAGGGTCGTGACAGAGGGCTCCACCAGCAATGGCAGTGTCATGGAGTAATAAACACAGGCTATGCCCACTGTCCAAGAAGCCTCCCTAGCATCTCCACTTTCAGGGTGCACTGTTTAATGTTATTTAGGAAATGTGTTTCCAGCTGCAACAGCAGTGGTTTGTAATTAAACACATCTTCCAAAGAGTGGAAATGGCAGGAACTACAAAGCCATACTTTGTACCAAAATTTAAACCACTCCAGAGCCTCTCACAGAGCTAAACCAGATTCCTGCTTTTCACTCAAAAAATATTCCATGTCTTTCATTTTACTTGTAGCTTGTACGAAGTCGTTTGACTCCCAAGGTTTCTAAATTTAAAAGACATGAAGTCATCAACGGAGTGCGACGACGGGAGAGCTGCTGCGCACCTGCAGCCAGCACTGGCAGAGCCAGCAGCCACGGGGCTCCTGCCAGCACTGGCCACCGGGCACATCTGCAGACCACAGGCAGCCCAGGCTCCAGTTCCTGCCTCTGGAAGTTCCTACACTGCTGGACCTTGGCAGAGAACCCCGGGAAGCAATGCTACTTGTTTGCCCTTCTCTCACGGTTTTATTGCTCATTTTACTGTTCGCCTGTTGCTTTCCCGTACAGGGATGGCTTTACACACTGCCACCACCCAGGAAAAGGGTGGGGGAGGATATGAGGAAGGGAAGATAAAAGATGATAAATGATTGTAGGGATCAGTAAAAAGGAAAGTGGCAGGGGTTGATAATTATGACCAGAGAACCAGAAGGGGTCACCGCCATCCTAGAGCAGCCACCACTCCACAAAGTCATCACAGGAGCCAGAGGATACTTTTCAACAGTGCAACAAGCAGTGGGAATGGAAGCAACCCCCAGAGCTCCTGCTTTATTCCCTCCTTCTATTGTTGATAACAGACACCTCAGCCAAGACCAGATGGAGGGCTCATAATTTAGGGCCTCAGACAAGGGCTGGACTAATAAAAAGTTGATGGAATCAGTATAACCAAAGCCTCATGATGGGGGTCACAACAGGACAGACCTCTCAGCTACAGCAATCAGAGCACATCAAGCCCTCTGCATACCACTTAAAATTCATTGTTCAACTTCTCACCCTTTAAATGAATAAATAATTTAAGTTTCAGGATGTTTAGACTCCAAAACCCCTGGACATCAGGTGCTGGTTGGAAGGAACAGTATGGTTTGTAAGGGAAGTTATGAGATGTGTCACTTGGATACATGTCCACAGCCCATCACGAATTACACAAGACCAGGAGCAACTCTTCAGCATTGAGCCACAAGACTCACTAGGTCTTTAAGTCATGCTAAAAGAGATTAGTTTTACAAGTATACATTATAAGGACACAGTTGCAAGAAAGAGGGCAAAAACTGGCAGCTTGTACATCTTGATTAGTTGTGCTCACACCCACTTTCACCCTCTTGCTTCTGAGCATATCACAGCTCTGTCCTCTGCTGTTCAACAACGCTGGCTCTGAATTCAATATTCCAGTCAATTAAAAAAACCATTTACCCACCTACAGCTTCAGCTGGAGATCTCAAGAGCACTTTGCTAAGATGAATACTGACCTGCTTAGTGTTACACAGGTTAAACACCATTTTATAGGCACACAGCTCAGCCCTGTTTACATGAAAAATTCAACTAACCTTTGTGGCTCTGTAAAGCTACATTGCTAGTGCAGCCCTTGTGCAGACCGTTTATTTAAGTGGATCTCTAGTGCTGAGGTTTTATCAACCAGAAAGAGATACAGAAAGAAGAATCTTCCCCTTAGAGCCTTAGATCTGCATAGATATCACCTCTACAAGTGCCCAGAACAAAGCAGTGAATGAAAACTCTGAGCCCTTGGGGCAGTGGGAATGGCAGTGGAAGGGGGAACATGGAAAACCGGACATGCCACCAAGGCCCCGTGTTCCCCATGGCACTGACTCTTCCTGACTTAAACGAAAAGCTGCAAATTTAGTATCTACCTAATGCCCTCCTGACTTTCTGCTGAACAACAGCAAGGGCAGAATTGTGTGGCCCACTCTTTCCCTCAGTTCCTTCAGTTAACCTCCAGGAAAAAAGAAATAATAATTTTTTCTTGTCCTGACCCTTCAGCACCTACCCACAAGCTCCTTAGTTTCAGCCTCTTCCTTAAAGTAGCTGCTGGAGGCTACTCCAGAACAGGGTGCACCAATGGGTTTATAGCCTCTTGTACCCTAACTTGCACCACCATCTCATTTGCTCCCTAACACCAGCTCCTTACAGAAATTCTCAAGCATATACAGTAACATGCAGATGTATTCCACAACAGGGCACACATAGCTGAGAAACTGGGTGTTGTTTGGGAAAAACAGCACACCACAAGCTTAAGATCTCATCCCCAGTGCAATTCTACCCGCCACACTGGTGCCAGCTCCACGGCTGCTTTGCTTTCAAGCCCCTTGGAAACACTACAGGAGTTTCACTCACTTTTGGGCTGTAACAACCATCAGCACCCTCTGTTCCCGTGCCATTCCATGTACTAAAACAGACCTGCCAGAGAACCAACTGGCATCAGCTTGGTTTCATGGGCACTGTTCCACTCTCTGCCTTGGTAATGGTTATTATGCCTTTAGCTACAGCTGGCCTCACATTTGCTTTTCCCATCCGTGAGTTTATCATAGAATGGTTTGGAAGGGACCTTCAAATTCATCTCATTCCACCCCCTGCCATGGGCAGGAACACCTTCCACTAGCCCAGGCTGCTCCAAGCCCTGTCCAACCTGGCCTTGGACACTTCCAGGGATGGAGCAGCCACAGCTTCCCTGGGAAACCTGTGCCAGGGCCTCCCCACCCTCACAGGAAGGAATTCCCAATGTCCCATCTCATCCTGCCCTCTGGCAGTGGGAAGCCATTCCCTCTTGTCCTGACACCCCAAAACCTTGTCCCAAGTCCCTCTCCAGCTCTTTTGGAGCCCCTTTAGGCACTGCAAGGGGCTCTGAGGTCTCCCCGGAGCCTTCTCTTCTCCAGGCTGAACAATCCCAGCTCTCTCAGCCTTTCCTCCCAGCAGAGCTGCTCCATCCCTCTGCTCATCCTGGTGCCTCCTCTGGGCTCTCTCCAGCAGCTCCAGGTCCCTCCTGTGCTGGGCCCAGGGCTGGGGGCAGCTCTGCAGGTGGGGTCTCACCTGAGTGGAGGGGGAGGATCTCTGCCCTCAACCTGCTGCCCACACTGTGTGAGGATGAGCCCAGGGTATGGACACAGATCCCTGAATTCAAGGCCTTTCAGAAGAGGCTCTTGGGAGTCTAACTGATTAATAAGTACCTGTACTGTAAATTAGAAAAATCATAACAGAAGGAAATGTCAATAGACTGGGGGAGAATTTCCCTTTGCAAACTGTGTTAGTTTAGATCTGTGTATTTAATAATTTCTAACACTTCACAAAGCATGAGGAAAGAAGGTTACTCCTCTGATTCCACCAGAGATATTTATAAACATATATCAAAGTACTAACAGATGTTTTCTGTAGTACATCTGGGATTAACAAACAAAAATATGTAATCATACTGAGAGAAAAGGTAGCTGGCTCTTTAAATCCATCAGTCACAAGGAATTATGAATCATATTTAAGTATCAGATTTGCCAATAGAAGAGCCTGGACTAACCTTCTGCACACCAGAAATCACAGTTACACCCATTCTCACCCTGACTGGCAGATAAGGAGGCTCAGTCATTCGAGGAGAACGTTCCCACTTCCAGTTGCAGCGACTGCATTCCTCCTGCAACTCCTTCACCTCAAGAAATCCATTTGCACCCACTTCTGCTTCATGACACAGCAGGCCACTCTCAGTGTTTGTCTTTCCAGAGCAGCTCATCCAGTGAGGGTGCTGGCATACAATTTTGTGGTAGCTCTATTTTAAATCTCATTCGCTGGATGAAAATAGTATGGAGTTAAAAGTAGTAATTATCAAACATCTGCACTTTCTCTAAAGCTGCAATGCTGTTTAACCAATGCACGAGCTATAAACTCACTGAATGGAGCTATTCCAGATTAGCTATAAAAGAGGGTGAATTCCCAGAGCAGTAACAGATCCAGTTCCTCAAGGTCATGTACACTAAAGTTCTGCAGCACAAGATTTTGAGTGATGTTCGGTTAACGCATAATAGCAGGAAGCCCCATCCCTAGAGGTCTTCAAGGCCAGGTTGGACAGGGCTTGGGCAGGAAGGCGTCCCTGCCCATGGCAGAGGAGTGGAACAAGATGAGCTTTAAGGTCCCTTTCAACCCAAACCAGTCTGTGACTCATCATTATGTCGAGTGACTGTCTCCTATGGCACTGTCCTAACAAATACTCTTTTATTCATTATGTTTCCTTTAGTGTCCAGCAAAGCTGGAGCTGCCAATAAAACAGAACACAGCCAGTCCTTGAACAGAAACACCACAGCCATGTGGGTCCTTGCTGCAGACCAGCCCCACTGTCCACCTGTGATGAGCAGGCTGGTTTGGCTGCTAAATATTTTTGTGATCTTAAATAATTCTCTGCATAAGAAAGGTCATTTAGAAATCAAATAGTCACAGCAGACATAATTTCAAGGCAGGGTTGAAGTCCCACTAAAGTATATTTCCACCTCATAAACATTTCTACTAATATGGATTCCTTTTCAAGATCAGTTTCTCGATCTTACAGCTGCAGAAGGAAGATATTCGTGGTGCTGAAAAAACACAAATTACTTTTCTATTACACCTCCCAGTCAACTTTATCAGCCCAGCAGAAGCCCTATGAAGAAGCTGTATATTAAAGTCTGCCTTTACACATGTCAGCATAGAAATGCTGATGTTTCAAAGCTTGAAAATTCATTGTGAGGAAAGTATTTACATTTGTATTTTAAAGCATCGATTTGAGCACAGGATTTCTAATCTCTGCCCACTGCGCTCCCCCCAGCCACCTTGTGTAAACTTTTAATCTCCGATGCAGAGGCCTATTATTAGAGCTGGCTGAAAAAAACCCTAAAGACTAAAGGCACATTGTTTGTTATGGAAAAGGTTAGGGCAAAGCCTTTCTAAAAACAAAGCCTAATAAACCTTTGTCTGTTTCTGCTCAGAAAAGTCAAAAAAACATTTCCTTGCTGTTTCAGAAACTGTTTCTCTGTAAATGAAAAACAGTGACTCAACATCAAAGTATGTCCTTTTGAACAAAAAGTTTCGATTCAGAAGGGTGAAGTAAGCACAACTAAACACTTAAACGTGGCCTCGGTGCCCCAAGACAGAACAGAGTCTGCACCTGGTGTATTGCGACCTGCGCTTCCACCTTCATTTACACACAGTCCTGCCTACAAACCAACCCAGAAACTGAAAAAAACAACCCCAGAGCCTTTAGCTGGTTTGAAAGTACTGAGAGCCTGGTGTAGACAGCAGGGACTGAGGAGCGCAGCCTCTCCCACCTCCCCAGTCCCCCTGCAGGAAAAACGCAGGAAACCAGGAACTCAAGCACAGTAACTGAAGCACCCAGAAAACACCTTCTGCACAACTCCCGTCCCAAAAAACAATAGACAAAGACAAACAAAGGGGGAAGGGCGGCAAAGGGCTCCCAGACTAGTTCGATACAGATAACCCAGACACGCCTGGAGTCATAATTCCGAAAGCTGGGATAAGGACACGGTCATGGGGTTCGCAGTGCTGCTGGGTGAGGGAGCGATCGATGACCCTCACCAGGAGACACCTCCTGGGCAGGGCTGGCGGGCCAAGGGCAGACAGGCAGGGAAGCGTGCCTTGATCACATCCGATTCTCCACTAAACGGAACTGGGACGCACAGTTTTGTGCAAACTTTCGGCCTGAAAGATTTCACGTATTTTGAACTGGTCTGAGCTATAAATAAAAGCCGGGTGACCCACGCTGCCCAGGGATCCCACGGCCACATGCAGCAGCCACGGGGGTCACACATAACCCGGGAGCTGATACGCTCTGCCTACTTTTTTGTCTGTGAAAAGTAGCACGAAACTTTCTGTCAGCGAAGGAGGGGCTCTCGCCTTGCAGCACAGGAGTGGATTAGAGGCGGGTGTCACAAAACGTGGCGGAGCCCGGCGGAGGCGCGGGGTGTTCCCGGGTGTTGGTGTCCGGGACCAGCAGCACGGCTGGCCGGCGGGGAGGGCTCGCTCCGGCTTCGGCTGCGCCGCCGGACAAATCGGGGGTCCACAAGCCGCAGGAGGCTCCCGGGGGCTCCCGGCGGTGCCCGGCCCTGCCCGCAGCCGGGGAGCGGCG
>VZRJ01000955.1:170420-253204 GCA_013397565.1 Ptilonorhynchus violaceus
GGAGCGGACGGAGACGGCCGGGAGGGGACGGTGGCGGCAGGATCCCCCCTCACCCCGGGCAGGGGACCCCAACAACCCCCTGGCCCCCAGACCGGAGCCCCGCAAAGCTACCCGGCCCTGGGGCGGGAGCCTTCACTCCCTCACTCCTTCACTCCATGGGCCTCGGGATGGCTGCCCCTCACAGGCCTCCACCAGATGCCCCCAGCCCAGGCTCTCAGGACGCCACTTTTGAGGCAGAATCAACAAATTCGAGGTCAAAACCTGGCCTTGTCCCCCTGAGGAAGTGCAGAACACCGAGGGTCCATGGAGAGACAGGAGGCAATGGATGCTGAGGTTTGAAGGAGGCAGCGGAAATGTCATAGCTGGGTTCCCCTTGGTTTTGTGAACTGGTGTTTTGTTTTGAAAACCCAGATATTTTCACCTGCTGCTTTTAGGAAAAGTCTTGTTTTCATGCAAAGGTCTCTAATAATAAGACTACTGATGAGAGGACGTTTTTGGGGTACAAACAGGGCCACCAGAGCCCCTCTCAAAAGAGAGGGAGGTTTTGGGAACCCGACCCTGACCCACACAGGCAGCTCTGCAGGTGGAGAAACTTGACTTTATGCAGCAATTTGTTTCAAAGTTTTCTTTGAAAAGTCTCAGCGAGCCTCTTGTGAGAGAGCGATTGTTTTTACCCTACAACAAATTACTCTGGGACTTTCCGTGGTGTGTTTTGAGATGGTTTTTAATACAAATCTCTCTACAGAACTTACACTTGTACTGGATCATAAAGACAACTGAATAAATTTAATACATTTCATGACTCATTTGCCAGCACTTCTGAGATACCTGAATCTACATACTCCATCCTTTGTTATTAAGCAAAAAATAGACAAATTGGGTAACCTGCAGGGAAGATTTATTCAAGATACCACATGAATTCAAGGTACGTAATTGAGCTGAGGAAGCTGGCCCCAGATCCCTGTCACAGCACAGGTGACCACACCATGGTCAGGACTGTGACTTTCCTCCAGGTCCTGGTTCAATGGGATTTGCAGGGCTGTGTTTCCCATCTCTGCCATACTCCTACAAACCTTTCCTGCAGGAAGACAGTGTCCTGCAGCAATTTAGATTGCATTTTTCCTTCCTGCAGGTTTAATCCAAGAAAGGGATCCAAGACAAGGAGTAAACAGGGCACTATTGTTTTATAATCCAGAAAGAAAATAGGGATCAAGAGCCTAGTCTTGTCAGTGAGTAAAATTAATCCAAAGAACATGAGATCTGTAATTGTGATACTGACTGAGATACAGGTTATTAAAAAAATATAGGGTCCCCAGTGCCTTAACAAACAGACTCTCCTATGCAAACACAGAGAAGACAGATTTTTTAAAATTCTTTGTATTTCCTGTTTGTACCAAACCATTAAAATTTGGTGTCAATTGCACCAGGGATTCAAACTACTCATTTCTGATCTACAGCATACTCTGAGTAAAAATTGAGTTTACACTTCAATAGCTTGCTTGCTTTCATTGCTCCTTTTAATATCATGTCTTGGCCTCCTGTGGTGGCTTCCACATTCGGCAGTTCTATGTGCCTCACATCCTTTCAGGACAAAATGTCAAATTAAAAAAAAAAATCCTTTTTAAACCTACAGACTCAAAAGTAGAAGGCCTGGAGTTGTGGAGAATCACACGTTCTGCAATGCACCACTGAAAAGCGAAGGGAGAAGTAGGAGATCAGCTGGCAGCTCTGTTGGTTCATGGAGCGAGTTAAAAGGCTCTGCAAACAAAAACTAAAATTATGTAAAAATACAGCCAGCTAGGTTGAGATTGGACTTTGTCCCTTAATTAACAGCTCTCTCTGAATCACAGCACCGGGCTCTGTCAACAAGACTAAAATGCAGGAGGGTGTTCAGACAGGCACCCAGCAACAATAGCTCACACCTCCCATCCAGCCCGTGTCATTGGCAGCCCCAGGCTCTGCCGGCAGCTCGAAATCTAATCCATTTTCTGAAATGAGTTACAAGTTTGCTGCTTGACCTCAAATCTTCCTGTAACAGCGTTTGTGGTTTTGTAATCCCGTTTTCCTGGTTTTTTTTTAATGTTTCTGTCGCCCCTTTTCACCGGGTGAAAACCCAAGGCGGACAGGGGAGAGGACGGGGAGGTTGTGCGTGTAAAACCAACACAAGCTTTCGGTCTCACCCCGGGAGGACGATCCAAGGTGCAGCAGAGCAGAGCGGGGTTGGCGGCTGCGCACTCCTGGCAGCGTGTCCCTGTTCCTCAGGGGTGTGCACAAGGGCAGTCCCTGGCTGGAGCTACCTGGAGACACCGTGTGGGTGTAGCCACAGCAGGGAAGCCGCCCTTTTGCTGTTAAATCCTGGGGTAGGTCTGTGTGCCAAGCAGGGAAGGGGCTTGTTTGTGTAGCACCTGCTGTGGCTACACTGCCCACCAGTCCCAGTGTACACGGGGTCTATATGATGTGATTCAGCTGAAACTGGATTTTCTATTTCTGTGACAACATTGTTCAAGCAGTTGCTCCATCCATCCATTTGTGCCCAGGTCGAAATGTGTGTTTGATCTTTGTGGTTTTGGTTTTTGGGTTGGGGGGAGTTAAGTGGTTTAGTTTCGTTATTTGTGAGAAGTAAGCGCTGAAACTGAAGTGAGAGGCGCAAAGACAGGACTGATGGGGCAGGAGATGCTAATGAGGGGATTGAGAGGCATGAGAGAAGGAAGGAAATAAAAAGAATGAGGAAAAGATGCAGAGTGTTGTGAGGACAAGCTGAAGTCCCTGCTGGAGACGCTGAATGGGCAAGAGGAACCAATAGAGAGAGGAAAAACTAAAAATACACGAAAGACATGTCCAGGTTCAAATACCGGCGGGCTGAGGCTCTGTGCGGGCTGATGTCATGCTGGGCGCTGAGGACAGCCCCGGGGCAGCCGTGCTGTGCCACCAGCGGTGCTGACCGCGGAGCAGCAGGCACAGGGCACAGCCCTGGCACCTCTGCCGTCCCTGCTCTGCCAGCGAGGGGGCAGGAGCAGCGCGGGGACCCCGCAGCCGCTGAGCTTCGCTATGGGGTCACCCCAAAAAGCAGCCCCCCCTGCGGACTGGTGGCTCTGATGAAGTCAGCAATGCAGCAAAGTGACAAAATGAGGGTCTGGCACGAATATTATCTCGTGTGTGCTATGGCATCAAGTCCTGGGGGCACCCCGGTGTTCGTCTCAGCGTTCCCATGCAGCTGGGAGGCATCACCATTCCTTTTCAGGACTCAGATACATAACGAACTAAGATTGTCTCCCAATATCCTATTAGGAATGAACATCTGCGCAGCCAGAAACCAAATTCCAATGTCCTGGGGCAGTGCATGCCTCGGGACTGCTGGAAATGCTGGTAGGTGGTGCTTTTGGGGGGACTGCAGCTACAGCAACACCCAGCTCAGTGAAACGAGCCTCTGTGAGGAGAAGGGATTTACCAACACACCTGCAGCTACACCGGGGCTCCTTCTGGCACCGCTGGCAGCCCAGGGATCAGACCTTGCTGCCCTAGTGCCTCTGGGGTCGGCACTGGTCCTCTGGGAGCTGCAGCCACAGTGCTCTAGGGCACTGCTCACCATCACTGCACACCCTCTCCCAGGAAAACCATCTGCTAGAAACATGCCCCTGTTCATACTCAAGAAGCCACTGAATCCTAACCAAAACTCTCTCTCTTCCTGCACTACCAAATGCTCCTGATGCCTCCAGAAAGAGAAGTCCAGAAGCAGTCCATAACGCCAGCATGGCCGGGAGCAGAGGGGCTGCACCGGGCAGCAACCCCCGTGCACACACACTACAGCACATGCCTGTGCTGCCTGAAAAAACCAGGCAGAAACTGTAATGAGGCGAAATTATGCCATCCCAAAAGGCTCGGCATGAACTGGGTTCACTGGTTGCTGTTCCTAGCCCGAGTAGTTTGCATTCACCTCCAGGTTCACACAGCCTTTGTGTAATAAACTGTCATAGCCCCGGAGAAGGGAACATTCAAAAAAGCACCCCGAGGCAATGCATAGCAGAAGCCTGAGAATCCTCCTGCATGAGTCACTGACCTCCATACACTGCATCTATTTCAGCCTTTAATTAATAAGGTTTTACATTTCTATGGCACTTTCCATCTGGAAAGATCCGAAAATGCTGTAAAGACTAAGGGTATACAGCACCATTGAAGTGTGGTTCCTGTAGGGGTGGGACTGTGCAAGCTTAGCCAAGGGCACAGGGGAAAAAGGTTCTTAATTTTAAATGGAGCCTCTGTTACGTCAGAGTATTTCATATCTGTGGAGAACAGACAAAAAGATTTTCGTTTCTAAGGCACCACTTGAATAAATAACATTGTAGATTGCTTTTGTTATCCAGGGGGGATGCAGTGCAAAACAAGTACTGGGTGATTTTCACTTGGGGTGTTAAAGGGCCGCAACTTAAGCTGCAAATTTAAACCATCTTTGGATCAAGGCTTTCCTCCTTCCTGATAAGTAAGTTATTCCCAAATATTAGACACAAAGCAGAAGCCAGTGGAGGAAACAGATCCCGTGCTGACAGCACCTGACCCTGCATCCAAAACACCGAACCCCTTTGCACACTCCCTGAAAGCTCAGCGGGATCGTGTGAGGCTT
Source organism: Ptilonorhynchus violaceus (assembly GCA_013397565.1). Taxonomy (NCBI): domain Eukaryota; kingdom Metazoa; phylum Chordata; class Aves; order Passeriformes; family Ptilonorhynchidae; genus Ptilonorhynchus; species Ptilonorhynchus violaceus. The sequence goes on from VZRJ01000955.1 coordinate 175,039, forward strand.
CAGCAAGGCAAAAACCAGCCCCAAGCACCAAGTGGGGCAACAGAGACAACCAGAAGGAAACAGCCCCCGAGGGGAGCCAGGGCTTTGCAGAACCAGCACAATTGCCTTCCTCTCTGTTTCAGAAGATTAACCAAGTCGAATTGCTCTGCTCACATGAGCGGGGCCTGGCTTGCATGAGGGCAACCGAAAGGACTGTGAGCCACAGCTGGCATCCCTCTCACTGAGTCCTTGGCCAAAGCGAGCTGGGAACTTGACCACAAAGAGTTTTCAAAGGAATGTCAAATTTCTCTTTTTCTCAGTGTGATCCTAAACTATTTTTATCTACCTCTTTCTGGAAGAGAGACACGGGCATTGCCACGACTAGTCGTAAACTTTCATTACTTCCCGAGGAGAAATTGCAGGGAAATTACAGGCTAGTGCACTCTTTTTATGTCTCTCCTGCTCCGGGCACGTCAGCACTGCTGCATTCCAGTCTACCCCCAACACATTCCTCCCTGCGAGTGCCGTCCTCTCCGCGCCTGCTGATGGACACTAATGACCTTCCCCCGTAATTAACACATTGAGCACCGCAGCCCGCACGAGATGAGTCCTCAGTCCTGGGGGAACACGCATTCCCTGTGAGCAGGGTGGGATCGGTCCCGACTCCCACCTCCAGCCCAGGATGTCCCTTGGCCACGACGCGCTTGAGCTCCGCTGCTCCCTAACCCAGAGCCAGGGCAGGGCTTGGGCCGGGCTGTGGGGGCACACCGAGCCTGTGGCTGCACCATTCCTGCTGTTCCCTTCCCTGTGCCTCCACCGTTCCCGGTGTTCCCTTCCCTGTGTCTCCACCATTCCCAGTGTTCCCTCCCCTGTGCCTCCACCGTTCCCGGTGTTCCCTTCCCTGTGTCTCCTGCTAAACTCGGACGTGCCATGCAGAGCTCCACGTTGCTCCTCCAGGCACACAAAGGTGGTGTGGAGAAACACCCTTAATCCTTTGTGTTTCAGCATTTAGGAGGAGGTGTCCATAGCAGATATTAATTATCCCTCTCCCATAAAGACAGATACACCTACGAGCAGTTTCACTACTGTTGTAGCACCAGGGAAGCTGAGGCAGAGCAGGTGAGTGCTCCAATCTCTGCAGCTCCTGCCCCAAGCTCGTATCCCTGCCATTCCCAGCCCCGAGTCCAAGGCCAGGATCACGCTGTCTGCAGTGCACCAGAACTCCCGGAGCCTGGAAATCCCACACCCACGTGGCTTTTTGGGCATGAAAACTTCATCCAAAGGGAGAAATCCTGTCGTCAAGGTGAAAAGCATTGCTACTGAAATGTGATCAAGGAGAGAGTTATCAACTTAAGTGTACTCAGGAGTTTCTGTTCCAGACAGAATTATCAACGAGAAACCAATCTTATAAGGTAGCTGCTATTGACAGGGAAATAAAAGGAATACAGTTCTTACCAGACAGACCTAAGTTGCTCCAAATTGCTGTCAGCTTGAAATATCTTGCTGGTAATTTGTTTCCAAATTCCTTCTCCCTAAATTTGATTTGTTGCTGTACAGTGGATGATCTATTCTGCACAGCACCTCAAAGAGCTTTCCCGTTGTCCTCTCCCTGATTGTTTGTGAGCTATCACTTCTGGGAGTTGGCAGCATTTATTATAAAAAGGGATATCATTGCTTGAAAAGCAGACTTTTGTCTGAGGCTGTGGTATCTGCTGCCCTTACAAATAGCAGCTGAGATTACTGGGAGGAAAGTCATCAAGGAAAATCCACTCTTCCTCCCCATCTTTGAGCTTGTCCACATGGGCAAGCGGCCGCTCTGCGTGTCTGTGCCCTGGGGCAGGGAAGGATGGGGCAGCATTTCCTAACAAGACATGAATAAATTCTTTCACCAGGATCCCTTTTAACCAGGATAAAATCCCACCTCCTGTGGTATTGTAGCAAGAGCACGAACATCACACCCAGCAACTTTTTTCTGCTGATCTCTGCTCTTTGTTACGTGAGGGAGGAAGAGAGAACTCTGACTTGCAAAGCATCCTGCTGGGTTCAGTGACGTCTCCTACATGGCATGTCTGGGGCTTTCCCAGGCCTCTGAGCAATCGCCCTCAGCTCTCCAGAGGATTCATTTCTGCACACTTGACACAGAGGTAGAAATGTGGAACTCCACCTCACCTATCCATCAGGATCCAGCTGGCCTGCGTGTGGGTAACAATGAGGACAGCAGTAGCCTTGCCCTGGCTTTCTCATTCAAGAACATCTTTGTCCACTGGTTTAAGCAAATTCAAAGAAATTCTGGTTTTGGGACAAGGAGCTGCCTCAGCTTATTTACATGGCTTCAAGGCGTGGGCAGAACAGAGAGACTCAGCTTCCCAGAAAAAAGGCTCTCACTCATCTTGTGTGTATGGCCAGATTAGATAAAAAGGAAGAAGATATTTCTGGATCTTTCTGGGAATGTCTTGGCAACTTTGCCATATTTCTGCTCTCCTGCGTGTCGGTGGTACCCATAGATGACATTGCTGTGGGTAGGGCACTGCAGGCACAATGTCAGGCGCTTCAGGTCACCCCAAGAGCTCGTGCTGCACTTTGGGCAGGTCTTGGTGCCATCCAGAGCACGGAGAGAACCGGAGAGCTGGGAGCTGGTGGAAGGATTTCACTGCACCCACGTAGGCACTAGAAAATTAATAATTGTTGCAAACGCTCGAGAGCAGCACAAAACACAGCGCTAATTCAGCGGGCTGTAATTTTGCCACACAGTTTGCTCTGACATCGCATCAGGGAAAGCTTCACTTAAGCAATTGTAACATCACTGAAAAGATGGAATTAAGAAAAAAGGAGAAGGAACATAAACCTCCCACTATTGTTATTTTCAGAAAGCAACAACAGGATGAGCCAGTTAAAAGGCCTTGAGGCTCCGAGCTGTTATTCCTCCCTGGAAACCAGCCACGTAATACACAGAAAAACCCTGAGCTGTGTGTGGGGGCTGCTCCATGCCCACCACGGGGGATGTGGGCCCGTTCCTGGGGAACGTGGGCCCGTTCCTGGGGGCCCCCACAGAGGGCTACGTCCCTGCCCCAGCTTTGGCCATCCTTGGCATTTACTCTGCTCTGGGATGCCCTGGGCAGACACTACTGCAGCATCTCCCAAGTGCCACTGCCAGGGCTGGAGCACCTCTGACTCCCCACACACTGATATTGCAGCAGGGCTGCTCAGGAACCAGCAATTTTTCCTCTTTGCAGGAGCGAGCTGAACCTTTCCGAGGTGACCGAATGCAGGTGTCAGCCAGGCAGGAGCAGCACAAATCAATCTCTCACTGCTTAAAAATATATCTGTATACCAGATCTGAACCCTTTCCTCTAGAGTCTTGTGGCAGAAATGGAGTTTTAAAATGCTCAATTATTTATAGCTGAAATGCTGGGGAAAAAAAATAACCTCATTTGTCGTGCTGGAGCAGAACGTGCTGGTCCCCATCACCCACCGCTTGCACAATGCCCGAGAGCCTTGGGGTCTGGATGGAGGAACAAGGAGGAAGGAATAGTGCCTGAAAGTAGGGTACCAGCACCCCAAAGCAGAGCCAGCTCACCCAGGGACATAGTCAAACCCCAACCATCACAGCCCTGAGGTGTGCCAACTGTTGCTTTCATGCCGGGGTGTTAATTATCACCAATTAGGTGGGGTGGGTGGCTCCTAAAGTACAGGCTTCTCCTACAGACCTGGGGGAAGGACAGGTTTTGTAGACCCACAGATGTGTCAAAGGGATGCTTTGGAGAATTAACAGCTTTTAGGAGGGAACCCGTGGGAGTCCCTCCAGAGGAGGACTGTCTGCCTAAACTTGCTTTTTGTTTTTCTCTCCCTGTGTTTTGGGAGAGCTGCTGTTTGCCAAGGGGCTGGCATGGGGAGCGGGCACTGCCAGTCTCTGCCTGGTGAAGGAGTCCACAACCTTCAGTCTCACATAGCAGGAGGAGCAACAACAGGAGATGAAAGGGAAAGCAAAGGTGAGAGACCAGAGGATGTAAAGACAACAAGGGTCCCATGGGTGCTGGGCAGGGACTGGAAGAATTTGTGTGTTAGAACAGAACTGAATCATTACAACCGTGTAGAGACTCCCTCCCTTACTGAGCTCCCCGCGGGGGCCTAGTGCTCATGGACAGGCAGGACGATGGGGACAATGATGTGGAGGGATGGTTTGGAGCCCAGTTAAGTACCTTCGCTTGACTGATTTTGTCCAGAAGGAGAGAACCACCAACTGGGGTCCCCTACTCCCTCCTGGGGAACGGACTTCGTTCTCCCCATCCTGGGGAACACGGGCATCAGGAGGGGTCTGAAATCCCAGTGCCTTTCACTCAGCTGCTCTGTGGTGCATTGCACTGAGCAGTGGTTAAAAACCTCCAGGATGACGAGCAAAGTGCCTGTAACCATGGCAATCCTCGGCAGCCACATCCCTCCCCCCTGCAGCCCCGGCCAGAGGGCCTGGGAGCCACCCCTTGCCCTAGTCCTGACACCTGTATTTTCCAGGGATGAAGGATGCTTCCAATCTGAAGGAAGCAGCACTCCTGATAACTTGGAGGTGGTCACCACCACCTGCCTCACCAGCCAGGTGCCAACAGCTCCCAGGGGTTAAGGACAACTAAATGGACCTGCAAAAAAAGGTCCTTTCAATCCAGCTCTGATTGAGCCTCGCCCTGTCCGTGGGGGCATTTTCCTGCTCCAGCTCCATGGCACTGTCCTTCTTTCAGGCATGCAGGAGATTTTTGGACCACATCATCCAGCGAAACCAGTAAAAGCTACAGCACTTGGCTGCTGAGGAACTGGTGGTTTGGCCTTCAATTAGGATGAAGCTGTTTGATTCCCTCCCCCCTCAGCACTACCTTCCTGCACAGCCCCATGAGCGAGGCCTGCACACAGTGTTAGGGATTAATGAGACAGGTGATTAAATACAGTTCTGATTGCATCCAATCCCGGGAGGATGGACGTGGAACTGTCCTGCTGTGAATTAAGTAATAAAGTGGGAAAAAGTAGAAAACATAGCAGGGAAGTGGTTCTATTCCATTAACTCTCTCGTGCCTGATGGTGCCAGCACCTCTGCCCAGTGCAGGTGTGGTTGCAATGTGATTTTGGGACCCTGGGCAGAGCTGCTCCTCAGCCAGAGCTGGGGACAGGTGCTCGTGCAAGGGCCAGCACCACGATCAGGAGGGAGAAACAGGGAAATACAAGGCTTTGTGCTGAGCTACTGGCACTTCCTCATGCTGATATTCTGATTTAAAATCTCATCTGTCCCACACTTTCTCCTCCAACACCTCCTCTGACCACTGTAGCTGATCCCTGCAACAGGTCCCTTGTGGTGCAGGGCAGCAGCACATATTTCTTAGGAGAGGCAGATTCCCTCAGTATCTCCATACATTTGCAGAAGCTATCCAAAATCCTGTGGAAGTCTAAAAGTAGGGAAGTTGGGAAGAGCAATAGTAAACCCCTTCCAGTGAGAACACTTCAAATCCGTGGCTCTCACAGGGCAGTGGCAGCCAGCACCGTTATCCCCTCCTTACAGAGGGGAAAACCAAGGAAATCATTTGCCTTGTGTAACCCCGAAATGTTGAGAATACAGCAAGATCCCAGATTAGGGAAATCTCAGCCCCTGGACCATGAATGAATCCTCAGATGTCAGATTGAAGCTGAGCCCTGCTGCCCAGCTGGCTGGTGCAGCTGGGGGTGTCTCTGCTGGCAGGTCTGACATGCAGTTGAGGCTGCCCAGCCCCATGCCCTCTGCTTCACTTCCCTTCCAAGAGGCTGGGATAAAAGCTTCCCCTGAGCATCACTAAGATCGTTGGGAGCAGAGAACTCCAAGCCATCCATCTGCTTGGAGCTGTCTGATAGCCATGGGAGCGTGCACAGGCAGAGTCCCTCCGTGCAAGGAGGGCCACCTGCCTTTGTGCTCTTCAGAACCTCCTGTCTGGATGAAGCTGCCCCTTGTGCTGACCACAAAAAGGCTGATTCTCAATTGCACAGCCCCTGGGGTTCAGATTCCCATTTTCTCCCCCACTGCCTGGCACTGGGGCACTCTATCCACACCCTCCTCCCGCTGCCAGCTCTAACAAGGTATAGGGGAGCACTCAGCCGCTCAGGAGCAGAGCAGCCTGCTTGTAAACTTAATATTACTCGAGGTTTGCTCAGAGTTCGTGCCCCAGGTTGCAGTTAGATGGAGTGAGGCAGTCCCAAGTGCTTCTGATGGATATAAAAAGGATATGCAATCAGACGTGCACTTCAGCAAGTATATTACCAAGTTAAATGACTATAGTTTTACTAAGCTAATTAAAAATGGAACAAAGCGATGATCAGATTAAGGTCATAATTAATAACTCTATAGGTTCAAATTATCCAGTCACCCAATACATTCTCCATGTAATCAGAGGGAGCCACAGCTGATAACTTGAGGGAATTCGTGTCCTGCTCGGAGGTCTTCAGCAGGCGAGAGCTGCTTTTGGAGCAGTGACCTCAGCTCGCCGAGGTGACGCGCTAACCTGTTCCTAAGGCTTCAGTGTCTATCCCAGGTCCCTTCCTTCAAGGGAAGTGGACTCAGGATGAGTGAGAGCCCCTCAGTCCCCACCTCCCGAGTTAGCAGGGCAAGAGCCACCGCCCACCAGCAAAGTGGTGTCTTGCCATGGTTTATCTCCAGTTTTTAGCATGGATGAAGCTTTTTAAAGAGCCCAGCACTGGGTTTGTGCTGTATTTACACTCGGTGGTTTAAGACCCTCTTTTTGGGGGCTCTCCAAGTGGCTGACATCCCCTCACCAGCTGCTGCCAAGCCCTTGGGTACCCAGCTGATGGGGACAGAGAGGACTGCCCAACACCTCCCCTAACCCACCTCATCTCCTCGTCATTAGCTCCTGGAAATGCCCAGCGTGCTGCTCTCCAGGCCGGGATTTGGACTCTTTCCATCCTCACTGCCCAGGATTTGGCCAAGTTAATGTTTTAAGAGGGTTGTTTGTCTTCTTGTTGCTCAGAGCCTGGAACAGCTGTAAGAGCAGGAGAGTTTGCCAATTACATGATCCTATTGTTAATTACCTTAATTATGAATACGCTGCTAGGTGACATCTCCACTGGAGGCTTGTGCTGCGGCATTCAGGTCCTGAATCTCTGGGGTCTGCGCAGGGAGACTCATCCAGACCCTTTTTGGGGCTCACAAACAGTGGGGAACAAGCCCTGAGAGGTGCAGGGAGGACTCCATCCCTCAAAGGACTTCCCGAAGCAGGAGGGAAAGAGGTGGGAGATGGGGCTGCTGAGGGTGCTGAGGACACCGTTGTGCCAGGACTCCCTGGAGCTGAGCTCCGGGATGTACCCAGCACCCCAGGGGATTTCTGGTGGATTCATGAGGAAATTGGAGAGGTCCCCTCCGGTTCTCCTCCGCCCACAGCCCCCGGGGCAGCGCGGGCTGGTTCCCTCCCCTCCCGGGCTGTTTCATAGCCTGAAGCTGCTGTTTACAAAAAGCAAATGTTTTACCGTTGGCTAATCCGCCTTGTTTGCAAAAGCCCTGAAGGCTCATTTTAATTGCAAGTAAATGATTCTTAACGATATAAATCAGAGCCAGGGAGTGTTTGTGATATCTTGCACTGTAACCAGGAGTCAAGAAATGAATTAGTCTCAAATTGAAAAGGGGAAGGTTTCCATCTGAAATTGGGCAAATATGAGACTTCATCAAGGAAAGATAATCACTTGGCGGGATAATAATGAGGCTTCAGCTTATCAGTTTTGCTCGGAGAATCCTTAATACGCCTGTAGCGTGTTTTGGTGCCGCGAGCGCTGCGAGAGACAACTCAATAAGAAAGGCAATGGAGGGAGAAGGGCTGAGGCAGCCCCCAGCTATTCCCCGGCCCAGAGGCTCAGACCCACCTGGCCACAAACAAATAAGTGAGGAAAATGGAGACAAATCATACAGATGGCAGTGTCTGGCTGCGAGGCAAGGCTCTGCTTTGGTGGGTCCTCCCCTCGCTCTGCCAGCGTGTCCCGTGTCCTGCTGGGGGGAAGGGTGCTGATCCCCAAACAGGGCACCCAGCTGGCTCTCCACCAGGACCCTGCCCAAGCTCCCAGCCTGCCCAGCTGGGATCAGCAGGAGTTGTTCTGTTGATCTCAGTGCCAGCTGGAATAGCCCCAGATTATGGATGTATGAACTCATGGGGACATGAAACAGCCAAGGTCTGGAATGTTTAGGGTGCTGTTCCCTGTCCCATTCCTCTCATCCAGGAGGTTTCCCAAGCAAAAAGGATGGATTCAGACTCGCAGACAGCATCCCCTTCCCTCTCTTTGCCAGCGAGGAGCCTCAGCTGGGGCAGGACAGGGCAGTTTGGGATGCAGCTGGCACAGCTGGGATGTTCCCAAGAGGAGTGGGGATCCCCCAAAGGGGACAGGGATCCCCCAAAGGGGACAGGGATCCCCAAAGCCATCCTGGCCCAGACGCTGGGCAGAGACCAGGGGCCGATGGGACCCTAGGACCACCTCCTGTGCTTGTACAGCCCCTCCTCCAAACAAGGGCCCAACAGCCCGGGAACTCAGTCCTAATTACCACAGAGTCCCGCTGATTTCCAAGGAAATGAGGCAAAAGCTGGGGATTGAGTTGGGGACTTGCTTTTCTCAGGAGAAAAATTAAACACAAAAAGAGGAATATGGAACATTTGATTTGGTTTAGCACTGAGGGAAACTTCCTTTTCCCAAACTCAGGCTGAAATAGCTTAGTATTTTTCTCCCCAGATTTGCATTTTCATGTTCCTGAAGCCTTGCTCACCTCTTGGCATGGCTGGGAGTGTCCCCTTGGAGCAGCAGGTGCTGCCTGTGCACGGAGCCAGCCCCTGCCAGCTCCTCCTGCCCCAGTGGGGACACAGCCAACCCACAGCTGGAGCCAGCTCTTGGGGCTGCAGGAGGAGGAGAACCAGAGGGAACATTTCTGATTTCCCCATGAAGCCCCCATGCCATCCCTGAGTGCTGGGATGCTGTTGGGGCCCTCCCAGCAGGGTGCTGGGTGCATCTCTGGGCTCAGCCCTGCGTACCCTGGCACAGCAGTGTCCCCAACACCCCCATCTCCCACCTCTCCCTCCTGCTTTGGGGAGTCCTTTGGGCGATGGGGTTCTCCTTGTGCTGCTCAAGGCTTGTCTCCCATTGCCTGGGAGCCCTGAAATGGTCTGGATGAGTCTCCATGAGCAGCCACAGGGATCTGGGACCTGCTGGGACAGCAGGTATGGAGGAGCCAGAGGGAAAGGACAATGGTGCTCAGGGAGAGGCAGGGACCCTGTGTGCCCACTGCAGGGTGTCCTGGGTGAGGGGGCCGTGGGGACACTGGGCACAGCTGGGGCACAAATGGGGCTTTGTGCAGCTCTCAGCAGCACGGTGGCTGTGCTGTACATGGAGAGAGGCTGAGGGGCTGAGCTAAGTGTTTGGCCCAGCAGACAAGGGGCCCAGACCAAGCACAGTGTCCGTGCTCATCCCTCTCTGTCCAAAGGCTCAGGATGAGCTGCCTGACCAGGGGATGCTCATGGGACTGAGGCTCAGTGCCCCCACACACGGAGCTCCCCATGTCCTGGAGCGTGTCAGCACCACCCAGGGACCTGAGCACAGGGGAGCTTGTCCTGCCTGGGTCAGCTCCAATGGGACCAGCATACCCTGGGCCCCTGTCCCATCCCATCCCATCCCATCCCATCCCATCCCATCCCAGATACGCCCAAGGACATGAGCAGGTGGTGTCCTGGCCGGACACCGAGGGCTGCTGCAACAGGAGAGTTTTCACAGCAGAGTTGCCGGACCTCCTGGCCCAAGAGCTGATGTGTCCTGCTTGCTGTGCCCAAACGGCACCCGATGCCTCGTGTACAATTAGCAGTGGGCTGTAATTGCTGTCTGCAACCTCTCGGGCTGTCGGGAGGAGAAAGCCGGGCTGGCAGCTCGGAGAGCCCGGCACCGGGCCAGGCACCGGGTCTGCAGCTGCCGGGGCCGTGCCAGCGCCGGGCTGTGCCCTGACCTCCCCGCTCGGAGCCCGGGGCACAAAGGCACCTCCCCTGGAGCATCACCCCCGGGCCGGGATGGGGGTCCTGACCCCCCGGGAAGGGACGTGGCCGGGTCAGCCGGCTGGGGAGCGGGTGCAGCTGCTGCTGAGCGAAGCTGTGGGTTCATTACCAACCTTTTCAAAACCGGTGCTTAAAAATATCCCCCGCTCGCAGGGGCTGGCTCAGCTGCACGGCTGCTCCTCATCTCCCTCTCGGGATATAAATAGGCAGCACTGAATAGCAACGCTGGCCCAGCGCTTTTCGCGCTGCTGCACAAGAGGGGACGGTGGCTCGAGCCCCACGGGTGGCTGGGGATGCTGGCTGGGCAGCCTGGCCGTGTCCCACCAAGCTGGGCTGGGGCTTCAGGTGTCAAAGAGGAGCTGCTTCCAGCCAAGGGCTCAAAGGAAAATGTAAGCAGGAGAGCAGACGGGAAATGAGTGGTGCAGTTTTGGGGTGAGGGTGAAGGAGGAGAGCTGTCCCTGCTGGCTGGGGTCTGCAAACCCCTCCTGGCCCCCTGGGACATGCCCTGGGGACAGTGCTGGCAATGGGAGCTGCTTCTGAACAAACTTGGCTTCTCTTTCACAAGGTTTCACAGTCTTTTAGGGGAAATGGGTGATTTTGTGATGAATTTTGTGGCAAAGTTAGAAATCTGCCCTTTGTAAAAGAGGGGTTTCCTGCATTATGGTCCTTTGGTGGCACTGGATGAAGATGCTCCCACATCATGTGTCCTCCTGCAAACCCTGACATCAGGGCAGGAGGATGAGCCCGGGAGGGAAGGAAATAGATGCTAAAATAAAAGTTAAAAGCATTTTTCCTTTTTTAGCTTCTAATAAGAACCTGATATTTAATAATGAAAGAGAGTCAAATGCCCAGATATGCCCTTATTAAACGAAAGGTGTAAATGTCTTCGCTTAATCCACAGTGCAGCTCTCGGACTAAACACAGGGCAAAGATCTTAACACCTCTTCTAAACAAGTGGATGCTCTCGTTATTCTCCAGTGCAGCTGCAGCTTCTCTGTTCAGGAAGCTCCTCAACTGCTTCATCACGGTCTCCCCCAGACGAATCCCTCTGTCCTGCCAGGAATTCATCATTGCTCTCCACAATTCTAGGAGATGATCCATTACGCAAAGGGAAGTGGAGGAAAAGCCCACGTGAAGCCTGTCCTGTTGTGCCCTTGGCAGCAAATTAGCCACAGTGCCACCACGAGAGGCCAGGAGATAACCCTGGGTGCTCAGTGGGTTCAGCTAAGCAGGAGGAAAAATTCATGCCCAAAGGCAAGGTGAAGAGTTTCTTGGTTGCAAATGATATTTTTAAATTGGCAATGAAGTGTCTTCTGGGAAAGGGTTGGGAAAATCTGCTGCAAAGTGAGAAAGCCCTCATAGCTCCATCACTGTTCATCCAAGCTGGGGCTTGGCTGCAGAGCCACCAGTGGTGGCTCTGATGGCACAGGAGCTGCACTGGAGGGTGGTGCTGCACTGGGTGTCCCTTCGAGTCAGTGTCTCTGGCTGTGTCTGGCTGTGTCAGCACAGAGCAGCTGGGGACAGTCTCCATGGGGACAGAATTGATCCCTGCAGCCCTCAGGAATCCCACCACTGCACGGGATCTGGATGTGTGATCTTGCTGTGTCTGCTATTCATTTCCACTGGCAGCAGCAATCTGCTCTGTGTCCTCCTTCATTTAATGCAGAGGAGAGGGGCATTTAACTGCCTGTGTTTCCTTCACTCAAATGGCCTCTCCTTCCAGCATCCCTGCGAGAGAAAAGGGGGTGCTCTGAGCCAGCCTCCTGCTTTGATGGCCAAGGAGATGTCGTGGACACTTGTAACCACCCCTGTCATGTTTGGCCATGTTACCTACACCCCTTACAAAGTACTTTTCCATGGAAAATCATCATCCCGTAACTGGGACAATAAGGGAAAGCTCAATTTTGGGCATCCCTGCTAGAGAGGGCAGAATCAGTGCCCAGACTGGGAAAGGCTGTCCCAAGGCACAAGACTGGGAAGGGCCACGAGCCCCGTGAAGGGCAGAGATGGCCTTTGCCTGTCCCCAAGCCAAAAAAAGCTGTGGCTCAGTGTGATTTCATGAGTCATCCCCAGCGTGAGTCACGGCTGCTCCCTGGGTATCATTTGGTTGGGAATGGGCTCTGGCTGGTTCCTCTGCAGCAGACAGGGCACGGTGGGAGCCGGGGCAGTGCGGGAGGGGACACCGAGCCACCCCTCTGGAGGAGACACCTCTTTTCCCAGCCGAGGCACCAGGCCGACATCAGCTCTGCCGGAGTGGATCTCCTTTGAATCTCCAGCTGCTCTGGGAGAACTTGAAATGGTGGTGGCACTCCCCTCGTAAACAGATTATTCCCGTTCGGGCGCCGGGCTCTTTGCCTGCACACAATCGGGTCCTAATCGCATCTTTCTCGCCAGTTTATCAGCCTGAGCCCTCGCCTTTATCAGATCTCAACCTTGCTGGGCCGATGAGCATCTCTTACGCTTCCAAGGCTCCCTGGAAGATCTCTGCCATTTGTTTGAAACGTGCTGAAACGATGCCAGGCTCGCTGAAAGCGCCTCTCCTGGAAACCCCCGCGGCTCCGCCAGGTGCTCCCAGCTCAGCGCGCAAACGGGAGCGAGCGGCACTGAGAAGCCTCGTGCCCACCGTGCCACGGCCCTGGGGGACCCATCCCAGCAAAACCTGCTCCTGGGGGATGCGGGGTCCTCACAGAGATTCAGGGAGTGATAAAGCTGTTGCAGTGGGCAGTGAGAGAGGAGGAAGCTGCTCCTGGAGCCCAGGCTGCTCTGCATGGTCCCCACGTGCACACATCCCACACACACTCTGTGTAGCTCTTGTTCATGGTGTGCCCCAAGTGATGCTCTCTGTGCCCTTGAGCGACAAGGTGATGCCCTGGGTGATGCTCCCTGGCCCCAGGTCCTCAGCAGGGTGAGGTGGACAGCCCTGCTTCATGGTGACCAGAGCAGGGCAGGAGCAGGAGTCACCGAGGAGGAGGAGCTGCACCTCAGCCCTGGCTGTAAATCTCCTCTAGCCCTGGGTCACAGTGAAGCCGCTGATCCCACATCACCCCTGGGCTGCAAACCTCCTCCAGCCCGGGGTCACGGGGAAGCCACTGGCCCCGCATCACCCCTGGGGAGAGCCTGGTCCATTCCAGCCCCCGCGGTGCCAGTCAGGAGCTGCAACTTATCTTGCTGGCTCAGCAAGATGCCACCATCTCCTGGCACTGCATCTTCCCTCCGTGGGGGGAAAATGACCCTGGAGCCCGGCAAGCAGGAACAGCTAGAGCTGGAGCTCTGCTTTGCACACCAGGAATGTCTGGAAGTGCTGCATCCTCAGGGGGCTCCAGTGGGCCATACGGAATGCGTTCACCCTCCCTCAATGTCTCACGTGTGAAATTGAGATGAAAGTACCTTGGAATACGGCCAGGGAGCTGGGAAAATAGATGGGATGTTTGAGAAGCACCTCACGGAGCAATGCTAAGTGCCATGGGGCAGCCTGGGTGGAAATCAATACCCTTGGCCCTGCCGAGCAGTGCAACACTGGGTACCAGAGGGATGCTCACTGCCCTGTACCCTTCACTTGGGGCCAGTCCCTGTGGGATTCAGGCAGAGCAGCGTGCAGGAAAGGCTGGATCCCACCTCACCCGGGCATTTTTCAGCTTGGCTGTGTTTGTCTCTGTGATCTGAAGAAATCGTTTTAAGTAGGAGAGCACATGGCTTCCATGATCTCTTTGGGGGCCTCCTCCCTGCCAAGCCCAGGACTGGATACACACCAGGGTGTTTCCTTGGCTGCTGGTGCCAGCCACACTCTGGGACGCAAGGGTTAACCAAACCCTGCTCAGTTTATTATCTTAGCTCAAAATAAGCTTTTTCACAGAAAGCAGCTGGGTGTGTGGAGCGAAACTCATCACTCCAGGGATGCTCGGTGCTGCTGAAGCCAATTTCAGGAGTAAATACATATTTTTAATGTATTTCTTTTTATGAAGCAGAAAAGTGACATGGCTGGATGGTGGAGAACTTACCTGAGCTAATGGCCCAGCTGGAGCTCTTCCAACCAGCCTGTTTAAGGAAATGGATAGTTTGGGGCTTAGCTCAGGCTTTAAATGCTTTTAAATAGATCTGTGCTGTTTTCCTGCTCTCCCAGTCTCTGCCACTGTGAAGGACATGGGTTCTGCTGGGCTGGCTCTTGCTTAGGTGGGAAAAGTCCAGAAGATGCCAAAGTGGACATGGCAGAGGGCTGCCTCCTCTGAGCCCTGTGTGATGTGCAGCGCTGGAAAAGCCACCAGCTCCTGGAAATGGAACCCTTCCCCAGGGAAATGACTGTCCCTGCCAGGCAGAGCCTGACCAGCTTGTCACCCTCTGTGGGGGCCACTCCTGGCACAGGCTGCTTGGAGTGGGACTTTGGGCTCTATGAGAGGTTTTGAGACTCCTCCGTGGCTCCTACAGGCTCTGTGCCTCCAGCCAGGGGAGGGAGCAGCCCTGCCAGTGACCCAGAGTGGCAATTAGCCTTTTCATTGGGGTACTGCCACATCCAGGTCAGTCCCCGAGTTCTGTGATACTCTGCCAGCTCTGACACACATTGGGAAGTTATTCAAAAGCCAGCAGCTCCTGCTGGAGCTGGAGAAATGCCTCCTCTCTCAGCTGGAGAAGTGCCTCTCACCAGCCCAGTGCCTGATCCCAGGCTCCAGGCCGCCATTCCCTCTCCTCTTATCTTGCCCAGACCTCTTGCCTCGTGCAACTCTCCTTGTTCCCTGAGCAGCTCAGGGCAGCTCCTTCCTTGATCCACTGGACTGGAGCTGACAGCTCCGTGTCAGCAGAGCTTTGCCCCCACGCTGGCCTTGGGGGGAACTTAGGCACAGAGCAGTGGCCAGCAACAAGCCAAAGCCAGAGATGTGCTTCTTGGGAGAAATGCTTGTTGGGCATTTGCTTGGAGAAATCATCTCTCCAAACATCATGGAAAGGGTGAATGGTTCAGAGCTGTGCTTGCACGTGTTAACATGGGGCCAAAATGTGGAGGGGCTCTGAATTTGGACCTGTATGAACAAGAGCAAGGTTTAGTTTGATGGTAAGAGCCTGACTCAGTGCGCCCAGAGGATTCCTGGATGGAGCTGGTTGCACATGATGGGAACAGCCACCCATCCCACCCAGGGAGGAGAGCCCTGTGCAGGCACCAGAGTCACCAGCGCTGGGTTTGTCCTGTGAGGTGGCTTTTGGTGACAGGGCGATGAACTTTGAGCTGCAGCGCCGATCTGATCACAGAGACGGGAGATGAAGGTGCTGCCTTAGAGAAAGCAGCTCTTCAGCTGAATTCCCCTGCAGGGCAGTGTCCAAACAGCTTCACAACCTTTTCAGCCCCATGACAGGCTTGAAAAGCAAATCCCAGTAATGGATGTAGGGGAGCGTGCCTCTGTCAGGCGGGATGATGCAGCGGTGGTGAGCTGTGATCAGCCCCTGACTCATGCTCTGATGTGACTCCCAATTAGCTCCAGTGCAGGATTGGGATAGGCTCCTCCTGCTGTGCTGGGAATGAAAGAGCCACGATGAAAGGCACTGGCCACGTGCCAGGTGGGCTGGGGACACAGGGGCAGCTCCCCGGGACGCTCAGGGAGCCCTGGCCAGTGGCCTCGGTGCCCCTTGGTGTGAGCTGTGCACCTTCTCCACTAGTCCACAGACTAGCTCAGAAACTTGCCACAAAATAGAGTATTTTTATGTATTTCTAGATGAAAGGAGCTTTATATCATAGAATCACAGAATGGTTTGGGTTCGAAGGGACCTTAAAGCTCATCTCATCCCACCCCCTTCCACTAGGGCAGGGACACCTTCCCCTATCCCAGGTTGCTCCAAGCGCCGTCCAACCTGGCCTTGGACACTTCCAGGGATGGGGCAGCCACAGCTTTTCTGGGCAACCTGTGCCAGGGCCTCCCCACCCCCACAGGGAAGAAATAGAGATAGATATATACTTCTATATATTTTGTATATTTCTATATAAATATGTAATGATAGACATATCTATATATCTATTTATATATAAAAAAGATTTTATTTCTATATAAACTATATATAGAGGGAAATCATGTTGCTTACCACAATGTGACTTCAAGCCTCGCCACCCTTTCCGCAGCAGCAGCAGCTCCAGGGACACACGTGCTGTGCCTGCTCCCGCTGCCCACCCTGGGCTTGCCACGTGCCCAGAGCCATTGCCAGGTTTCTTGGTGTGCCCTTGGGATCAGGGATTGTGGGGGGCCGACATCAGCCCGTCCTCATCATCCCCATCCTTCATGCATCCCTACACCAGTGGCATGAGGTCCTTCTGGGAACAGGGACATTATGGGCTGCCTCACTTGCCCTTGGCGACCACAAGGCAGGTGTTGGCCATGGCCAGCGCATGGCCAGCTGTGGGGCTGGGTAGCCCCATGCTGGCTGCGTGGCTACAGGGACAGCAATGCTAAAGGGGCTTTTTCCAGCCTGGAAAAGGCTGCCGGCTGTCCCCCGGGCACCGCGGGGCGCTGGGACCAGCAGGGTGGCAGTGCTGCTCTCACAAGCCTGCCCCGGGACGGTGCTGGGGCACAGCAGCCCCTTCCCCGCCGGATCTCAGCCCTGCAGGAGCTGGACGCTGCCGTGCTGCCTGTTGAGCTGCTCCAACATCTGCAGAGCCGGAGGTGAAGAGTCGCGAATGGGCTGCCCGGAGCCGAGGGAGGAGGAGCAGCCCGGGGGACGCTCCCGTGCTCCCATCCATGGCACACGCCGGGACTTGAGCGGGGAATCGCGTGTTGGTGCATGCGGTGCTTTGTGATTGCCGAGCTACGGCGTGGCACGCTCTGCTGGCGCGTCACGGGGCTCGGGACTAAATACAAGAGACGGATCTGTAGGCACGTGAGGGGGCTGCTCGTGTGCCAGCGGGTTTGTCTTGGGGGCTCCCGGGCTGTGGTGGGCATTGTGCTCTTTTTGTGAGAATTAAACATCAGCTGGAATTGCTGGTTTGGGGCTGGGGGTGCTGCGTTATTGCCCGGCACGGCGTGTTTGCTCCTTTCCCCTGCAACCTAGAGCGGCACCTCCCCTCTCCTCCCAGTTTTGCAGGAAGCTGGCTGACATGGCACGGTGATGG
Source organism: Ptilonorhynchus violaceus (assembly GCA_013397565.1). Lineage (NCBI taxonomy): Eukaryota > Metazoa > Chordata > Aves > Passeriformes > Ptilonorhynchidae > Ptilonorhynchus > Ptilonorhynchus violaceus. The sequence goes on from VZRJ01000955.1 coordinate 192,136, forward strand.
AGACACCATTCCCAACCCTTCCCGAACACCCGTGGGGTGCCCCGGTGCCACCGGACCCCATTGCCGGCTGAGGTGGCTCAGTGCGGCCAGGAACACTTGCAATAACCCTGCCAGAGCTCAGGAGTTATTACAGGCACCTCTGAACCCTTCAGAGCAGTTCCCTGAACAAGCTGTGAGTGGGACAAGCCTGGCTGGAGGCACAGGAAGGGTCAGTGGGGAGAGGAGGTGGCAGGAAGACATCAGTGGTTTCATCCATGCTGAGCCCAGAGCTCCACTGTCTCCCACAGAACGGGTGAGGCACAACAGCCCTGGCCCGGAGCAGGGAGGAATTCCCAGCACAAACTGTGCACAAAGGTGGCAAAGAGATGGGGGGGATGTGGGTTTCACCCCAGGCAGGGGATGGAAGCCTCTGCCTGCGTCCCCAAATCACCCTGCCAGGCCGCATTGCTCTTTCCACAGTGCCCTGCTTGTTTCCCTTTGTGCTGTGGGTAAGAACTGGGGTGGTTTGTCCGTGTTTCCCTTTTCCCACTGAAAACCATCACCTGCTGCAGGCTCTCTGGGAGGTTGTGACCTCCGTCCTCTCGTGTTTCCCTGTGTTGGGCACTGCTGGTGTGGGCTGGCAGTGTCAGTCCTCTCTGGCTGGGACAGGACAGAGTGTTTAATCCAGCCTGAAGCCTCCTGGGGTATTTAATCCAGCCTAAAGCCTCCTGTGCTGCAGCAGGACAGGTCCTGCCTCTTCTCTCAGGGCCCTCACAAAGGTTTAGCAGGAGGGGAAGGGTGAGAGGTGGACTAGAAATGACAAGATGCTTGCAAAGGTGACACCTGCATGAAGGACAGGCAGATGGGGCAGAAGGATGTGGGATGTTTTCCCCAGGGTCTCCTCCTTCCTGGGCTCTGTGGGGCCGGTGCAGGACCATGGCTGAACCCTCGCTCCCTTGGCAGTGTGGCTTTGGCCAGGGTTCCATCCCCCGGGATGTCAGGAGCTGCTTTCTGAGCTGCCTGGCAGGGCTGGCACAGCCCGTGGAGGTCGTGCCAGGGACCCCATCTGGGCTGGCAGCAGCGCTGTGGGCCAGGGGGAGTGGGGTGCCCTGTCCCACCCCGCACAGCCCCAGGCCCGGGGCTGCTGGAAGAGAGGGTGGGTTTGGACACAGGGATGAACAGGGCTGCATGGGAAACAGAAGGGAATCCATCACACCCCCCTCGGTTTAGGCACCCAATTTCTTCCCCTTTAGTCCCCTCCGTTCCCACTGGCTCATCCCTGGGTGGGGTATTGGTGATTTGTCTCCAGCATTTCTTAGGAGAGCGGTGAAGCCAAACAATGCCGTGCTTCCCGATGGAGGAGGCTGCCATCCCACAGGGAACAGACCTTGGGAAGGCCTGGGCAAAGCTGGGGTCGGTTCTGTGCGATGCCCTCGGTCCTGCTGGGTCCACTGCAGCCAGGGCCACCCCCTCCAGATGGTGACAACCCCAAACCCAACCCCTCAGTGCACGCACAGGAGCTGAGCTGGCCCTGGAAAGCAGGCAGAGAGGCAGATGCTTCGCTCCAGAAGGCCAGGCCAGAGCCAAGGCTATTTCCCAGTGTCCAAACAGAGGTGCTGCCCCTCAGGCAGCCAGTCCTGCCTCTGGCTCCCTCCCAGGTGCAGCAGTGGGCAATGGAAACCCCTTGGTCCAGGCTGACCAAAGCCTGAGCCATGGGCAATGGACCAAACTCCCAGTCCCCAGGCTTCACCCAGCCAAAACACACAAGTGCTGCTGCTCAAATGTGTTGGGGATGCTCCAGGTTCCTGTTGGAGATTGGGTTTGAGGGGGTTATTTAAGAGAAAAACCCGTGTTTTGCTGGTGAAGGCAGAAAGACCAATTTTTGTCTCTTCTCGATAAATCTAAGTTCCACTTGCTCCCAAGTTGACCCAGTAATTGTAATTCTAAATTAAATGTAAATGTATTGGCTGCTGGTAAAGGTCATTCCCCAGAAAATGGCTATGTTTGCCTCTTCTTCAGATGCATGAATACTAAACATGTATAATTCACAGGATCATTAGCAGATAAAGACGTTTCCCACCCCTGCTCCCTAATCCTCACACAAACCCATTTTATACGTCAGTGGGCAAAAGGAAAACTGTTCACTCTTATTTAATGCTTATGGATCGGGCTGTCTGCTATGACAAAATGCAAGTGCTCAGCATCTATCAGGATCCAGCCCTCTGGAAATGAAATCCATGTCTTAGAGGAGGCAGAATGACCACAGGATGTCCTTTAGGGCTCTGTGCAATTGGGTCTCTGCTCTGCCAGATCATCACTCTGCCTTGAAAAGGGTGGATTTGGGCCAGGGTCTGTGAAACCCCCTCCAAACCTTCTCTCAGGGGAATTAGGGAATGCAGGTCTAATAAGGGTCTGAGTATAAGGCACTGATTATCTCTGGGGCTCCTTGGGGTGAGCTGGGTCACATTGTGCCTGCTCAGGGAGCTCCTAAAACTGGGGAATACCAAGCAGGTGCTGGTGGATCAGAGCTTCAAAGATCGTGAGGACCTTTCCACCACCAAGTGTTGAAGAAGGAAAAACCACAGGGTCCAGCAGAAATCATCCCTTGGCAATGGGAGGAGGTGGCCAGGCAGTTTCCCTGTACAGACTAAGGCAGTAATTCAGAGCATCCTCAAAACATTGAGCCTCTTGTTGCCTGAGAATGTCACAATTTCCTCAGTTGTGATCAGGAGCTGAAATTGCTCAATACTTTGGATTTTCTCCCCTCTTAGTTGACTGATTGCAAACAATCTGCCACAATCTGCTGGAGCTGCCACGCTCTGGAGGCAGAAGGAGCAGTGATGCTCATGCCAATGGCACAGCTTTGCTCTCAGGGACCTGCTGGTGGTTTCTGAGCCAGGTGAGGGTCTTGCAGCAACCACCCCTTGCAGCTTTGGGGTCCTCTCCTCCATCCCCATTGGATGCTCACTCCCAAAACGTGCTGCCCCGGAAAAGCACAGGTTTTGTGACAACAGAGGTTGTCAGCTCAGCATCCATGAACACAGCCCCAAATTACCCCAAATCTGGCTGCGGATGGACACAGGATAAATATGCTCCAGCTTTTCCCTCTCCTCTGAGCCACTTCCCAGGAAGTAGTAGGGGTTGGGATCCTCTGTGGGGATGTCCTTAGCAGAGCCCTCACCATCACAGGAATTATTCTATGGGGCTGAGCAGAGTGGTGGTGCCTGCAGGTTTATTTATCATTACCTGCAAGAACACTGCAATAACACTGGGAAGAGTAGAAAGGCAGGCTCCAGCAGCAGTGTGAAACCAGGCAGGAGCTGGGGCTGGAGACACAGCCACTCACAGCTCCTGTCTGCAGGGACACAGGAGAGCAGCCAGCGACAGCAGAGGAGAGGACACAGGGCTGGGATAACCCCCCAGGTCTGGATGGGTTTTGGGCTTCGGTGGGGCTCCCACCCGTGGGCAGAGGGCTGGGTGGAGCACACAGGGGGCAGCAGGGTTTAGTGCCCTGGAGAGCCTCACCGAGCCATTGCTGCTCGCCCGGGTGTGGCTGTGCCCGTCCCAGGGGTGATGCAGCTCCTTGCTCCACGTGCTGAGGAGAAGCCAGGCCTCGAGGGGCTCAGGGTGACCGAGGATCCCCTGGGTGCCGCTCAGAGGGGCTGAGGTGCCTGCTGTGACGAGCGAGGGTTCCTTCCTGCAGTCATGTCCCACTCAAGCTGTTCTCCCTGCCCTGGAAGCATCTCCCAAAACCTTCAGGGAGGCTGGCAGGACCCGGGCACAGCTGCCAGGGGCTGGGCTGCTCCATCCCTGCCGTCCTTGCGCGGGCTGTGAGGTTTGCAGCAGGGAGGGAGCTGGCAGGCCCTTCCTGGAAGGTGCTCATTCATGCACTGACATGTTTATTTGCATACAGACATTTTAGGCTTTTTGTTGTTGGCTGACTTATTGTACGAGTTCTCAAAGCTGTGATATTGAATTATAAATTGAGACAGTGTATCCATGAAAGATTGCTCTTTGACTATAGGCAGCACTATCAAATATGACAGTCACAATAAATGCATGCTTTAAAGCCAAGCTAAATATGCTCTGCAATCCAAGATGTGCAAATCAAGCAAGTAGAAAAATAACCATAATATTTTTTTTTTCCACAAACAAATCCCAAACCTTGGGTGATGATTTTGTTTAGCTTTATGTCTTGGCTCCTTGGCAAAATACTCAGGCAGCAGATAATGAAATGACCTACTTTTGCTGTCTTTGTTCATGACAACACATAAATTAAGAATTATGCCCTTTCAAATTAAACTTATCGTTTTTGCAGAAATTAGAGTGTAATTTCTGCCGCAGGTTGGAGGTGAGGGAGGGGGAGGTGGTACAGCTCCCTTGGGCTTCCCCCGTGTTGTGCCCATTCGCAGGAGCCGGGGCTGAGCATCCCAGTGCTCCCGGGCTGGTACCCAGCTCCAGCCGGGTCCTCTCCTCTCCTCCCTGCTCTGACTCACTCGTGCTCACCTCGGAGGCCCCGGGGGCCGAGCGGTGCCGTTTAGCTGATGATTTAACCAACGCTCGGGGTTTCACCGAGATGCTGACCCCAAAGCTGCCATACACGGGTGTCGGGAGCAGCGCCCAGGGAGACCATCCCTCTCCGGGGGAATTGTTTTGCCTCCACCCGCACGGGATGCGCAGGGTGCTGTAATGCTTCTGACTGGGTGACAGCGAAATGATGCTTGCCTTAATTGAATTTCAGATTGGGAGCGTGGGCTGAGCCCGCGGGGCCGGGGGGCTGCGGTGCTCCTTTGCGGGGGTCCGGGCTCCCGGCGAGCCTGGAGGCGATGCCAGGGACAGAGGAATTATTTGTTCGGGTGAGTGGTGCGTGTCTGGCTACTGTTGCCTCCGAATGGGGTGGCTGGGTCAGAGCAAGGTTGTTCAGCGAGGCTGTGTCATTTCCTGAGGCAGGAAGGAAGGTGGAGCGTGCCCGGGGGAGCGATGCTGGCCGGCCCTGGGAGGTGGGATGCGGAGTCTGGTAGAACTTCTGTCCTCCCCAAACGCCTCAGATGAATTTAATAGTCTACAAAATCCATTATGAAAGCCAACGATGTATTTCCACAAACAAGAGGCTAAATATAGCACTCGGAGCTCTCCATCCCCGGGCCCTGCAGGCGCGGTACCAGCCCGGGTGCTGCAGCCGCAGGAGCGGGGCTGGGAGTCGTGGCAGGGTCCCTGGCCCAGCTTCGTCCTCTCCTGGGCTGCAGAGCCACGAGCCCACCCAGGCTCTCTTCCCAAAGGTGACCGCTGGGATCCAGAGCCGAGAGCGCCGGCTGGTCTCCATCCCTGGCAGAGACCAGCAGGAGCCGGGGGCAGGATGTGGGGGATGTACAGCCCTGTGAGATGAGCAGAGGCACCTTAAATACACCCCTGATCCCCTGCGGTCCCCCCCGAGGCCGAGGTGCAGTGATTTCTCTCTCGCAGGAGCTCCCTCCTCGCAAGTGCTGGGCGAGCTGCATGGCCCCTGGCAGGGTTTGCTGGGCTCCCTGCCCTGGCAGAGCTCTCCCGCAGGTGTGAGGATGCCGCTGGCCTGCACCGGCCCCTGATCGGCCCCAAAGGGGTTTGTGCCTCAGGCCCTGGGGCAGCGGTGCAGCAGGAGCCCGAGAGGTGCTCACGCAGCCTCTCCTTGTGCTCTCGTTCCCTGAGCTGCAGGTGATTTCCCAGAGCTCCCAACTCCGGCAGAAGGATTTGAGGATCGGAGGGTGATGGGCCGTGCTGCCCAAGCCCTTTGTGTGCAGCGGGGTGAGTGGTGCTGGGGGCAGAAAAAGGCCCATCACAGACCCCAAACCACACAGCATCCTGTGGTGATTCCCAGCTGTGTCCATCCCAGGGGTTTGGGGGTGCTGTGCCTGCCTCAGCCTGGTTCAGGTGGAGGCTTCACTCTGCTGCTAAACGAGAGCAGCCCCTGGAGCAGAGCCCCCAGCCGTGGGGTGGGTGAGCAGGGCTGGCAGGTGTGACCCCACACCAGTGGGACTTTCTCTGTCACCTCTTCAGCACTTTGCATTGATCCTCTTCGTGCTGCCAGAGTTTCCCAGGCTGTCCCATGGTTCTGCTCCAGGTCCACTGGCCCTGAAGGTGGTGACTCTGCTTCCTCTCCAGGCTGGCTCCTCTCTCCTGCTGCTTTTGAGCAGCGGCTGGCAGGAGCACTTGCACTTCTTCCTTCCAGCCTGTTGTTTCCAGGTTCAGTGAGTAATTCCCAATGAGCTGTAACTTCTAAAATTAAATCCTTAAGAGTACAAACAAGAGGCCTGAATTAATATTCCTGCAGTGTGTGGTGTGTTAACTCCCTCTGGGCTGTCTCACCTGGCAGCTGTGCCTCCCCTGCAAACCTGGCTCTGCTGCCACTGCTCCCAGTGCTCCTGTGGCCAGACAGAGCAGGATGCGACCCTCTGGGTGCAGCTGAGGGTGGATGTGTGGGCCACAGCTGCTCTCCACACTGATCTCATCTTTGAAAATATCTTATTTAGGTCAGATTTCTTTTTTTCCAGGCAGATCTTCTGCCAGTCTTTGTTTAATCTGAGCTGTCTAATTGGGGCCCCCAAATTGGGCTGAGCGTGCTGTGCGTCTCATTGAAGAGCTCAGACCTCATGGGTTGGGGTTTTTTCTGTTCCCTTTTTGCAGCGGATTGATTTTCCTGCCAGTGTGATCCCTCCCCACTGAGGTTCCCATCACTGCAAAGTTCAGGCTCCTCTTTGTTCTAATTATCGCTGTCTCCACACAGAGCGAGGGAGGCAAATGCTCTGCTCTATTTTAGGTGTAACTGAGATGAGAGTCCTGCACAGCTGGGAAGGCTGCAGGAAGCTCCTGCTCAAAGGATCCTCTTCCCTTGACCGGAATCAAAGGAGCAGCCAGTCTTTGCTGGGAGCACCTCAGGAAAGGCCACATCTGCCTGGCCAGGCTGTCCTCAGCAGGGAGCAGCATTGCTGTCCCCCGGCCGAGGCTGAACCGCTGAACCTTTCTCTCCTTTTTGGAGAAACTGGAATTTTTATCACCCCAGGTGCCCTGGGGATGCTCCTTGTCCTCCCGTGTTACAGGAGCAGATGCCCCATCCCTGGTGACGTTAGAGGCCAGGTTGGATGGAGCTCTGGTCAGCCTGGTCTGGTGAAGGGTGTCCCTGCCCGTGGCACGGCACTTGGACTGGGTGATCCTTAAAAGTCCCTTCTAATCCAAACCATTCTGTGGCAGGGAAAGGAGCCCTCCCATGGGCTGCTCCAGGGCTGCTCTTCTCCAAGGATGGAGAGTGGTGCTCCAGTAGGAAGGCCTTTTGCTGCCTTTAGTTATTCCTGATTCCTCAGGGAAGTCCACAGAGAATTTGGGTTGTTTCCTCTCACCAGACAACCATGAATTTCTGTTTCCCATGACAACATCAGGCAGCAGGAGTGATGCAAACCCAGGTGCCCTGGCTCCAGGTGAGGCCCAGCTGTGCTCTCCTGGGAGCAGCAGATGTGCAGCTCTCCCACACCCACACCCACACCCACACCCACACCCACACCCACACCCACTCTTAGCTGTGCCCCCTAAATCCCAGCAGCCCCACAAGTGCCGTGCCTTGGGAGGCAGATGTCCCTGGCAGCTGTGAGTGGCTCTGGGGGTGGGTGAGCTGTGCTTGGCTCCATGGGATGTCCTCGCCCCCAGAGGGAGGGGATGTCGCTCTGGGGACGGAAAAACACCAGGGGAGGTGGATGGATCAGCCATTGATCCTGCTGAGAGGCAGGGAGCCAGAAACAGAGGCCGGGAGGCTGTGCCTGGGTGGGTCACGTACCTGTGATCGGGGTGGGACGGTGGGACGGGCGCGCTGGGGGCTCAGCCCGGGCAGGTGGAGCAGCCGTGGGGCTGGGACACCCGTGAGTCACGGGCTGGCTCCGGGCCGGGGTGGAGGCTGGGAATGGGGAGTGGCGAGTGCTGCAGATACTCGGATACCACGGCAGGCTGTGGGCAGCCGGTGCACCCCCGGGAAGCATCTCCAGGGGCTCAGCCAGACCCTAAAGCTGCTCGGTGTGGTGCCACCCCCATCATATTTGCTGTTCGAGGCTGTGCTGGGCGAGCTGCGCTTGGAACACGGGACAAAATCCATCCCTGCCTGATTAGTCAGGATTTTCCCCTTCTAACTGACCTGAGCAGGGGGCTGTGAAATTCCGAGAGAAGAACAGGAAATGGGGAGCAAGGCTCAGCTGAGTTTGAGAAGAGCCAGGAGCAGATGAAGTTACTGAGCCCCCGAGCCCAGTGGCATTTTTCTGGTGAACTGCTCTTTTACTGCTAAGATTAACTGTTGATGAAAAGGCTATTTTTTGAGGAGACTCCTCCTGACAAAATATTTGAAAGCGTTTTAAAATAGTTTGCGTGGAAACATGGGAAAGCTTAGGCTGGAAGGAGCTGTGGGGATCATCTGTTCTGCCCCCCCTGCCAAAAGCAAACCCAACCTGAGCTGCATCCAGCTTTGATTCTATACCTTATTTTTACATTTTTCTAGTGCAAATCTGAATTTTTCATCTTGATGCAACCTTCAAAATCTCTGTCAAAACAGTTTAACTGAAACTTCTGCTGAAAGTAGCTGAAAAGGTTGGCATGGAAAAAGAAATGTTTCAAAATGAAATGTTTACTGACCCAGTCTGGATTCCTTTTAGTGATTTTTATTGTATTTTTCTATCTGGCTGAGAGCAGGAAAATTTTGTAAGATCTTCAGATCTGGAGGTGGGAATGGGCTGTGGCTGAGCCAGCTTTGTCCTGCCCTCCCACGTGGGATGCTTGGGCTGTGCTGAGCCCTTTGGGGAGCTGTGGCAGGGAGTGGTTGGGGACAGTGGCACAGGTGGCCACAAATCCTGCAGATTTGTAGCAGACATGGGCTTGATTAAAAATGAACGAAGGAGTTTAAACCCTCTTGCTGTGTATGGTGAGGATGGGACTTCCAAAGGCAGCAAGACCAGTGTGTGCATAGAAAGGATCCGTATTTTATTACTCTCATCTTGGGTTTTTTTTTTCCCCCGTTACTAATCTCATTATGTTTAAGAGTATAAATTTAGGTTGGCACAAATCTGTATTGCTAAAATATTTTACCTTGAATTCTTAGAAGCTCTCTCCATCTGTGAGGATAATACTAAGTATTAATTAACCAGCTAATCCTATGCAGTGCTTGGAAAACATAAAACACGACAACGAAGCAAGTCCAAAGTGCAATTCCATTCTAATCAAGCAAACCTGTCCTTTTGCCAGAGGAGAAGGCTTTGGGGGCTCTTTTTGCTTCGAGAACAGCACTCAGCTTGCTTCAAGTATCTGCTCAAAGCTGCAAATCACTTTTTGAATCAGAAAGAGCGAAGCGAAGGGAGATGGAAGGGTGGCCAGGACAGCGTGAGCATTTGGGGTTGCCCAAGGGAGACCAGCAGCTCTTTCTCTGTCCCTGCCAGGCAGCACATCCAGCAGGGAAAGGGATGGAGCAGTGCTGGTACCTGTGCCCCGGGCCAGGTGCTCATTTTTGCCCCTGAAATGCGTGACTGTTTCTGGCTCCTTATCTTGGCACGTAGCAATCAAATCCCTCATTTTTAGGAACAAACTTGCTCCCCTGTCATCTCAGGGAGTGTCTTTGCAGCCCAGAGAGGCCCCTGTGAGGAGGGTGAAGCCGTGTTAGGATCCGTGTGGTGCCGGAGGAGGCTCCGGTGGGAGCGCACGTGAACGTGGCCTGGGCTCAGTGTGGGTGTCCCGCAGCCTCCCCACGCCTGTCACCGGCACTGTGTGCCCTGCCATGCCCTGAGTGCACAGGGATGTGTCTCGGGGATGTGGGGCAGGGGAATGTTATGGGGAAAAGGAGGAGTCTGGGGGCTGGGCTGAGCCTGGGGATGGAGCAGGGCTGGGAAAAGGGCTCGTGCAGCAGGAGCCGGGCTCCCGTGGCTCGGTGTGCCAGTGAGTGCTTGTGCAGCTGGCTGGGGGTCAGGGGTATCCTGAACAGTCGGGGGGGGGTTATCCTCACATCACATGGATGTTTTGGAAAATCCTGCCTCTGGTGCTCACATTGCCACAGCCTCTGCAGAAGCCTGGCTCCGTTTGCCTCCAGACAACGCCAAGTGAAATTATTATCTCCTAATACGATGTCGAGGTGCCAGGCTTGACACGAGCAGGTTCACTGCATCCAGCGTAGATCCACAGCCGCTCATCTGGCCCTGCCTGTCTCCCTCTGCTCAGGGCAGCTGGGCACGGGGCCGTGGGCACGGGCAGGGCCAGCGCTGGTGCCCGGTGTCCCTTCAGCCTCAGCTCTGTCGGTTTGGCCGAGAAGGAGCCCGTGCAAAGCCTTCTGTTATCTGGAGTGGGGGAATCGAGCTCCTGGTGAGACCCTCTCCACACACAGCACGTGCAGCACAAGCCTGGAGCTGGCGGAGGCGGTGTGGGATGCGCAGCCCCGTCACCACACTGCACAGGGCTGGTTATGGCACTGGCGCAGCCCCGGGATACGGATCTGCCTCCTGTTCCCACTCTGCCTTGTGTTTTCCAAAGCACTTCTGCCAAGCCACGCCTTTGGAGTTTACAGGATGGCTTGGCTGGACTCTGCAAGGAGATGAAGTCAGGAAGAAGGGTTGGACAGGGAATAGGAAGCTCATCCATGAGGTGATGGAGTCAGTGTCCCACAGAGGGAATGGTGCTGGAGTGAGCACAAAACCAATGGGACTGTTCGGCATCCATCCCAATATTCCATCCTAGTTGCCAAGTTATTTTTAACAGCTTTCTCATGGCAACACAACGATCTCTGCACCAGTGAAGGGCGAGCAGGTTCCCTTGGATCAGGTCTGCCAGGACTGGGCAGGAGTGGTCACCAGTGCCCTTTCCCCCCACAATCCGAGGCCAGGGCTGTGTGTCCTGCCCACGCACATCCTGTGTCCCAGAGGAGCCCTGGAGTTTCCCCCTGGAGTGCACCTTCCTGGCACAGCACAGCAGAAAGTCAGCTCCTGCTTTTGCTGTGTTTAGTAGGGATTGAGGAAAGTCAATCTATTTCCTTGTGGCATTTTCCATTGGGAAAACAAACTCCAGAGCCAAGGGTTAATAAACTGTGTTGGCGAGCCTGTCCTGTCCGTGGTGTCCACTGTGTCCACGCCTGCAAGGGAAGTCCTGGGGAAGTCATCTGTGTCTCCAGAGCTGAGACCACATCCATTGCTAAGCCAGTGCCATCCCTCTGAATCCCAGAATCCCAGGATGGGTCAGGCTGGAAGGGCCCCCAGTGGCTCCTCTGGTGCCACCTCCCTGCTCCAGCAGGGCCATCCCAGAGCCCAGGGCACAGCAGCGCCCACACAGCTCGGGAACAGCCCCAGGGAGGAGCCTCCAGCCCCTCTCTGCACAATCTGTGCAGGGCTCGGGCCCTGCCCAGGGCAGAAGTTCTGCCTCCTGTGCAGGGGGAACTCCCTGGGCTCAGTCCCTGCCCGTTCCTCTGGGGCCATCGCTGGGCCCCCCGGAGCAGAGCCCGGGCCCTGCTCGGAGCCCTCCCTGCACACAGGGACACCCAGGGATGAGGGCCCCTCTCGGCTGGGGCTCCTCTCCAGGCTGAGCAGCCCCGGCTCCCTCAGCCTTTCCCGGGCACGGAGATGCTCCGGGCCCTGGATCATCTCCGCAGCCTCCGCCGGCCCCGCTCCAGGAGTGAGGATCAGGCTGATCTCAGCTCCTTGGCTGGCTGAGGTGGTGTCAGCCACTGACGTGGTGCTGGTCGGCAAAGGGTGCAGTGGGTGGGGGAACTGCCAGTGCTCGTGTCCAGGGATGCTCCACACCCCTGGAAAGCTCGTGCCCTGTGGATGTGCCTCAGGAAGCCTTTGGAGCCCGGCAAGGCCCGTTGGGCTCTGGTCGGTGCCCAGCACTGGCTGGCTGGGGACATCTGCCCTTCGGAGGGGACCTTGTTCTGCCGCAGCTACAGCAGAGTTGTGAGTGCTGACACCATATCCGACTTCAAATCAAACTCCCACATTCTCTCCTGCTTTCAGAGCTGTTTTTCTTCACCGTTTTCCACTCTGGAAAACACTGAGTGTAAATTAGAATGCAGAGAGTGATAAACTGAGGTTGGGGACAGGGATGTGATGCAGACCGTGGGGTTTAGTGGTCAGCACAATGTAAGGCAAGGCAGGACACCTTTCCCCAGCCCCAGGCTCTGCCCCACCTTCACAGCAGCCTCTGACCAACCAGTGCATCCCCTCACACCCCATGAGACCAGCACAGAGACTGGACAATCAGAGTGCCACCAACTCGGTGCCCAGTTACCCAGTGCTGGCAAAGCCCTGCTCTTCACTGCAGGATCCCATTGTGGTGTCCCTGCCCCATGGCAGGGGGTTGGAAGTCGACGATCTCTTCCAACCCAAACCATTCTGGGTTTCTGTGACTCCTACAACAGCCTGTCTACTTCAAATATTGCTCCGTTGGTGTTGAATCGGTGTTAGGATTTGAAAAACTTGCATTGCTGTTTGAAAAGCCCAGATCAAAAGAAATATGTTAAGTAGCTCCAGCCAGGTGCAGCGGGGAGCAGGGAAGGTGCTGCTCAGTAGCACAAACCAGAGGGTTGTGATGCATGAGGTCAATTTTGGCCCTGGACACAGAAAGCAGAAAATCAAAGAGTGTGAGAAATTTAAAAGGGGATCTGAGGCCAAGTGCTACCTCTGTGCCAGGAGCTATAAAGCAAGGGATTGTTTCACACTGGGCTGTGTGAGGAGGGGCTCGCTGCCTGAACAGCATTCCTGACCTTGCAGGGAACCAGGACCTTACCTGCCTTGTGTTCTTGGAGCAAGGCTGGGACCCCACGGTCCCAGGGATCAGCGTCTCTCTCTCTCCTCTGTCTGTCCTTCACATTCCGACTTGGTAAGTGGCATCTGCTTGAGATTCCTGATAGCCCAGGATAGTCCTGCTCTTCCTGCCTGGTGCACGGCCCTGCTCCAAGCAGAGTCACTCCTGCCCACCAACAGGCAAGGTCAATCCCAGCGACAAATGCGCTGGAAAAGCTGCTGCTTTCAACAGTCACACTGGCTTTAAACAGCAAATAAACTAAGGAAGCAGACCTGGAGACCCTGGAAAGAGCAGTATCCCCTTGGTGGCTCTTACTCACATGAGAAGGACCTGGTTGCTGTCCCTGCCCAGCCGTGTGTCCTGGGGCCAGAGAGGCCAGTGGGATCCTGGGGGCATCAGGAAGAGCATTCCCAGCAGGGCAGGCAGTGACCCTGCCCCTCTGCCCAGCCCTGGGAGGCACCTCTGGAGTGCCGTGTCCAGCTCTGGCTCCTCAGCACAGCAGGGACCTGGAGCTCCTGGAGCGGGGCCGGCGGAGGCTGCGGAGATGATCCAGGGCCCGGAGCATCTCCGTGCCCGGGAAAGGCTGAGGGAGCTGGGGCTGCTCAGCCTGGAGAGGAGCCCCAGCCGAGAGGGGCCCTCACCCCTGGGTGTCCCTGTGTGCAGGGAGGGCTCCGAGCAGGGCCCGGGCTCTGCTCCGGGGGGCCCAGCGATGGCCCCAGAGGAACGGGCAGGGACTGAGCCCAGGGAGTTCCCCCTGCACAGGAGGCAGAACTTCTGCCCTGGGCAGGGCCCGAGCCCTGAACAGATTGTGCAGAGAGGGGCTGGAGGCTCCTCCCTGGGGCTGTTCCCGAGCTGTGTGGGCGCTGCTGTGCCCTGGGCTCTGGTGCCATGGGTCTGGACTGTGCTGCTTACGGACTGCATGGGAATGGGATCTCTGCAGAAACTGGGATATAGCCCCATAGTCTGGTGTTTCAAGATTTTTTTTCCTTTCATCTGAAATTATCAATCCAAGTAGGAATTGTCTGTTCTTTCACCATCCAAAGCTGTGGAGCTTTGGAAAGATTATATCATTATTTTAATTCCCTTGATACTGGCAAGATTTTGGGAGAAGAAATATCAGTGCAAGTATGCACAGTGCCTGGGGAGCGTTGGGAAAAGTCGTATCAGCCGAGGGGCTGGGAGATGCATCCTTAGCTCTGGGAAACCAAACAGCTCCAGGGCAGCAGTGTCTCCTGGAGATACAGGATTGATGCTGCCGCCTCCTGTGCTGCCCTGTGAGTGGGCAGCAGTGCAACCATTCCTGGGGTGGTTCCTGCTGCTGGGAGCTTCCTGCAGAGTTTTGTTGGGAGTCCCTGCCCGTGCAGGGCTGGTGTGAGTGCTTTGAGCCCCGTGCTAATGTGATGTGATGTGCCACATCTGTACTGCTCACAGGGCAGGCATGGCCCGTGCTAGACAAGGTAGAACAGGACCCGCAAGTCCTCCTGGCACGGCCACCTGGCACCAGCTGGAGGTACTTTTGTTGCAGGGCTTGTGCCAGTTCTCTCCGAGATATAAACTGGAATCACTTTTTTCTGCTCTAAATGCACAAGGATTTCTGCCAGTATTGTAATGTCACATGGAAATCTGCTTGTGCATACATACCTCTTATTATTGGAGCAGCAAAGGATCCTAATGGGGACTTGGCCAAACCTCTCCAGCTTGAAGGATCAATGCAAAATTTGAATGTATAAATGCCTATAAAGAGACCTATTTCACCTGCAGTCGCTGGGGCAGGAGCACATCTCATCCCAGCCTTGGGAATCCCAACTCAGGTGTGGCTGGGCAGCCCAGGCAAGGCATCTCCTCCCCACAGCAATGCCCACACCTCCTCACAGCCCTGGTTGTTGTGCTGCCCATCTGCAGTCAGGTCTGAAAGCCTTTGGTCCCCAGCTCTGCTCTGACCTTGGTCCATTTGTGTTTCCTCACTGAGCAATTCCAGCTCTCCCAGCCCGGTGCTGAGCACCTCTGGAAGGGTTCCCTGTCCTGGGGCAGGTGCTGCCTGTGGGGCATCCCTGGGCTGAGAGGTGTAACGTGGTTATGGGATCCAGCCAAGGTGGGATGCGGCCCTGTGCAGCCTCATCAGGTGGGATTCATCCCTGTCTCTGGCAAGGTGCTTGGAATTAGGTGTGCTTTAAGGCGCCTTGCAATCCAAACCATCCTGTGATCGTTGCTGGCAAATGGAACAGGAAACTGGCACCTTAAACAGGATCCTTGGTCAGGGCAAAGCACCAGAAACAGCCCAAATGTGTCGTGGGCAGTGACTGCCCCACTCTGTGCTGGGATGGGGATGTGTGAGCTGCTCCTGCTGGCTCAGACACGGGGCTGCCTCCTGCCTGCCCCTCCGACACTGCCCCCAGCTCCCTGGGGCGGGACCAGGAGAGAGCCCGTGCTGTCCACGCTCCCTGGGGAGCTGCCTCAGATCTGTTTATAGACACCTGTGAAGTCCCGGCCCCGCTGCAGTCAAAGACTCGACTCCTGTTGACTTCAAAGGCGGGACGGTTTCCCACTGAGCCCGTATCTCCCACCCCCTCCTCCTCAGATCCTGCTCCTGGACCTTTAGATGTCCTTCTCTTTTAACTCGACACGATTTGTGCAGTCTGGAGCTATATTTGGGTTGGAAGAGGCTGCGTTTGCCCCCTAACATCATTTGCTGAGCAATTTCCAGCTGGGTTTTGCATCACTTGCTGAGTGGCTGTGTCACACGTCCCTGCTGTGTCAGGTGAGCTGTCTGTAGGGAGCTGCTCTAGAGCAGGTGTGTCTGAAGGCATCTGTGCCCTCCGGGATTTTTCCTCTAGATTTTAGATTTGTTCCAACTTGGAAAAAAAATGCATTTCACTTCCTGGAGGGGCATAAAGTTCTGTCCTGGGTCTGTGGGCTGTTGGAGCCTGGGGAATCTGCTCCAAGGGCAGACCTAACCCTGCCTGGTTTCTGACTTAACTTGATCAAAATCCCCGTGGAACTTCCCAGTTTTGACAAATCACTAATTTCTACCAGAAAACTGTTCAGCTCAGGATTTTTCTGGCTCCTGGTAATGTATCTAGACTGTAGGAAACAACCAAGAAACGCATTCTCCCTTCTCCCTTGGGTCCCAAAACCAACTGTGCACGAGCCAGGGATGCTGGGCTGCCTCTGAGGAAATGCAGCTTGTTCCTCTGGAATTATTTTGAATTTACATAGTGTCCTTGAAATCAGAATCTCAAAAATTATCCTTAATTATCATTAAGTTTTTCTCTGCTGCTTCATGCTTTTGCTCAGCTTCACAAGATTCTGACAATTTCAGCCTTTCCCCCATCCCTCCGGCTTTAATTTGCAGCCCATCACAGAGCTGGTTAACAGAATCAATCTCTAAGTTCATTACCTCAAGCTCTTTCCCAATATGTTCTCCTGTAGTTTGGATAGATTGTGGTGTTCTTCCTTCAGATCTTTATTTTTCTCCGCTGTGGCTGATTGAGACAAATTACCCTGGGGTGAGGAATGAGCCTGGTGCTGCATCCTTGGCACTGAACATCCCAGTGTTGGCTCCAGAGGGTGCAGAGTGGCCCTAATAGAGAAACATCGGTCACTGAGGTGTCTGGAGGTGATGCTCATCAGATCACAGAATGGCTCGGGTTGGAAGAGACCTGAAACTCAACTGGTTCCAACCCCACCTTGCACTAGCCCAGGGTGCTCCAAGCCCTGTCCAGCCTGGCCTTCGACACTTCCAGGGATGGAGCAGCCACAGCTTCTCTGGGCAACCTGTGCCGGGGCCTCCCCACCCTCACAGGGAGGAATTCCTTCCCAATATCCCATCTCATCCTGCCCTCTGCCAGTGGGAAGCCATTCCCCCATGTCCTGTGACTACATCCCTTGTCCCGTCACTCCATCCCTTGTCCCAAGCCCCTCTCCAGCTCTCTTGGAGCCCCTTTAGGCCCTGGAAGGGGCTCTGAGATCTCCCTGGAGCCTTCTCTTCTCCAGTATTGTGAAGTTTGTCACTGCATCTCGGTGAGGGAGCCCGTGTCCGTGCGGCGGTGCCCTGGGCCGTGCCCGAGGTGGCTGCAGAGCTCTCTCCCGGTGCCGGCTGTGCCGGGGGCTGCCATGGCCGTGGCGATGGGGACATGGGTGACATCAGGAGAACGGGATGCGGCTCCTCATTCCCTCTGCCCTTCAGTGCAAGGGCAGTTTGGTGCAGTGGATAATTGCGGCCGCACGACAAGCGGGGCTGTCTGCGGCCGGTCCTCCCGCCCAGCGCTCCCATAAATCACCTCCCGACGCTGCCTGGAAAAGCTGAGGCTTTTCTTAGCACCTCAGCCTCCCCTGCGGGCAGTAACTGCACGAGGTCTGCCTGCGCTCGCACGAGCTCTTCAATAACTCCCCGTGTCAGGTACTCAGAGGGGTTTTATTTATGAAGGCTCAAACCACCTGTTTGGGCACCACATTTGGCCGTGTCTTTCCCAGCCCCGGGAACCTCGCTGCTCCTCACCTCCTGGTGCTGCCGTGGGGGTGGTTGGATTTTCCTGCCGGCAGAGCCAGGCTCACTGCTGTAATCCCGGCCTTTTACCAGTCCTTGGGTTTGTCTGGGGACTGGGATCCCCACGGCAGCAGCTGAGGGTCGAGTCTGTGGGTCGAGTTAAACACCCAAATGAAAAACTGCCCATAACCACAAACAACTATTTTTTTAAGGTGTGTTGGCCTTCCACTAGAAAAAGAAGGAAAAACATTTTAAGGGCTTGAAACATGAAGTCTCAAGTGAAGTACTTGTTTTATCACCACCCCCTTACCCCTGTTCCCTTTAAGCAAAGTGAGCTTTCATAACCTTGTTTGGCCACAGTCTGGGTGGCCTTAAGGGCAGCAATAGCTGTCATTTTGGGGGCGGAAGGAGAAAAAAATTAGCCAATATGTGCTGGAGAAATTGGTGCTGTTCTTCTTCTCAGTGTCTGATCCTGTTTCCCTGAGGACAAAGACCAGAACAGGCAGAAGAGGGGCGGGAGCAGCAGCTCTACCTGGTCTGACCCGTCCTTGCAGCCCGGAGAGCCCCCGTTTCCCACTCCTCATGGGGTGGCAGCAGCACCAGGGTCTCCCCCCGGGGCTCTGTACACCCAGGAAGGATTTAGGAAGCATTTGGCCAACAGGGCACTGCCCCCCAGGACAGGCCTCTGCCCTCAGTGCCCTCTCTCCATCCTGGGGGGACAGCATTGCCCCCCCCCCCCAGTCTGGCTCTGCTGAAAAGGCAAAATTTGGACAAACCAGTAATTTTTCTGCAGAGTGCAAAGTCCCAGCGGATCAACCAGAAAACCTGCAGTAAAGGACACCTCCTCCTGGCCCTCTTATTTGTGTGTGCACTGTCCCTGGCTCTCATTAGTGGGGATTTATCCCTGCAGGGGGCCTGGCAAGGTCCCTGCCCGGACTGTGAGCCCTCCGTGCTGTCCCTGCAGTGGGTGGGCAGCGGTGGGTGCCGTATGTTGGCTCTGTCCCAGCATCCCTCCTCTCCAGGGAGCCACCTCGGAGCTGCTTCCCAGCAGGGGAAGGAATCAGATTTGCAGCTCATTCCCCACTCCCCACTCAATCTGGATGCAGGAGAAACGGGACAAGCAGCCACACTCCCACGGTGGCTGCGCCGGGTGTGACCCCGCCGTACCCACGGCCTCTCCCGCCGCTGGCACCTGTTGGATTTGCTGCTTTCCTGCGGGATTATTTCCCTGCAGAGGCGCTCCCCAAAGCTCTGACCGCTGCGGGTCCCACCCTGCGGGCGCATCCATGGGATGCCTTCCCCCGGGTGCCAGCAGTGCCCAAGGTTACCGCCAGCTCAGAGCCGCGCCGGGAGGCTCCCAGATATTTGTTTGCTTTCCTTCATTCCTCCTGTTGACTTTGCAGGAGCAATATGAGCAGGCAGGGACCTGCATACAGATGTCCCCGTGCGGCTGGGAGCTGAATCACGCCTCTCCTCCTATTTTTTCTTCAAACCCGGGCCCCGCTGACATTGAATTAAGGGCTTTTATTATCCCTTGAGCAGAGATTTTTCTTTTCCCGGCCGTTCTGCACAGAGCAGCGCCTGTGCAGCCACGGCCAAGCTCTGCCACCCCGACTGCCCCGCTATTAATAGCTGCTTTTACCTTTCATGTGTGAGGCCCAGCACTTTTATTGCAGCTCTTTGGATGCACTTCAGGTGTTTCCAATTCTCCCAGCAATGTCTTCTCCTCGTTCACATCCTTCCTGCCTATTTTTACTTCCTTTTATCTCAAATCCTTCTTTTCCCCACCCAGAAATGATCCTGCCAGGGGATGATTTTGTTGGTAATATTGCTCTTGCATTTTAGACTTCTCAAGGACTAATGAACTTTATTAGATTATAATGAACTTATTACTCAGCGCTGCTGACCTGCTTTTGAAAGAACTTGAATTATTATTTGGAACAGGCCTGTTGAGGGACTGTATTTTTTTTGCAGAGCAGTGTGGGTATATTAACTAATCAGAGGCACATTTTTTCGCTTTACTTTAATTATCTAAGATTCATGTGAAATTGAGCTGGTCTGCACTGATGGAGAGCCAGGGAGTGGGGATGGGGCTGCTCTGTCCTCCAAATGGGCTGGAGGAGCTGGTCCATGATGGATTATTGGATTCCCATCTCTTGCCTCCCTCCAGAGCATCATTCTCCATCCCATCCTCGAGTCTCATCCTCTCTGGCTTCCGAGCTCCAGTGCCCACCCTCACAGCCAAGGGATGCTCTTAGCAAAAGCCTCAGTGGATCTTGCACCCTCGTGCTGGCTCTGGGAGTGCTTTAATGTCCACTGGATTTGGGGTGTCCCTGGCTGAGCTCGAGGTGGGTGGGTGAGTGTGGCTCTGGAGGAGGAGTGGCCAGTGGGTGGGCACGTGCTGGGCAGGAGCTTTGGGATAAAGCTCCAGGGAGAACTCAGAGAACCTTCCAGTTCTAAAGGGGCTCCAGGAGAGCTGGAGAGGGACTTGGGACAAGGGTCTGGAGGGACAGAACAAGGGGGAATGGCTTCCCACTGCCAGAGGGCAGGGTTGGATGGGATATTGGGAAGGAATTCCTCCCTGTGAGGGTGGAGAAGCCCTGGCACAGGTTGCCCAGAGAAGCTGTGGCTGCCCCGTCCCTGGAAGTGCCCAAGGCCAGGTTGGATGGGGCTTGGAGCAACCTGGGCTAGTGGAAGGTGTCCCCGCCCTAGTGGAAGGGGTGGAATGGGATGGGCTTTAATGTCCCTTCCAACCCGAACCGTTCTGTGGTAAGCTCAGGGATGCAGCTTGGTGACTTCCAGCAATCCCACATCCATCAGTGGCAGTAACTGCGCTGTCAAATCCCACATGATGGGAGCTGGGGCGTGGCTCCCATGGCTGCAGCTTTCCACCCTTCCGTGCTGCGGATCAGTCGAGCACCTTTTCCTCCCTCCCAGCCACCTCCTCTCGCTGGCTGGATTTTAGTCCCCGATTTTCCCCGTGTGCTGTGCAGGTCCCCGCCGTTCCCGGTGTGCTGGGCCCCCTCGGCAGCCCCGCTGCGTGCCCGGGCCGGGGGCAGCGTTTCCCCAGCCCTGCAGGAGCTCCAGGCTCGGAGCAGGGTGGTTTGTGAGCGGGGGGGATGCGTGTGCGGGGAATGGATGAGTCAGGCGTTGGCAGGGCACCAGTTCATCGCAAATCAATTTTCACCTGCCTGCAGCCCGCGCCGCCGGGCCGGGGGAGAGAAGGGAGCGTGTGGGGGAGCCAGGGCCGAGGGAAGAGCCTCCCCACACCAGCCAGCCCTCGGGATTGGGCTGCAGCCCTCTATGGGGAGGCAGGGAAGAGGAACAGCCAGAGCTGGGGAGGGAGAGAGGGAAGAGAGGTGCTGGCATGAATCCCCAGCGCCGAGCAACAGGAGAAAAGCACGGTCAGGAAAGAACCAGCACTGCTTACTGCACCACAAAAGGGAGAGATCCCATGGGAAAGGGAGGAAGGTGATCAAAACATGCCCTCTCTGGAGGACTTTGCTGGTGGGTGAAGGCTGAGATTGCTTGATGCCCCCCAGGAGCCCACAGCTGACCCCAAAAATGTCAGTGAGTGAGGGTCCCACTACCGCGGAGAGGCGGCTGTGGGACACCCATGGGCTGCACAGCATCTCCATGGAGCTGGAAGCACCTTCTCACCCCATGGCATGGACATCTGTGGGGCTGGGAACGACATATATGGGACTCTGGGCAAGCAGGGGCTGAGAGGTGCTGCCAGGACCAGGGGAGAGCTGCAATCCTTCCCTCCCTTCCCCCTGCAGTGGTGCCTAAATCCTGAGCCTTGCTCCTGTGCACAACCCCACCCTTTTCTGGGAAACCAGCAAATGCTGCTGTGGTGTGGCACAGCCCATGGGGCACATGGGGCACATGGGGAAGCCAGCTGGAGCCAGGGAGTCATGGAGAGCATGGGAGGAGGGAGCAATCAGCCTGACTTTGGGATTCACGTGCTCGTGGGATGAAGATGGGCTCGGGGCCTTGGGGCAATGCAGAGTGCTCCTTGTCCCTTGCAGCATTCCCTGTTTGCCTGGTTGCAGGAGCTGTTCTCTCCCCAGAGTGCCCCCACGTTGTGCTGGGAATGGTTTTCCCCTGATGCTGCCCTGGAGGATGGAGAGCTGTGGCCGTGGGGTGGATGTGGGGCTGGCCCATGGGGTCACAGCAGCGGGGATGGACTCCCCAGCTCCTGGCAGACAGAAGCTGTTACGGGGCAGTGGTGACAGGAGATCCCTGTGCTGTATGGGGAGACAGCCCTCACACACCTACCCTGTCCCAGGCTCTGGTGGAGGCCCAGGGTGTCCACAAGGCTGCTCTGGGTGGGTCCATTGTGTCCCTTCACTGCCTCGGACCCATCGAGCTGAGGGTGCCCTTGTTGGCAAATTCCAAGGCAGAACCAGGCACACTGTGACTCTTCCCAAGGCCTCGTGCTAACCTTTCCCTCTGGCAAGCTCTGCTGGGGACCCCACCCACTCTGGGGGTCATAAATCAAAGAAATGAGTTCTTTTTTGTTTAGCTGCTAAAGTTAGAACAAGATGATCAAAAAGCCTCCTTTCAGCATCCCTCTATGCCAGCCCCTAGTTGGCACCAGCAAAGAATGATTGGGAGGATCTCACCCCTCAAAATCACCTCTGTGCCCGGGATGGTGCAGTGTTGCTCTGGCAGGGTGCTTTTGGGAGCTGTAGGGATAAAATCCTTGTGAGATGAGTGAGCAGAGTCCCAGGCAGTGCCTGAGCCCGCAGCAGCCCTGAGCTGGTCCCTGGGCTGCCGGGTTTGGCTCGGCCGAGGCACGATGCAATAAACAGCTCTGGCGATCCCTGACAGCCCCGCACAGATAACAGTGACCTTTTCTTCTGCAATTATCTCTGCTCATAAAAACCACATGCTGACTTTAATAAAACAGAGAAGAGAAGTGATGGTTTCATATATGCTGCCATATAGGACCCTGATCTGTTTCTCCAAACCCAGGGAGAGCTGGGACCCTCTTGGCACAGGGAGGAGGCGGTGCTGCCCTGCCCCACTGTGCAGGGCAGGGTGGTGCTGGCTCCCAACACCCCACTCACCTGGGTGCGGGGAGATGTGAGCTGGGCTGGTGGTTTGAACGGTCTCTATACACAGCAGAAACATTTTTGGTTTCAATACAAGATGTGTTTTGGCCATCTCCTGACTCCAGGAGCTGGGAATTCACCTGGGATGCAACAGCCCAAGATGCTTTAATGGCACTGCCAGCAGGTCTGCTCAGCGAGGGCAAGCGAGCAGGGAGGAATTCCTGGGATGTCTGTGTGCCTGCCCTGACTCCCAGCAAGCTACGTTGGTGCTGGTGGTTCCCAGCCTCTGCCCTGGATGCAGCTGGGGTGTTGGAGCCCATCCCTGTGGTGCCCAGCATGTCCTGCTGCTGCCACTGGTGCCTGTCGAGCTGCCCGTGTGGGCAGCTGATAAATGAACTGGGGATTTACATGACCCCGTGGCTATAAAACAAAGGGGAAGAATTAGCACTGGGCCACTCAGGAATTATGGGGCACCATAAAAGCAGCCCCTTCCGTGCTGCTGCCGAGCTCTGGGCAGGGAAGGAACCTGCTGGGAGGTGATGCCGCCTCTTCCTGGCTGTGAGCTCCTGGAGGAGGGTGTGTGGCCAAAGTGGTGCCTGTTAGAGGGGATTTTGGGTGGGGAGACAGCCCTGGGCCATGGAAAAGGAGCGGAGAAAGGGGCTGGATGGTGCAAGGAGCAGTGTAGGTGCTTGGTGCTCTCTGCCCCACTGGAGACACAGGGCTGGGTGCAGAGGTGTCACCACGCAGGGACCGGTGCTCCAGGGCACGGCCCAGCCCAGGCACGCCTTGGAGAAACGATGGACTGGTCAGACACCGTTGGAGGTAGGGACCAGGGGAGAGGTGCCCCTGGTCCTGCCCCCCAGGCTGGGTCACTGCTGGCTGTGCTGTGTTGGTGCCTCCAGAGCGAGTCACTGCTCCTCACCGCTCCTCACCACTCGTCATCGCTCACTCGTCACCTCTTTGCACGTTTTATTGAAACCTCTCCTTTCTCCTCAGTGCTGCCAGGGCAGAAAGGTGCCTGTGGATCCCCAAAGGCTCCTGTTCTGGTCCTGCCTGCCGGGTGCCACCAGAGCCCGCTCAGTGTTTGCTCTGGAGGTGTCAGCGCCGGGGCTGGTGGCAGGGGAGGGCAGGGGGGCCAGGCTGCGGGGATGGCACATTTGCCATTGTGGCTGCTTCTATTGCACCTCACTCAGTCCTTTGGAGAGAGCAGCTCTAACTTACAGCCTGTCCTGCTTATCCCCTGATCTCAGACCGTGCTCCATTACTTAATCTGAGACCTCTGTCCACAGTGAGTGGGCTCATCAGACGTTCAGGCTAACACTGCGTTGCACAGGGTGAGATCCAGATTAGATATTAGGAGAAATATCTCCACTGAAAGGGTGATCAGGCATTGGAACAGCCTGCCCAGGGCAGTGGTGGAGTCACTATCCCTGCATGGATATGGCAGCTGGAGATGTGGTTTAGTGGTGAACGTGACAGTGCTGGGGAATGTTTGGACATGGTGATCTTAGGGGGCTTTTCAAACCTTTCATGGCCCTGTGGGGCCGACAGCCCCTTCCTCTCCATGCCTGTCCAGGCACACCTTGGCTGCGAGCACCCAACAGGGTGCAGGGACATCGGGGTCCTGCCCGTGGCCAGCAGTGCGGTGCACAGGGTGACCTCTGCACCAGCACTGCCCCAAAACAGCCATGACCTTTTCCCAGAGAAGGTGTAACACCTGCACCAGCACTGCCCCAAAACACCCATGACCTTCTCCCAAGGAAGGGGTGACACCTGCACCAGCACTTCCCCTAAACAGCCATGACCTTCTCCCAGGGAAGGGGCGGGCAGCAGAGCCGCCCTCTGGGGGCAAAGGAGCCCCATGCTGCTGGATGTGTGCTTATGGATGGAGATCGCTGGCAATTATGGTAATGGCTGGGATATCCAAAGCTGACATCTTCCTCGAGGATGATGAATACGCTGTCTGACTCCTGTTCATTTTTAATTCCCAACTTCGACGCCGGCTAATCCCGAGCTCCGGGTGCTCAATGCTAATGAGCAGCGCCTTGCCTGACTCCCATACTTAACAGCAAAGCGACTCCCAGGATCAAGGGGGTTAAGTATTGAAATTGTCTCATACATTAAATAATTAGTAGACAAACAGACCGACTTCTCAAGCCATCACCAGTCCCATCTGTTCCCTGTGTGTTTGCTCCCTCTCTCTTTGCTTGATCAGATAATTGGGTAGGGCTCCACCGAGAGACACTTGCCTTGATTTGGGCCTTTGTGTTGTGTTGGGAGGGGAAATGTGGTGGTGTGGCTCTGGCTGGGGCTGGCTGTGAGGCTGGAGTGTGGGCACAGTGCAGGTGGGTGATACCACAGGGATGGTTCGTGTTGGTTCTGGGGTTTGGGCTGAGGTGAGAGATAAAAAGGCAAATGATGCAAGGGAATTGGTTGGGCTTGTTCTGAATCTTTGCTGAAATAAGGCACGAGCCCAGAGCTCTGCGTATGGGCACAGACGCACATGGAGATGTGTCTGGGGGAGAAAGAGAGGGCAGAAACATGGGAGAAATAATCATAGAATCATGGAATATCCTGAGTGGGAAGGGAGCCACAAGGATCATCCGGTCCAAGCCCTGGCCCTGCACAGACACCCCAGCAATTCCAGCTTGTGCATCCCCAGGAGTGTTGTCCAACAGTCCTGGAGCTCTGGCAGCCTCGGGGCCGGGACCATTCCCTGGGGAGCCTGTTCAGTGCCCAGCACCCTCTGGGGACAGCAGAACCTTTTCCTGCTCTCCAGCCTGACCTGTCCTGGCCCAGCTCCAGCCGTTCCCAGGTGCTGTCCCTAGTCCCAGGGAGCAGAGTTCTGTGCCTGATGTGCTTCGTCCCAGTGTGCACTGAAACTGTGAAACACAAACTCCGTGGCCCACCCAGAGGGGAACGCTCCAAAAACTCATTTACTGCACTGAAATGTTTTTGTAAATGTTTCAAATGGGTGTTTGAAAGCTTTTATTCTTCTATTTCCTTTTCAGTGCTAATGCTCGAAGGTTTCCTGTAATTGCTTCCCTGTTTTTACTGCTCTGTGGCTTTTTTGAAATATTTTTGTTTTAACTACAATATTGATTTAGATACAATGCTAAGAAGACCCCTGAAAAAAGGTAAATGAAAAGCAATTACTAGAGAGTGCTCTAATGGAAGGGAGCCTCACATGGGGAACGAGCCCAGACCTCAGCAGTTATTATTATTTATAGGGCCCTGGAAAGGAGCACTTGGCCAGGCTGGTGTGGAGAGTTATGGATGGGCAGGCTGGGTCCATCAATAACACAGCCAGGCGTGCCCAACACTGCAAACAGGACCTGCCATGGCCACCTGGCCCTGTCCAGGTCCAGGATGGGGAGGAAGGTGTCCCTCCTCCTCCTCTGCATGCCTGGAGCAGCGCTCCCACCCCAAATCAACCTCGGCTTTGGCAGAGAACGGAGGCTCCCAGCCCCTGGGAGGTCAGGAAGGTGCCTCTCAGGACAGAGCGTCCAGGTTAGCCCTGCCCGAGGGGATTTGAGCATGAAGCCACAAGCATGAAGGCTTCCTTTGTGGTGTGCTTAGTTCAGGTTTTTTCTTTGAAAGCCTCTCCCAGAAGGTTGTTACCATGACAGATCCCTATTCAGCTGGAATGCCTTGTGAGGGTGATGTGGGCTGGGGAAAGAAAGGCAGGCATTGAGAGAGGAGGGGAGTGTTATTTTGTCAAGGTGATAAAAGAACAGAACCCCAGGTGTGCCATAAAGAGAAAGTTGACTTTTACCTAAAACACACCAGACATATTGCTGGGAAACCTCGATTAAGGATTTTAAAAGGTGAAAACCTTTCATCCGGTTGAGTCCTGAGGAAGGTTCCTTGACACTGAGTAGATAAATGGAGGCTTTTGCCCTTAGCTGTTCTAGCATGAAAGGGGAGTCTCAGGAATGCTCACCAGATTAATGAGACAGAGGGCTCGTAAATATGTCAGAAAAACACAATAGCTGGAGATGAAATAGATGTCTCCTTGGGATGCAGATTCATATTCACGAGGCTGGGGGGGTTTGCCAGGGGCCATCGTGCCCAGGGAGGGCTGTGCCAGGCAGGGTGCCAGGGCTGGGCCTGCAGGGAGGAGCTCACCCTCTGAGCAAGGCTCCACCTGGCCAGGCAGAGGAGATGGACGTGGCCTCAGGGACATGGGTTGGTGGTGGGCTTGGACTTGATCTCAAAGTTCTTCTCTAACCTGGCTGATTCCGCGGCTCCATGGCCTTTGCTGTCCCTCCAGGACGGCAGGGCTCGGTGGGGTGCTGTGCAGCTGGGTTCCATGTCTGCTGCAAAAATCCTCTCCGTGGTGGGCAAATGGGAGTGGTCAGGGTTTGCCGAGGTAGGAGCAAGTCCAGGCTGCAGAAGGAAGAGCAGCAGCTCCCTCGGTGTGTTCCCAAAACGCAGTGCAGGCAGCAGCACCCACTGTGGTGGTCCAGCCTCCCACAGCAGCCCACCTGCACGGAGGCCTCCTGCAGGAGCCCTCCCAGAAGCCAGAAAAACGGATCTGCTGCAGCCTCTGCACTGCCCTGGACATCTCTGCAGAGCCTGGCTGGGGCTATGGGGTGCCCTGTGTGAAACCAGGAGTGGTTGAGAGGTGTGGGGTGAAGGGGGAGTAGGGGAGAGCCCCCCGTGCTCGCTCAGAGTGCTCACAGAGAGGCTGCTTTCCTGGGGAAAAAGGTGATTTTCTTCTCCTGGCTCTTTTCCTCTCCTAGGAAAACCCTGCTGTGGGTAAGTGACCCTCACAGTGGCAACTGCCCTGGGCTACTCCTGCGAGCCGTCAGGAGCCGCTTGCCCCAGGGGCTGGGAACTCCATGGAGTTGGACAAGCAGCATGTGTTCAGGCTGGGAATGGAGATGAGGAGCTGTCCTGGGCTCCACAGCCGTTCCTGCTGTGGGTTGCATGGAACCTGTGTCATTCCTGGCTGACAGATGCCCACAGGCTTGTTCTGGGGGCTATCCTGCCTGGAATCCTGCCTCGGTCCCCTCCTGACTCTGCATCCCCCAGGAACACCCAGCAGCGGGAGCAGGGATGAGTGGCAGCCTCATAAATACTGAATCAGGGCTGCTGGGGGGAAACTGATCCTAAAATGCTGCGTGTCTGACCTGGCAGGGATGTGGTACAAGTGAGCCACGGGGCCATGCTGGGAATGTGGAATCCCAGGGGGCAGCCCCACAGCCAGGGCTGCACCCAGGCCTTGCCACGGCCACCCTGGGGCTGCACCGAGGGCTTTGACAGTGGCAAGGTGCAGTTTGGAAGTGCAGGTTGGAGGTGGGGCTCACTGCTGGCCTGAGCCTTGTGAGCATCTCACCTCCTGACACCGGCGAGCACCAGCACGCAGGAGCAGCTCTGACCTGGTGTTCACCCTCCTGCCAGCCTCTGTGTGCTCCAGGGGTTTTTGGGAAACTCCCTGAGGAGGTCAAGTCATGGCAAAGGAAAACAAGTCCCTCCAGCAGTGGCTGCAGGGCTCTCCAGGGGCAGGGGTCAGTCAGAGGGGATGTGGATGAGCACAGGGCACAGGGAAAAGCCGTGGCCCGGGCACAGGGAGCTGGGCAAAGGCTCCTGAGGGCGTGGGGAGCTCATCCCCGGTGGAAACAGCCCCGGGTGTAGGTGTTTAATAGGACTGTTGCACGGAGTGGCACTGCATTAATCACCATGGCAACACGGAGCAGTAAACATCTGAAATCATCCCGGGAAATATCACGCCGGTGTTCACATCGGCCCCAATACGAATTAACAACCACGTTGGCAATGACTCAGTGTAGCAGAAAGCACAGCCATGGCATCACAGAAGTCCCCCAGAGGGCAATCCCAGAGTGGCGGCCGAGGAGGGAGCCCCACACCCCTGGAAAACCCAAACCCACGGTGTGCTGGGGGCTGTCCCACACAGGCATGTCCTGCCCACGGGCAGCCTGGGCAAGGCTGGAGTGGAGCAGCTGGAAATGCCCAGGGCAGAGCATCCCCCCCTGCCTGCCCCGTGGGAGGGGATGTAGGATGAGGGCAGAGCCTTGGGGCTGTGACAGGACCCCCCACCAGGCTGCTCAGGTGGCCTTGTCCCCCTCAGTGCCACTCCTCATCACTTGGCATCTCTTGTTAAGCATTTCCACAGGAATATTGGCCCTTCCCATCCCGGTGGCTGAACTGGCAGCACGGGCGAGCTCAGCCCGTGGCTGGGCTTCTCCAGCCTCTGTGTCCAACAGCAACCCCAAAGGGTTTACGCTGTAAAAGCTTCCTGGCATGTCCGAGTGTCACCTCATCCCAGCTGGGTGACAGCCCAACACGTGCTGTTCCCCTTCCCTTGGTCCTGACACATCACATTAGGGTCCCTGAGCATCCCGTCCCCAGCCCCAGCAGGACCAGCAGCAGCTGGCACACGTCCTCCAGCACCGTGTGTGCTGCTGGTCCCCAGAGCCACCTCCCTTGGGGGCATCTCTGAGCTGTCCCGAGACGTGTCAGCCTTGGCAGAAACACCACACAGGGCCATGGGGCTGGTGGGATGTCCTGGAGGAGCATCTGTGAGCCCCCGTGGCAGCTTCACCGAGGCACTGCCTCTTTTCCCATCCTTCAAACGCCTCTGCCCGAGGCCAGCACCTGCCCTAGTGCCTCCATGGAGATCATATCCCAGGATTGCTGGCAAAGGGGAGATGGGGGTTGGCAGGGAGCGGGGTACCAGGCGTGGGGAGCTCTGCGTGGGGTCGGAGACTGTAAATCTCATTCCCCACAGAATGAAGGTACCAAAAGGGAAGCCTTCCCTCCTCACTCATCTACCCCGCACCCGAGCTCCTCTCTCAGGCCTGGCTGGGCTCTGTTTCAGGAGTTTGGGGTCTCAGGCCTCCCTGGGAGCAAGCGAGCTGGGTGGGTGCTGTGAGGGCTGCCCCAACCACAGCTTGATCTTGAGCTGGAAAAGGAGCATTTGGCTTTTCCTGCTCCATCTAATTCCTCTTGGTCCAATAGCTGCCTGTGTTGACTTGTCTGGCTCCATCCTGCTGAGCTCTCTGCCTCTGTTCTGTGCCTGGGCACTCCAGAAGGTGCTGTGCAAGCATTTGCAGCACAGTCACGATGCTTGTGCAGCATCTGTGCTCTGGGATGGCAGAGGGATGGGGCTGGGACCCTCCCGTAGTTTGGGATCTTACTAAGATCAGCTCCAGTGTGGAAGCAGGATGGCACCTGCTGCATCCCTCCTGTGGGGGATGCTCACCCCAAACAGGGAGGGGAAACTTCCTCGAGGTGCTGGCAGGGGCTGTCACCCTGCCGGGCCCTTCCTGATGTCGGCCCCAACGTCAGTGATTGTCATGGAAACAGGGAGCTGGGGCTCAACAGCACAACCTCCCCCAAAAAGCACCAGGACAGGCCTCCTGGGGAGAGATGACTCAGGGACAAGTTGGACATACCTGGGAAACAGCCCAGCAGCTGCCCTGGAAGTAAATTCCTGTCAGTGCCAAGGGACAAGCCAGGAAGAGTGGGGACCTCAATGGGTCACCTTGACATGGAATGGGTCCAGGGGCTCAATGGGAGCTCACCTGGACATGGGGCTGGGGAGCCACCAGTGAAACCCCTACACCACCTCACCTCTCCCCACTGGCTCCAGCCCAGCTTGTTGGTCACAGCAGGGACCCAGAGCCAGTTTTGGCCAAGCTGTGCAGCAGAGAAAGCAGCAAATGGGGCCCTGCATCAGCTGCACTCTGTGCTGCGCTGTCATTCCCAGAGCCGCATTCCCACAGGGATGTGGCTGGGCCCCTGCAGCCACTGCCAGCCCCAGGAGCCTGCTGTGCCACCAGCCACCCTCAGAGCCTCAGCAGCAGGGCAAGGCCTGTGCGAAACCCAACCTCTTTGGGTCATCTGCAGGCTCCAGGAGGTGAAACCCCGTAAAACCTCCTTAAAGGGTAAAGGGACACATTGCCAGCGAGTGGAGGGGGCCAGCAATGCTGTCCCCGCCAGTGTGACAGGGACAGGGATGGGTGGGGACCATTGCCAGTACCCAGCCAGGCTGCACTCGTGCTGGGGAAGGCAATGCCTGGCAGGAATGGATTTTTGCCTTTGAGTTGTTTTGCCTTGATTTAGCAAAGGAGGTGGAGTGAGGGGACCACGGAACAGCTCTGCTGGGGCAGAAAGGGCTCACGAGGATGGTGTCACCCTCACCTCCATCAGGGATTCACATCCTGCCTTGTTTCCAACATTTCAGAAACCTCCTGGTTTCCTGATGCCTTTTACAGGGTTTTGGGGTGCAAAGGAAGGACATCTTCCCCGTCAGGAACCCTGTTCTGTGCCACAACCAAGATCTATTGGTGTCTGCACTGCATCCCCAGGCCTCGTGCCCGTGAGCCCACCAGTGTGGTGCACGGAAAGGTTTCTTTCAGCAGGCTTTTTTCCACTTCAATTTTTAGTATTTGTTTTCTCATTAAGGCCCCAAATCTCCTGCTTGTCCTCCTTAACTTTTAGCGAGTTTCTTTGTGTTGTCATTTCAGAGGCAGTTTCAAGGTTAAAGCCACCTCCTCACGCTGCAGCGACTGCAGCTCTCCAGGGGAAGGTTAAAGGATGCAAATTGTTGACAGAGGGCTTTTCAATTTAGCGTGCACAGATCTGATGGTTGAAAGGTGAAGTCAGACAAATCCAGGGGAGCAGGACGGGTGATCGGCAGTCGGAACCGTTTGCCAAGGCTCCTGATGGATTCCACTTCACCCATGATTTTAAAATGAAGATTGGAAGCTTTCCTAAGTGATGCGGTCACGTTCAAAAAGCATTAATTTGGGGAAACGCTTCAGAGGAGCTCGGACTGGCCCTACCTACGAAGCCATGAGCCCTGAATGCCTCTTGGGCTTTTCCCCATTGCCTCTTTCTCAGCCTCGATCACACGCTTGTGTGGGGCTGCCACGGCCACCTGGCAGAGGTTTGGTCACCTCACTGGTGCCTGTGGTGGTCAGGAGGGTCCCAGACCACTTCAGCCCCCACTGTGCCTCCCACCCCCTCAGCTCAGGGCCTCTGTCACCTCGGTGAGCCCACCGTGGAGCTGCCCCTGCTGGCTCACCCAGCTCCCCCCTGCCTCTCCCAGCTCCCTCCTGCCTCCCCGATGCCCGTGGTTGCCAAAGCCTCCAGCAAACCCTGCTCTCCTGGGCGAGGGAGAAGCTTTGGGAGCCCACCATGCTCCCCAGCAGGGTCTCACCTCTGCCTGGAGCTGCCCCTGGCCACCCCTCCAGCTCCAAGGGTGGCAGCTCTGCCGTGGTCCCTCTCCTGCTCCGATCCCGCTTCCCCTCCAGTCCCACTGCCAGCACAGGTCCCAGCTCTCCCGTGGGTGTTGCTGGGTGGGAGCAGGGTGCAGAACGCTCTGGCCGGCAGCCGCCTCGCCCCTGCTCACTCACTCGGTGCTCACGGGGCGCCCGGGGAGTGTTTAGGTTGTTTTTATTGCTCGGTGTTTCCAACGCGCTCTCCAGAACGCCCGTCCCCCTCCCTGCTCTGGAACTCGGATGGGCCTCCTGGGCTCATTTAAGCTGTTTGCCTTGCTCTTTCATTTCTTTTTTGCTGCTGGAATTCAGTGCCAGCTGACAGATCTTGCAAACAGCATCCAGTGCTCCATCCCTGCAGCAGTTCCTGCCCTGCTGCTCCGGCCTGGCAGCCCACCCTGCCCAGCCCAGGGACACCCTTCCAGGGGCTCAATGGGTTCCTCCCGGGTTTGCACCTCTAGTTTTGTCTTTTCTACCTGCCTGGTGATGCCTCTGTGTTCTTAGCCATAGTGAGCACTGGTTCTCCGTGTTTGAAAGTCAGTGGGGCAGCCAGCATCTAGTTACTATTAACTGTTATTAATTAGCAATAATTGCAATCTTTTATGATTTGGATACAACTGGGCATCAGCTTCCAGGCTCTTCAGCCTCTCCTGCAAGTGTGTCCCAGCTGAGCACTGACAAATGATCTCACATGAAATGCAACAGCCAGGGAGTGAGGGTCTCTATATTTCTTCATTCTCTTGCATTTTATTTAGCGTAAAGCTGTGTCTCTCCTGATGCTCAAACCAACCACTGTGCCCACTTCTTGGGCATTCAGATCTAAAATACCTGAGATCCTTGTTTTGTGCCGTGTGTAAGGAAATAAAATATGAACGTCTCTAGTTTAATGGTCTAAAAGTCTTTCTTGCTCTGCAAAAGCCCAGCATCCCCAAATCCATTTTCATTTATAACATCATGAGTAATTCTACTGGCAGCAGTTTTTCCTTGCCATATATATTTATTAGAGGAAGAAATTCCCCATCCTGAAATGATGTTCTCGCTTGGATCAAATAGTTTTCGAACTCCAGCTCTGGGTTTAACCCTTTTGTTGCTTCCCTTGTGCTGTTTGATCCCATACCATGCAGGGCAGAATGTTCCTCTCAGAGGAGAGGGCACCCAGAATGCAGGAAGCAGCTTCAGCAGTGCTCTGAAAACAAAATTGGAGCAGCTTTAGAAAAAGTTGTGTCATTCTTTTCAGGATTAGGAAGCCACAGGGACTTACATCCCTCTCCCCAAAGAGTGAGATCTGTCCCTGCTCGACTGATGGCCATCAAATTGTCATCAGGGCATGGTCACGTGCACACAGACACCCTGGGCTCAGCTGGGGGACACAGGGGAGTGTCCAAGCCCAGCTAAGGGGACTCTGCAGGGTGGCATGAAGGAATCTCTGAGCTTCCACGGACCTCAGGGTGGTGGTGGCTGCAGAGTTGTTCACAGCCCCTTCTCCCTGTGGTGGTAATTGCACAACAGTTCAAAGCTTCCAAGACCCAGATTTATACAGAGGGGCCTCTTTGAAGGAGAGGATCCCTCCTGTTTCCTGATAAAATATTCCTGTGGCATCTATTTCTGGCGACATGGGAAGGAGAGGGAGAGAAGTGGCTGCTGCCCAAAGGAGGAGGGCAAGGCCACCATGGTCAGGGCAGGAGACCCCCGAAATCCTGGTGCACTCCGGCTGTTTGCTGGTGACTGGGACACCATCTGCTGACGAGCAGGGGATTTTTCATCGTGTCGGGGACAAATGGCCCTCGGTTGAGCAGCAGAATGGTTTATTGATCCACTGGCAGAGGTGCCCGTGGGGACGGTGCCGCCGCTGAACCCAGCCCACTCTGCCAGGGCAGGTGGGGACCCGGCCCGGCGTGGCCTCTTCTCCCGTGGCTGTGGGTCCTGCAGGACACGCAAGGGCTTGGGGGAGCCTCATCCTGCCCCTTTCTCTGTTCCTTTCTGGGGCTTGCTAAGCAGGGACATGCCAGTGACAGTCGGTGACAATCCCACCATGCAGCAGGACCAATTTCCTGGGTTCTCTCCCAGCTGTCAGTGCCTCATCTTTCCCATATTTCTCCTTTCCGTGTCCCGCATCTAAGCCCAGCTCTAGCAGAGCACTCCAACGCTGGGTTTAAGAGGGAACAGGGCTGCTGGACTCAGCTGGTCTGTCCCAGCCAGGTGTTTTTGGGAGCTGCAGGCTGGGAAGCCCACGCGGTTATCCGAGCCGCCTGGGAACACCGCAGTTTTCAAGGCTTTCTCCCTTCCCAGAGAAGCTTCTCAGAGCTTCATTGCTTGAAAAAACAACCAGCCCAGTTACTTTTTTTTGCTTTTTTTTTTTTCATCTTCAGCCTCTGTGTGTCTACCCACAGCACACCTTGAGCAAGCTGAGCATAATTAATCACAGTTTGCTTCCCCGTGTTCACATGGGATTCCTAATCCACAGCACATCCTTTGGGGAACAGATGCAATTATAAAGGAAATGCTTACTAAAAAGAATGATATGTGCCATAAATAAGTGTCAGGACAATTGTCCTTTAGTTGTTTGTGATGTTGCCAGCTGTGATTTACACTCCTGGTGCCACGTCCCGGCTGTGCCTGTCTCCTGGACGTGCTGAATTCCCTGTGCAGCCGCACCGAGCCCTCGGATTTCAGCTGTTCCCCCTTCCCTCCCCATCCTGAGGGCACCTATCCCGAACTCACCCGGCAGAATCCTGCCACAGACGTGGACCTCCCGCGGCAAACACCGTGTCTGATCTCTCCTGACTGAAATGGATGATGAGCTGCTTGGAATTAATATCTTGTGCACGTGTCAATGTGACCAGCCCCGGAGAGGATCTGTGACAGTGATTTGTGGGTTTGACTGGCATGGCAGAGGACAGACCACAGCAACTGAGCTGCTTCCATCTTTTTTTCTGTCTGACAAAGAGTGAAAAAGGACGTTACAACCAAAATCCACGTGTTGGGACCTTGATCAACACTGCTGAGGTGGAAGAGTGTGAGGAAATGAGGACAGTGGGGTTGTGCTCTGGGATTTGGCCAATCATTTTTTCAGTCAGTTCAGCTTTTTCCCTGTAGGACTGGGGAAGTGCTGCCAGTCCCCCTCTGGGGGGGCTTTGAAGGAGCAGCCAGACAAGCACTGACAAAGACATCTCCAGGAAAGCTCTTTGATAGCACAGTTGGGAAGGCCACGGCTGAGGCCAAGTGATCCAAGTGCACAGGGTGGTGTCAGAAGAGGGAGAAACTTGTGTTGGAAGAGGAATCAGGAAAAGGGAGATGGTTTTGCTCTGTGTGTTAGGAATGGCCATGCTTACTGCAAGCTCTAGAGAACAAGGGGATGTGGGACCTGCTGAAAAACTGGGGGTGAGTAGTGAATGTGGTCACTTTATGCTGACCTGTGTGTCTGATCATAGAACCACGGAATTGTTTAGGATGGAAAAAACCTCTGGGATCATGGAATCCAGCCATTCCCCCAGCGCTGCCAAAGCCACTAAACCGTGTCCCCAAGTGCCACATCCACAGGGCTTTTAAGTCCCTCCAGGGATGGGAACTCCACCACTGCCCCGGGCAGCTGTGCCAGCACTTCCAGCGAAGAAATTTTTCCTGAATTTCGCTTAAAGTTGAAGCAATCTTTTTTGTGGGCAAATAGAACCATCCAAACCTTAGGAAAGAGGACAGGAGCTGCAGCAGGGGCTGTCTCAGTTCAGCTCCAGCCCACCGCTGACCTTTGGGAGAGGAGGAAAGACTGCAAGGACTGAAATCCAGGTCACATTCCCAAGGCATGAGCAGGAAGGGATGGAACCAGGCAGCTCAGGGTATGAAATGCTGTGCAGTCAGCAGGGACTATGAAGGGCAATAAGGATCAGTTGCAGATAAGTAAAGCATTTTCAAAGTGACCAAAGCCAGAATTTTATCCTTGGTTAGTCAAGGAATGGGCAGAAGCCATCTGGGCTGTTACAGCACTCCAGGAGACTGGCAAAGGTAAAATCTGTATTTACAGAGGGGGGACAGAAGGAGGCCCGGAGAATCATTATTAACGTTGTAGTCTGACTGCTTTAAATTCAGCTCCCAGGAAAAGATCATTTCTGAATTATATTATCTAAATGAAAATATAGAAAAGGATCCTCCCAAAAGAAAAGCCAATCTGATTTCCCTATGTGATGAGACGAAATATTCTGGATTGAGAAGAGGCCAGAGATGTTGGATGCCTTGGCTTTGGTAGGGATTTGCTGTGTTTCACGTGACATTCCTTTTAGCAAGGTTGGTGAGCGGGGCTCCACACAACTGCTGTGGGAGAGGTGCAAAAACATGGCTGGAAACCAGACCAGGGAAATCAATAACTCGCTGTCAAATCAAAGGATGGATTGAGTGGCTTTCTGCAGGAATCCATCCTCAGTCTAATACGAGGCAGTGTTCTCCCTAACGATCCCAATGATGGAATACTCGCTGCTCAGGCTGCAGAGGTTCGGGGTGGGAATTTGTGCTGCAGCTGCAGGAAAGGCGATTTCCAGCCGTGGAGCAGAAAGGACGATGAAGCACCGGGTTGTTTTGCCTGGGGAGGGCTGTGGAGTTTCCAACATTAGAAGCGTTTAAGAAGAGTTTGGAGAAGATTAACAGAGAGCTGACCCCACCCTGGGGCAGGGCCAACGCTCGAGGTCCCTCCCAGCCCTACTTTCTGTGATTCTGCATCGTTCCAAAAGCAGTGGCACATCTCTTATGCCTTTCAGGGAAAAGTATCAAAACCACCACAGAGATCTGCAAATACGTGATGATGCTGAAAATAAAGCACCGCGTTTTGTTTACCAAAATCTCACTATATTAACTCAGTTTTCCGAGCAAGTGGCATAAACTGAGTAGCCTGGATTCCAGGAGCTGCTGGAGCTCTTGCTGGCTTCCTCCACCCTGCCTTTGGAAAGCGTGGCTTGGGAAGGTCTCGCCGCGGTGGAAAAGCGTTGGATTTCTAAAATCGGAACACGAACAAGGGTATTTATACAAAATGGGAACGAACGTTTATTTTTTTTCCATCGGTTCCTCTGGCAAAGACAGCTGGGCATTTGGAGTGATGGTGTTTTAAATGCAAAACGCTCCTCACTGGAGAGTTGTCTCACGCATTCCGTGCTCCGAGTGCACTCTCAGTGCTTGTTTGTGATGCGCAGCTCCGGCCCAGCGCCGGCTGAGCGCGAGGGGAAGGATGGCGGGAGCACACATTTCCATCCCCACCGCAGCCTCCGCGGCTCAAAGCAGGATGACTTGCAAACATCCAACGGGAACGAGGAAGATGAATCGCATGCAAGGTCAGGCGCGACGCCAGGAAAGCGAGAGAGGCAAAAGCAGTTAATTGCTTTAGATTCCAACAGCCCCAAACGTGCCCCGGGTACAGACAGCCCTTCCTCGCCCAGCACCGGACCTCACCGTCCCAGCCAGAGGATGAAATAGGCAATGGAGGTGCTCGTCGTGATTTTTAATGTCAGAATTAGATTCACGGACGCCTTATGGTCTCTGTAATTACTAGACATCACTCATCATTTTTCCCAGCTCAAGGGATACTCTGTTATTGACCTCACTGGGAAGATATAAATACATTAGTGAATGGAAATATCACCATTTACTGTTGTGGAAAGGTCTACACCATAGCTCAAAGGACTGTGAAATCTTTATCTCAGTGTACCTACAGCAGAGGAGAATGCCTGATACTGTTGATACGATGCCAAACCGCCGCTACTGAGGTCTTATCTTGAGGAAAAAAACCTATTAGAGGTTATTAAAGGAGAGCAACAACAGCAAACCACAAACTCAAAGGAATTTACTACACTCAAACAGCTAAAAATACCACGCCAGGCCAGCAGGGAGCTGCCAGTGATGGAGTGGCCAGAAGGCACAGTGGCCTCACTGCTCCCGGGCTGGCGGGGCCATGGGATCTCCTGGGAGCGTGTCAGGATCACAGAGAGCCCCAGGAGAGGAAAGAGTGTTACACCCCCTGAGCGTGATGAGGACGGAGGGCAGGGACAGGCCAGGGAGGTGCTCTTGTGTGGGTCACCGTGGTGGTGAGGGGCTCTTGTGGAGCATGGTGGTGGATGCTGGGCTCTGTGCTCACCCGAGGCCGCCTGTGAGAGAGGAGCTGCTCACCAGGCCGTGTTTGTCACTGGGATGGGGACACTCTGCTGCTGCCTCCCCGCTGGGGCAGCCCCATGGCTCCGGCCCCATGGGCCCTGGGCTGTCCGTTGGGGCCGGGGGTTCCTCGGGGGCCACTCCTCCTTGGAGATGTGGTCACTGCCAGGGTGCTGTGTGCCATGGGGTGCCAGCCCTTGCCTGGGGGCAGCCTCTGCTCCCCGGGCCCTGCTGGGCACAGCCAGGGAAGTGGCACTGCCCACGCTGAGCCCCCAGTGCCCTGGGACCCATCTCAAACACAACAAAAATGTTTCCTAGGGAGGGATCTGTGCAGGGGAAAGTGCAGATTTCCTGGGGCAGGGCTGGCAGAGCTCCTGTAGGACTCCCAAGCTTTTTAAGAGGCCCCATAAAAAAGCCCCACACATTTTGCAGGAGCAGTGGCAGTGACAAAGCAGGAACTGGATCCACAGCCCCTTCCAGAGACTTGGCAGCCAATAGGTTGGTGCTGGTTTTTCAGAGGTTCGTAGATTCTGTCCGGGAGGGATCAGTAGCTCAACATGTGCTGGGCTAAAGTAGGTCCCAATTGACAAGGACACTGGAACTTGATGGAAAACAAATTTTTAATTCAATTTCTTTTAATTTTTAATGGTTTGGGTTGGGAGGCACCTTAAGGATCATCCAGTTCCACCCCCATGCCATGGGCAGGGACACCTCCCACTATCCCAGGTTGCTCCAAGCCCTTGGACACTTCCAGGGACGGGGCAGCCACAGCTTCTCTGGGCAACCTGTGCCAGGGCCTCCCCACCCTCCCAGGGAAAAATTCCTTCCCAACATCCCATCTAACACCACCCTCTGGCAGTGGGAAGCCATTCCCCCTTGTCCTGTCACTCCATGTCCTTGTAAAAAGTCCTTCTCCATCCTTCTTGAGTCCCACCCGCTCTTGGTGGCTTGTTCCCATGGCACATCCCCCCCATCTCATTCAGCTGGGGTCTCATGCAAATCTCTCAGCAGCTTTGGAACATCCCTGCCTGTACTTTTAACCTCCTGTGGAAGCCTTTGGGTGTGAAAAGCCACAGACCTCCCAGAGCTCCTGTAGATACTGGAGGGAGACAGAACCTTGCTTTTCCTATGGTACAGGGAGAGGGGTATCCTAGTACCAGTAGGAAGTGGAGGAGCAGCCTCAGAGGACATGGCAGAATGGGGGGAATGAGAGGGGATGTCCTTGCAGCCACTCATTCCACCCAGATTAGGGGTTATTTTATGGTGTTTTATGATGGAACCCACCCTGACTGAGCCTTCTGCAAGGGCTGTGCTGTGAGTGAGCACCTCTGGTGTGCAGAGCTGTAAATCCGATGTGCCTCGGCTTTGGGCAGGGCACAAGGGGAGGAGACTCCCAGGGATGTGGCAGGGCTCACCAAATACAGGAGGGATAAGCCTCCAGCCTGGAGGAGCAGCCTCCAGAGGAGCAGGACAGCCCAGGAGAGGGCTCCAAGGTCAGGCTTCCCTTTCCCATCCTTGCTGGACCACGATGGATGGGTGCCAGCCAGAGCCCGGCCAAGCATCCCATGGAGAGAGCTGGCCCTGCAAATTACAGTTTCTCTGCCTGCAAGTGCTTATTACAGTTTATTGAGCTAGGGAAGTTTCTCTGCTTTCTATTTTGGGCCAAGCTCCCCCTGTATTTATTTACAATCAGTAGAGCAGCTGGAGTAGAAGAAAATTGCTGTGAAAAGCAGGAAATTGGCTTCTCACCTTACGAGAGAGGGGGCTGCGTCCGCCCCGAGGGACCCAGCCCTGCACCCTGCCCTTACCCCCAATCCCATGGCGGTGGCACCTTGTCTGGGTCCCTGTCACCGGGTTTTGGGTCTCCCAGGTGTGCCTGAAGCAACCTCCAGTGCTGGCTTGAGGGATGTGGCAGTGAGTCTGCTTCAGGTGGTCGGTGCTGCTGCTCATCCCAGGACACGTGTCAGTGACCACAGTGTTTGCTCATATGTGTCTCTGAAAGGTACCTAAAGGCTTTAAACGGCGTGGTTATCCTCAGGGATACACCTTGGGAGGATGAAGGAGTGGGGAAAGCCCCCACAGAGGTCTGGGAGATGCACAGCCCCATGTTCTGTGTGGATCTGGGCCCTGCTGTGCTACCAGCTGCCTTCACTGGTGCTTCACACCCACCCAGGCACTGCTGCTCCTGAAGTCATCACAGTTTCCGAGCTGGGAGATGAGAAAGCTGCTGTGCTGGTGTGTCACCCCCCAAAAACCCTGCAGTCCCTCCAGTTTAGGGAATGAATGACTTGTGTGACTTCTCTGCTCCAGGGGGTGCTGGGCACACAGCCCTCCAGCAAAGCCTGGCTCTGACAGCTCAGCCTGGCTCTGGCTGTCCCCAGTCAAAGCAAGTCCCTCAGAAGAGGAAAACTCGCTGGTGCCTGTGCATCCCTGTGCATCCTCTCTCTCTAGCCCCGTGTAACCACCTTCACAGTGTCTATCAGCGGTCTAACATATTAAAGTGCAGGCAGCAAGGGAAGGGATGACCTTTCGCGTTTTGCCCAGAGCAGGCAAAGGGAATGTAATTATAATTTCATGTAATTCATCTCCTGACACTGTGTAATAGCTGAAGTTCGCTTGGCCAAGGCAGGGATGGAGGGGAGAAGGGCAGGAGGAGGGGAGCACCCCAGTCCCCTGCTGGGACAGCCTCCCCTGGGCACTGCCCCCAGTCCCACACGGCTCAGCTGCCACCACGAGGGTGCCCAGCCTGGTCTGGGTGCAGATGGAGCCTCTCCTCTTCACAGGAGGCTGCCAGGGCCTTTAGCTCCAAGCTGCTGTGGTCACAGGCCAGCAGCTAAAACACTTCCCAGCCCACGGGAACATCTGGTGTGGCCGGGGCTGTGTGCTCTGCCAGCCTCAGTATTCCCTTTCCCTTCCCTTCATGTTTTTTGGGTTGTGCTTTTGGAATCACACCATGCACAAAACCTCTCTCTGGCAGTGGGGGGAGGTGGGGAGTTGTGCCCCCCAAAATCCCAGAGCTGAGGATGGTGCAAACCACCAAAAAGCAGCCACCAAATCCAGCCCTACCGATTTTACCCTTAAATAAGGCTTTTCTGCTGCCCAAACATGCTACACCTGAAGCCCACATAATGCCAGGCTCCTGGTAATTAATTCCTTGTTAATTTGCTGTGCTGCCCCTGGGCTGGAGGGCTTCCCTGAGGTCCATAGGGAATGGCTGATGGACCAGCACACTCACAGCCCCTCTGGGTGGGTACCCAAGGACTCTGTGCCCACTGAGGGGGGTTGGGGTTGGCAGGGGGTGTCTGCAGGGTGCTCTATTAGCAGGGCAGGCACCGTGTTTGCAGCAAGAACGTTACACCTATTAAAAAGCTGACGCCACCTGAAATCTATTTCTCATCCCTAACTGATTAAATTCTGCTAGTTGGAGATTTTATCCCGCAGAAATCCTCCAGGAAGCTCTAATAGCAGAGTCAATCTTTATAACATCGGGAACAATAAAACAAGAGCCCTCGTTTTGCCGGGGGTTTTATCTGCGGGTGCAAGGCTCCATGTGCCTGCCAGCCCCATTATCCTCCCAGCACCCAATAGGAGTCATTAAATATTTATTTAAAAGGTTTTCCATCCTCAATGGTGAAACAGAAACCAGCAATGATTAAATAAGATTTTTAAGATAAACAGTTTGGAGGAGAGAGCATTGTG
The DNA here is from genome assembly GCA_013397565.1 of Ptilonorhynchus violaceus. Classification (NCBI taxonomy): domain Eukaryota; kingdom Metazoa; phylum Chordata; class Aves; order Passeriformes; family Ptilonorhynchidae; genus Ptilonorhynchus; species Ptilonorhynchus violaceus. The sequence continues at coordinate 233,514 of VZRJ01000955.1, forward strand.
TTGCACAGCCCAGGGGACCGGGCAGTGGCATGCAGGGGCTGGGGCTGGATGCTGTGTGCTCCTGTGCTGCTCCAGGGAAGATCCCAAGGCAGCACTGGATAAATTAACCATGGGGTTTCATGACTGGGTGAATATGGTGTTGGGTGATGCTGAGCCCAAAGGAGCTGTGACACGGGGACCTGGCACTCAGCCCTTGTAGTGTGATGTCCATGGTCAGCCATGGCTGTTTGCCATGGCAGAAAGGAGCAGGGGTACTGGTTAGGGAGTTTTGATCATCAAATTGGTGGCACTCTGAACACCCAAAGCCCAGAAAAATGCCCCAGTCCAGCTACCACAAAAGAAATGCCTTTATCAGCATCGGGCTGCTTGGGCAGTGCTGCTCTCCACAAAGGCTCTGGCAGTGAAAACAACCTCATCAGTATCAGCCTCCAGTTCCTGTCCCACCTCACCCCGTGTGCCTCCTGCGGGTCTGTCACTATGGTCATCCTGAAGCCCTCAGTAAATGTATTTTTTCTTATTAAGAACGACCCTGAGCTCAGCCAGGTGAGAGATTTGCCAGCATTTCCACCCCGCGCGTGCTCCGGGTTTGCCCTCCTGATGGCAGGGCAGGACATCCCCACTTATGAGTTCTCCAGCCCCCCCATTAAAAGGCCTTTCATGGTTTCACTACCCTTAAAAAAAGACCCTTCAGGGCTGCTGTCCTCCTCTGCTTCCCTGTGCCAGCAGCTCTGACGGACAGCAGGCCTGCTGGGTGAAATGGGCTCTGCCACAGCACTGGGTTTGGCAACTTCGGTGCTGTTGAGGGAATTGGGTTTGCACCAGGAGGTTGGAAAGTGGGCACCTCATCCTTCCTTCCAGGAGGAGCTTCTGAGTTCCACCCCAGCCTTTACTGACCCGCAGAAAAGCTGGCTGGTGCTGGGGTGGGGGCAGCAGGAACCAGCCCTGTGCTGTCTGTACCCTCTGAGCCCTTTCAAATGCAAACCCAGAAACTGGTGTTTCCCACCTTGCTGCTGGCAGTTGAACTGATTTGCCTTTCCAAATCTATCCCAACACCCAAGGCTTTTATCAGGAATTTGTCCTGATTTGAGCAGGCTAAAGGTGAAAGCACAGCCATTGAAGCAACGTGGCCTCGCCCATCCCTGGATGGGTGTAACACTCACCCTGTTATTTTGCGTGGAAAAAGAAGCGTCTGCCTTATTTCTGAAGCACAGCGTTTTCTGCACGGTGAATGGGAAGGATTTCTTTCAGTCAGTGAGATTTAATTATGCCACAAACCCCCGAAGAGCTGAGCTGCCCTCCCTGCCCTCCTGCCGCCCTCAGCTCGCTGGGGAGGACAGGGCACAGTGGCCACTTCAGCAACCCTCAAACGTCTCTGCCCTGCTTGAAGCTCTCCAATTTCTTCCTCGTAGGGTTTCAGAAAACAGTTTGCCTTGATGCACCCTGAAGGGAGAGCCTGTGTGTCCCACAGAGATGATCTGCTTCCCTGCAGGGGCTTGATCCCAGTGGTGGCCACCACAGCCACAATCTGAGTGGCCGAGGCCCATCAGGTGGGACCCCCCAGCTCATCCTCCTGGTGTAGGGGCCTGGCCCCCTTGTCCCAGCAAGACAACATTCCCAGCTGGCCTGGCCCATGAAGACCCCAAAGCCCCTGTAGCCTCCGGCAGGACCGGCAGTGCTGGCACGAGGGATGAGCCTGTTGGAATCAAAGGGCACTTTGAATGCCACAGAGCATTTACATTTAAAGGTCTAGAAAGGTTTGGGATTTATCTCCATCCTGGGAGGGAGCCTTATTAGCGGCTTTTGGGTACACCGCTCCTGAATAATGAGGACAATCGTGTCTCAGGAAGATAAATCCCAATATAATGATGCCATTGTCTTTCCTTATTATAACTCCCCGTCAGCCCCTCATTTAACTGCTGGTTTACCCAAAGATTGTGACTGGCTGCTTTAGCACGGGAAGATAATACACTGCTTTTTAATTGCCACCCAATCTAAAATTAGCCCTTTCTTCTTTGGCTAATGAGCCACAGCGCAGGCCTTTGGGGACCACGGTTTGAGCTTGGCCAGTTACATCTCCTCATCCTCTGGATCTGCCACTGCTTCTCCATGACCTCCAGGTCCATCCAGTGGATGCTCTCTGCTCCAATCCCTCCTTTCCTCCTCCTGCCTGCTTCGCACAGGAACAGGAATCTACAGGGAAAGGCTTTTTCAGCATTGCAAATTCCCCTGCAATTACCACATCAAAAAGAGTGGCTGAGAGAAACAACCTCGGGACAGAAATACTGCTTGGAAATAAATTTGGGAGAATATATTTCTGCAGTGACAGGTGTGGGGAGTGCCAGAGCTGGACTAACCAGGCAGGAGGCTCGTGGGTCATTACGAGCTCGCCTCAGTTACCAGGGGGATGCGAAGGCAGACGGAGATGGATGGGTTGCAAGAAGGTTTTCTGGAGATGATTTGAGCAATTTCAACTCACTGCCATGGTTGGGATCGACTTGAAAGTTTCTTAATGAATTTCTTTGTCAGGAGGAAATTGGGCTGTTGAGTGGAGAAATGTGCAGAATAGAAAAGCAGGGCTCTTTCTGTCGAAAATCCACCAGTGAAAAATCCAACGACAGCTAAAATTCCTTAACCTCTTGGCGTGGATCCTCTGGGAGCTGTAGTTTGTCACCTTTGTGCCTGTAACTCTCCTCGGGCACTCGAGGCACCAGCAGGTACATCCCTGCAGGGGAGAGCTGGGATGTGAGGGCAGAAACCTGCCCCAGCTCAGAGCAGCAGTGTGGAGGGAGCTGGGTCTGGAAACCACTGCCGGAATGTGCAGGACACAGCCCAGGCTTTCCTTCACCCAGGACATCCCCAAGAGCCTTCTCCCTGGGCTAACAGGCCCGTGACGCACCCAAACCTGGGCTGGGGGCACTGCACTGCAGCACTCAGCTCATGGCTGAGCAGCCTCGTGTCCCTGAGGATATTTTGGAGAGCGACCCTGTGGTATCAATTTTCCAGCTGTTTGCAGTCGGAGTCAGCAGCAGCCTCTGCCCTACACGCTGTCCCCGTGGGGCTGGCAGGGAGGAGGTGCTGGACCAGGATCCAGGAAGGGCCCAAATGCTGCTTTCCTCCACTCTGATGTGCTGTGCTGATTTAATTTGGGATTTTCCCGAGAGATTGGTGTCCCAATGGAGGAAAGTCAGAGCAGCCTTGCAGGGATTCACTCCATTCCCAGGACTGTGTCTTCAATTATGGACAAGGTCTGGCCCCAGCCCCAGCTGATGGTGCTGCTGAGGTTGTTGCTGTTGTGGGTGTAACCTCCTGGTGTCACAGAGAAAATGTCCCTCAGCCATTACATGGTTCTTGGTGTCCAAAACCTGCCAGCCCTTTGGAAAGGGTTGTGTGGGCTCTGTGTGCTTTGGACTGAGATGGAAAAGGGTTAAAGGAAGATCCCTTGGGATTCTGAGGTGCCTTTTGTATTTAGTGCAGCATTAGTGCTTTCGAATCACTTCAAAAATTTAATTTACCTGTTTGTGTCCCCACGATCCAAATTTAGCAGGGCCAGGGTGATCAGCAAAGAGCCACGAGAGGTGCCAGTGCCTGGCATGGGCTGTGCTGTGGAGCTGCTCCCAGGGCAGGGGCTTGTGGCACCTCACTCCTACAAAGGCCCCAAAAATCAGATCCAGTTTTTCTCTGTAGGCTGGTGCAGGAAGGGAACAGAGCCAGCAGTGGATCTGGACGTGCCCAGCCAGGGATGCCAGCAGGGGATGTGGGTAAATCACATCCCATGATTGTGTGTCTGGCTCAGTCCGTGCCCATCCTGTCCCACCAGTCCTGTGAGTGCCAACCCCACGAGGAGTGGTGAGATCCCTGCTCAGGGCAGCGGGGTGGGGGTGCTGAGGGAGGGACAGGGGCAGCCACCTCCTTGTGTCACCGTGTCCCTGTGTCCCTGTGTCCCTGTGTCTCTGTGTCCCTGTGTCCCTGTCCTGCAGGGTTTGCAGGGAGCTGCCCTGCTGCAGGCACCGGCGGGATGAGGTCACGGTGAGGAGCTGGCAGCCCAGAAAAGTTTGTCTTTAGGATACAGGAGCAGCCTGGAGGCTCCTCCTGCCTCTTTTCCCCTCTAATGCGATGCTCTATGAATATTGTAATGAACACAGTTATGCCCTGAAAAGAAGGAAAACTCATTTATTTATGAGGCTATTTGATTTCCTCTGAAATGCCTCATCTGGCAGCCCCCTCCATTAGAAACCCTCCCAAGCCATGCAAGAAAAAGCCATGGCTTATTATTTAAATTAATAAAGCAGCTGCAAATTTTTGCTTCATTTTAAAATATTACTATAGAAAATATTCTTCCATGGATCATTTTCCTGTGGTTTTCTTCCTGAATATTCCTAATTATGGCTATAATTAATTTTAACGAGTCCTCCACCATCAATTCCATCATAACTTGCAAGTGTCCTGCAGCTGACTTTAGAAAAAAAAAATCCACAGCTTTGCCCTCCTCTGGCTGCCTTTGTAATGAAACTTTGGATTACTTAAGGAATTGGCACTTGGCCCCAGCCATGCAAAATTGCCTGGTCCTCAGTCAGAGCTGCTGCTGTCCAGCCCTTGATGGATGGCATCATTCAGAGCTTTTATAGGCCCGGAGAAAGAGGCCAATCTGTCCGAACTGATAAATCTCAATCTTCTGTAATATTTCATGCTTCTACCAGACATATGGATGAAGGCAACGTGATGCTTCATTTTCCCGGGAAAACAGCTTCCCCAAGTCCTTGGGCAAACTTTGACCTCTGGGGAAGGACGTTGGGAAGGTCTGGGAAGGACATTGGAGAAGTCTGGATGGAGGTTGGAAAAGAGGCTGGGAAGGTGTGGATGGAGGAGGTGGATGGAGAAAGGTGGAACAGCTTTGGAGTCTCATGTCCATGTCCCACGCCAGGATATCACCAGATCTCTCCACAAGAAGAGATTCCAGCTGGTTGGAGACACCCAAGAGCGTGGGAGCCCTCAGAGCTGAACTTCACATTGTTCTCAGAAGAGCAGGAAATGAAGTGAAATGCCAAAGTCAACAGAATTTCAGAGCGGGGCTGATGGGTGGGAAAAAGGGGAGGGAGGGAGGGGCCAGGCCTCTCTTTAATTCCTGTACCAGGATATTCCTGGCATTCCTCTCCCTTGATTTCCTTTGCTTTTCCCAATGCATCCAGAGCCAGTGCAGGAGGCCATGTTTGGGGTTGTGGCAGAATTTGGGGAGTGTTCATGGCTACTCTCACAAGTCCAAGCTTGGGCTGTTGCCACTGGATGGGAAAACAAACTTTTCCTGCTGGCGTTGCTGGGCTCCTCCTGGGTGGGGGTGACCCCAGGCTCGGCCGTGGGAGCGGGGCTGTGTCAGAGGAGCCACGAGGAGCTGCAGGAAGGTGGGGTTGGGAGGCACATGGAAAATCCTGACCTCCTATGGCAGCTGTGCCAACCATCCCTGTTACAGCCCCTGGAAAAGCACTTATCAGTGGGGCGTAATCTGCAGTAGCTACAGAAGGGACAATGTGTCTGTCTGGGAGGCTTATCAGTGTTTGTAAGGAGCAGCACGGAGAGGGAGGGGGCTCACACGCCCTGCCCTGTCCCCAGCGTTCAAGGAACCGGCTTGAAAATTGGGGAAATACTGAAATACGATCCGGTTTTATCTCCTGGTGCTGTGCTGCCGATTCACAGGTTGTGTTTGCAGAGCGCAGCCAAAATGCTCCTGGATGATTCCAGGTGACGTGCTGAGGTCTCTCTGCACCCCGTGGGATCATCCAGGGGGAACGCCGGTCCCTCCTCTTGGGCTCTGCATCTGACACAGGTGTTCAGGGTGGCAACAGCCCCTGAAGGACAAATATGTCGGATAACATCAGGAAATCAGGAGTAAAAGGGGACCCAGAGCCGTAATTTCACTTTAAATGCTTGATTTCCGTAGTGCTCGGCGCCTGCTCGGATCCCATCCCGGGGGCAGCGTGCCCTGCTCCCGATCCCAGCGCAGGGCGTGCTTCAGCATCCCGAGCAAGGAGAGCAGGCAGGGAGAGCATTAGAAGCATTCAATTGACTGCAAAGCCCACGAGGACATGAAATACGCTCTCTACATACACAAGGTTTAGCGATGATAGCGCGAAACTGAAAAAGAGCATTTCCTCTTTCCTGCAGCTGCAAAGGGTGAAATAGAGGCTGACCAGCAGCCACTGCTCTATCCTCCAATTTACTGCTCTCACTTCCAGCCTGGCCCCGAGAGCCCGGCTCCCTTTGTACCGTTTTTCTACGAGTGGGTTTTATTTGTGTCCAGAGCTTTGCACCTGCAGAGCCAAACCTGCCTTTGCTCCCAGAGCCTCCAGCCCGGGCGCTGCCCCAAGCCCCCGCCGAGCCTGGGAGAGCCGCAGGAGCTGCTGGGGTGGTGCTGGATGGTGGCACCACAGGAATTCCACCAGGTTGTGGTGCCAGGAGAAGGATGGATCCGTTGAGGGGTTTTACATTGCACAGTCAGAGCGAGAATTTATCAAGGGAAGCCAATGGGCCTCAGTTTCCCTCTCCATCCTGATTAACCCCCCAGGAGGCATCGCAGGTTGAGGAGGGCTGTGAGAGGCTCAGAGATCCCATGCTCTGGCCTAGCAACCCAGAAGGGACCCTGGCAGCCCAGGGGACCCTGGGGCGATCCTGGTTTTCAGACAAGCTCAGTTTCTCAACAGGCTCTGCTGAGATTTGCTGGAGGTGCCAAACCTATCTCTAAGCATCAATTTCCAGCCTCTGCCTGGCCTGGGGTCTTCTGCATCTTTGTCTGGCCTCATTCCGAGTCCTCCCAATCCCCAGAGAATAAACCCAGTTGAAGTTGCCTTGTGCTTGGCTGAAGACGTTTAATCACTGTCTGGACGTGATGGAAATACGAGCCGCTCCTGTGCCAGTCAGGGCACGCTCCTCTTGCACAGACGAAGATGAGCAAGGAGCCATCCGAGCATGAAATAGTTGTCAGGCTTCCAGAGGGTCACAAGATATATGGATTATGAAGTAGAGACTCCCACAGATCTCAGATTATCAAACACAAAGGCTGCAGAAGATTGCTCCAACGTGTTGGATCGCGGGGGTGCTCTCCTGAATTCAGAGCCGGGCTGGAGCACCGGCCTGGGGGCTGCCTGAGTCCATGGGGCTCTGGCTCACCCCAAATTCAGCCATCCTCGCACAAAACTGCTCAGTCATCAGAATCATCTTGTGCCTTTTCTGTCTCCAGCTCAGCGGAACAGGCAGATTTTGGGCGTGGGTGTGCCCTGTGGAGCAGAGGCCACCCAAAGGTTGGAGCACTTGGAGGGCTGGAGATGGGGATGAAACAGGACATTTTGGGAACAGAAATGAATGGAATTAGTGGTGTTAGGTTCAGCGGAAGCCATCCCTGCACGTGGATCAAGTGCCTGTAGAACGGGCGGTCACCAGGGGAAACCTGGCAGAGTTGGGGAGCCCCTGAGATCCAAGGGGTGCTTCTGCCCACGGGAGGACACTGCTGTGCTCCTGAGCCTCTTTCCAAAGCCCCGGAGCTAACGGGGAGCGAGGCCATCCCAGCTGCTGGTGTCAGAGGCTGAGGAGGCTCCTTGGGATTTATCACTGCCCTTAGCTCTGAGCTGCCCCGTGCAATGGCCCCTCATGGGTGACCACTGCCCTATCCCCCTTTTCCTACAGCCCTTTCCAGGGTGCAGGAGATGCAGCTGAGGGTCACTCCCTGCTCTCGTGTCTCGGTGCCCACGTGCAGTGCTGGTGGCCAGGAGCACGGCCCTTCCCAGGAAAGCCGTGGCTCACTGGTGCTGGTGGGCAGGAGCATGGCCCTTCCCAGGAAAGTCGTGGCTCTCTGCGCTGCTTCCAGGAGGAGCCACGGACACACGTGATGCCTGTGAGATGCCAGGGCTGCAGGAGCAGGGCAGGGGCTTGGTGACCCACGAGGTCCATTCCAGCCCCAGGTCCAATCCTGAGGCCACCCTCAGGCACTCCCAGATTTAGTGGGAACAGAGGAAAGGCCGCACGTGAGCCCAGGAGCCAGCAGAGAGGTACAAGCACGTCTCCCTCTCCGTGTTTCTGCTCTGCCTGTGCCCCTCTCTTTATTCCTCCAGCTCCCCTAGCACTGAGGAGTTTCCCTGGCGTGTCCTCCCGGGCCCGGAACAGGAGTGTTCCTTAGGCCCAGCCCTAGCAGGGAGCGTGGCTGTGCACCCCCTCCCCTCGGTGCACGACTGCTCATTCTTCCTCTCACCACCGCCCACCAGTTATTCCTCCCCAAAGCCCAGGCTCAGCCCAATTTGAATTAATTGCAGGAGTCAGACGTCAGCTGCTTTTATGTAACGCTCCCGTGTAATTCCATCTCCTCGTTTCCGCTCCCCCACTAATTTATTCACTCCAGGTTTCTTTAAATCAGCCCAGCCTTTTTTTTTTTTTCTTTCCACAAGGTCTCTTTGTAAATCGTGTTCCTAATCCAAGGACTCGGCATTCCCTAGGTAGCCAGGGTGAGCGGGAGCAAGCCCCAGGGGGCTGGAACAGCGGGGCAAGCGCCTTCTCATGGGTTTTGCCGTGCTGAGCCTGCCCATGATTCCCTCCTTCCCTAATTACTTCTATTTCAGTGTTTTCCCCTTCTGCTTCAGCAAAGAGACAGGCTAGACTCTTGAAACAGATCCTCTTGCAGCATTAACATATATATTTTATTTTTACTTTTATTCTTTTGACTGATAAATGGTGAAGATTTGAAGTACAGGTATTGTTCTCCAATACAATGAGATGAAGAATTATCCCACGTACTTATTGATCTCCAACAGGTCCAATAGTTAGGAAAACATTCCTGCTGGAGGAGACGGACTTGCCCTCCCTCTCCTCTTCCCAGCTGTGCCGGGATGTGCCAGGAGTGCCGGGCTGCAGCCCATGGATGCAGCATCCACTGGCAGAGCTCACTGGCCCCAGCAACGAGCCACCTGAGGACCCACGTCTTCTCTCTGAGCTCTCCTCCTCACAGAAACAGCTCTTCATTCAGCTCTTGTGTTGACAGGGCTCAAATTAAGAGGCAATTGAGGCGCCTCTCAGAGCGACAGATGAGCACGAGTCCTTCTGAGCAGGCAGCAGGGTTTGTGGAGAACCCAGCACCCCCAATTCCTGCAGAACTCAGGGATAATTACCTGGGGCTTCATCTCAGCACCAGGGTTAACCCAACACCCCTAATTCCTGCAGAACTCAGGAATAATTACCTGGGGCTTCATCTCCACATTAGAGTTAACCCAGCACCCCTAATTCCTGCAGAACTCAGGGATAATTACCTGGGGCTTCATCTCAGCATCAGGGTTAACCCAATCTCATGCTCATAATTTACTCCACCCCCACTTGCCAGCAAACATCCGAAGCAGAGTCAGGACTATCCATCACCTTGCTGGAAGAGTCTCAGAGCGGGCTTGGCAACACCTGGGCCCTGCAAGAAGAGCTGTGGAGGCATTAGGACTGAAAAATCATCTTATTTGCTTATTGATTTCCAATAAAATCTAATAATTAGAAAAATAGCCCTGCCGACTTGTGTGTGCCGTGCATACAAAGGAAGGAGCCAAAATCCCTCAGGGGGTGACAGTGCTTCAATAGTGGCCCTGCCATCCCTCTGGGCTGCCAGACAAGTGTCCCTGCAGCCGGTATTGGCCTGTGTCCCGAGGGAGAGAGCGGAGCATCAGTGCCCAGAGCCTGGGGCATCCCTGGGACACGTGTGGGGCCAGGGGAGGACTCCTGTGGAGTGAGGACTGCCACAGATGGGATGACACTACAAACCCCTGTGTGAGCTCGTCCCTGCCAGCACCACCCCCAGCTCCAGTTTGCCCCGGTGGGAGATGCTGCCGTGGAAAAGCTGGAGCTGTGTCTGGGAGCGCCCGGCCCGTCCCCTCGGCCAGCGCCAGCACCGCGGCCACGGCGACGCTGCTGAGGGTCAGCTCTGCCTCCCGAGCCAATAAACAAAGTATTCTGCTCTCTGCAGGTTCCTGATACAGTGCCTTCTACCCTCTGCAAACAGCGCACCGGGACAGTGGTTTATCAACACCAAGTGTGGGGGAATTCTCTGAACTGAGCCTGTGTGATGAAAGGAGAGGAGCTGGAGGGCCCCATCTGGCCCAGAGGGGTTGACAGCAGCTCTGAAGTCAGAACAGATTTGCTGCCCTTTCCTGCTGTTCTGCTGCCCAGATTCTGAGCAAACCCCCTGAGGCGCTGACATTCCAGTGCCAGGCACAGCGAGGGCTGTGACCCACAGCTTTGCACGGGATTGACGGAGCGGTGGGGAGGGTTTTGCAAGTCAACTGATACTTGAATGGAACTTTGAAACATTCTCAGGCCAAACACCTGGTTCTTTGCTTTTTTCTGCTTCCCAGCCTTCCTGATGGCTCCTCACCACTGCTCCGTGGCACTTCCCCTGTTGATGCATTTGCTTCTCTTCATCTAAGCAGGATAAAGAAGCATTAATCCCTGGAGTGCATTGCCCTTGCCAGGGATTTTGGGAATCTCCCAGAGCTGGCTCCCCAGCACAGGGTAGCACGTGTTACCCCAACAGGGCAGGGCGAGGCACCACCACCCCCAGCCATGGTGGGCACCATCCTTGGCCTCCAGAAACCCCCTGTCCTGTCTGGTTAGACAGAGAGATAAAGCTCCACGGTGAGATAAGGGACAGAGCGTTCCCGGTCCGTGGCTGGTGGCCGTTCCCATGCTGGTGTCACACAGCAGGACAGGCCCACGTCTCGCTCAGCACGTGTCACACCCAGTCCAGCCCCTCGAGGCTCTCCCGTGTCCCATATTTATCAGAGGAGTAATAACCAGGGAGGGAACTGGGAACTGGGAATTGGGAAGAGGCTCTACCCAGTGGCCAGGCATGCTCTGGGCCAGGGGCAGAGTCGTTTGTAAAGGGACAGGCTTTGCACACCAGGGATGGGAGGTTCCTCTGGCTTGAGTTAACTCTCCTGTGGGGCTGGAATGATAACTCCATCCTGCCAGGGCTGCCCCATTAGCATTCTGCACCAGCCTGGCTTTCATAAGCTGGTCTGACTTCGTAAGATAAAAAAGTAATAACACTGCCCTCTATTATTTATTAGCTGCCTTTATGTCTCCGGGCTAAAGTCCTTCCTCCTCCCTGGCTTCCGTGCCGAGCTGCTCCGACGAGATGTGATGCTGGCATTCCACAGGGCCCATCACCCAGGGCTTCTCAAGGCTCCAGGAAATCCGTCTGGTGGCTCAGGAGTTGTATTCCAGAGATGGCAGGCACTCGTTCAGCTCCTGTCCTGCCTTCCTGGATGCCCAGAGTGGCCCCATGCTCCTGGGACAATTTTCTGTGCCTGCCAGGGGAAAACACGGCAATCAGGGTCTGCCTGGGTGGGGTCCCACTTGCTTTTTGCCCCAATTCCAGGGCTATTAAGTTGTTGAATTTAAAATTATTTTGCCTCCAAACTCTAAAATCACCACTCTAAACAAAGCATGTGTTCATTGTCCCCCTGGGCTGCAGCGGTGTCTCAGGTGACACTGGCTGCTGGTTCTGTGCTGGGTCCTTTGGGGTCCTGTGGATGTTTTTTGGGGTAGATAGGGGTGCCTGCTGTCATAGCCAAGCTTTTGGGGTGTTTCCTGCACCCTGGATCCTTGCAGTGCCCCCCTCCCTGCGCTCAGCCCGGGTGAGGGACTCGAGCCCCACTGTCCCTGCTCACCCATGACTGATGCTGACTGTATTGACTGAATTAATTACAGCCAAGCTTCGGTATTGGAATTACTCAGACCTCTGCATAGCCAAGCCGAATCAATTAGTTTATTAGGGAGAGCCAAAGCCAGCTGAGCAGTGAAGGGATGCTGCACCCTGGGAGAGGAGGCAGAGCTGCCGCCCTTCCTCAGAGCTCGCCCCACGCTGCACGTTTAAAGCAATCCCTGGGGGTTTGCCCAACACCAGATCTTTGTTTTAGCCCTGACACCCCAGACCTGGCGAGTACATGGTCGAATCTGCTGTTTGCCAAGGCTGAGCTGGCTCCTTGGACGGCTCTGCAGGAGCACACGGCATCCCCACATCCGGCAGGGCCCGGGAAATGTGGGGGGGGGGACAGGGAACTCGGAGTCCTGGTGGCTGTGACTCACTTACGTGATATTTCCAAGCCCCAAATATAGATGTGGAAAACAGCAATAAAAATTTATCAGCAGCTAATACAAAGGCGTAGGACTGGGGTGAAAGTATGGATGTGTGCTGTTGGCATCCTTCATCAAACATCCCGGGATTTCCATCAGGGAATGGCTCTCTCTAACGTGCACACGTTCATCTTGCTCACTGCAGCATGCCCTGGCCCTGACACTGGGAATTAAGTGACTCTTCCCAGCTCTCTTCAGCTCTCCTCTGCCAGGAAGCTCCAGGTAGGATTTTGGCTCTGCCTGGGGCACAGCCCATGCCAGCTTTAGAGCCCTTCACCTTTTCACTGCTCTGGCTGCGGGAACAGAGGTGCTGTTGCACAACAAAGAGTCCAGCTGGAGATTCCCTGCCTTTTCCTGGGGAAGCACCTGGAGGGCTGGCTCTGCCGGGGTGCAGCTGGCTCCTCGCAGGTGGGAGGGGGTGGCATTGCCATGGCAATTGTCACCTGGGAAACAGAGAGGTGCAGACGTGCCAGAGCAGCGGTGTTCTCTCTCTCTCTTCCTGAGTAGGTTGGCTCAGCTTGGCATCCGGCCCTGGTGAGGAAACCCCGAGTAGAGCCCCAAGGTAGCCCCTTCTCCATGCCCCATCCTTGGCCAAGCCACCCATGGCCACCATGGCCCGCCAGGTGTCTCTTGTAGGTGTAGAAGAGGCTCAGGACCAACTGGAATGGGCTATGACCAAGAGAATCGATCCCAAAATAGAAAAGGCTGAGCCCTGCTGAGGTCAAGACTTCAGCTCCTTTCCAAGCTCAGCCTCCTGCTTTAGGCCAAAAAGATTTTTTCCTCCGCCTGAAACCTCCTGGACCAAAAACTTCCCAACCTCCTAAGCTGTCAACATGACTTGCTTAAATAAGATCTTCACAGGGATGCTCTTTGGATCCTTGCATTTTTATTTATTTAGTTGGTTTAGTTTAAGATTAATCATAAATGGGGAAAGTGACAGAGACATACAAAAGAGGTTCTAAATAATTCTGAGTGATTGAGAGCACCGTGATTAATGGGATCTGCTGATGCCATTGGGGTGGAAGCAGCCTTCCGAAAAATAGATTTATGTTAAATGGGAAAACACAATAATGTCATTCACAACGGGAGCAAACACGCGGCGGCAGAACCTGCCCGGCACGGCCACCACACACGGCTCGGCCTCACAAGGAACAGAACTTCACTCCTCTGAACTCCCTGTGTCCTGATTCCGAATTCATTCATTACATTCGATTATCTTCAGTCCTCCCCGAGTGCAATATATTCTCTCTTACAGAATTCACCGTGCTTCGTATCAGGCATGGTTTAATATTTCATATGGTTCATTAAATAACACACTCAGTTCAGCTCACAATGCCTCACTCCTCATCCCATATTCAGCCCTGTGAAAGCCCCAAGAAACTGAAAAAATGGGGGTGAGGAGAGACACAGGGGCACAGTGAGATGGGTCTGGGAATGGACCCTGGTGATTACAGAAGCTTTGCCAAAGGAGAGGGTGAGAGGGTGATCCCGTCCCTGCCCGCGGGGTGGGTGGTGAGGCAGCGATGGGAAGTGTGACCGTGGGGCAGGACAGCTTGGAAGAGGGAGTCTGGATTTTCCTTTAGTCTGGTCAGGCTGAGCAGGGTTGTGATTCCTCCCTCCTCCCACCCTCCAGATATGAACCAGAGAGGGCTGCTGCTCATCCCATGCTCACCTCACAGATCTGAGTAAAGCCATAGATACTGGGAGCCATCTCACTGGGAGCGAGCTGGGAATGGTGAACTGATATCCCAGCTTGCTCTGGGGGTTGGTGGTGAAGGCTTTTTACAGGCTCTGGGTGGGTTTAGGCACTTGATTTTAGTTTGGGGTTTCCATCTGAACCACCCTGAGCGAGCTGTACCATGCAGGGCACTGCCTGCCTCCATCAGCACGCCAGGCCTGCATCCTGCTTCCTTCAGCTCCAGCTCCTCCACAATGCCACACCGGAGAGTCCTGCAGGGCACTGCTGCCGCAGAGGGTGCAGGGGGCAGTGGGAGCACAGCCAAATGCAGCTGCTTCCATCTCAGGATTCCACACAGTGAGGAGCATCTTCTCCCAAAGGCGGCTTCCTTGGCTTTGGGAAAGGATTCCCACAGGAGGAGACCCACGGGAGATAATTCACTCCAAGCACAAGAAACTTGTTTTGGCAGAAAGACATAACCAGCAGCGGGTGGAAATCTCTGCCCTGCTCCAGAATATGGTCAAATACCGCAAATATCTCCAAGGAGAGTGAATCAAATCCTTGCATCCACAAGGACTCTCTCTGATGGGCCAAGGCTTCTGTGCAGAGGAGTCTATTATTTCTTCATGTGATGAAAATTAATAATTTATATGGGGACAAAGTGACTTCGCCGTAATTTCTTGTTAGCTGTGATTCCTCCTCGGCAGCTACGGGGATTCCGGAAGGGATCCGAGGAAGGAATAATGGGAATGGATGAAGATGCCCCTGTGAAGGGCAGAGTGAGCAGCCCTTGTCCTGCTGCCCCGTGAGCGCATGAGCTCCGTGCTGGGACCAGACAGCGGCCCCAGCAATAAATATCCCTGGCTCAGCCGCGCATGCCAAATGAAGATGTACGTTGTACCCAGCCCCCAGGAGCTGGGAATGTCATCGGTGTTCCACAGGATTCTTCTGTCCTTGTCAGACGGACCCTGGGGAGTGCCTGAGCTTAGGAAGGAGGACCTTTGGGGTGCCTTGCTCAAAGGCCAGGGGACAGCAGCGTGCCAGGCTGGGACTGTCCGTGGCACCCATCAGTGGGGGTGTTCTTGGCCATGGCTCTTCACTCCTGCATCTCCTTTTCTCTCCAAGACCTGCTTTCTCTACCTGTGCACAAGCTGTCAAATCCAGGAGGGCGTCCCTTGTTGTGTCACACCCAGCAGAAGGGGAGCCCGAGTCTCTGGAGGCCTCCAGCTCCCACTTCCTGGCAATCCCAATCCTTCCCGAGGGCAGCACACCAACCTGGCAGCCACAGATAAGCCCAATCCTGCAGCAATGCTGCTTTCAGCTGTTTGCTTACACACATACTCATGCTCAACACCTTTTTGTCCCTTGGCAAAGGGGACCTGTGTTCACTGATAATTCAGGGGGGATGCAGGTGATGCTCTGGGGCAGTGACACCCTGGCTGGGGACAAGGCCCCAAGGGAGGCTTGTCCTCCTTGTGCTGCTTTGCACAAGTGTTCCCTTTGCACAAGTGTTCCCTTTGCACAGTTGTTTCCTCGCTCTCATCCTTCTCTCTTTCTCCCCTTCTCTCTCAGCTGCCTGTTGCCCTGACCCCAAATGCCAGGAGGTGTTTGGCATCTCCAAATGCCAGGAGGTGTTTGGAGCTGGGTTTCATCCTCTCCCCCTAGAAAGATGAAAATTCCCCCAGTGTACCCAAGAGTTAAGGCTGGAAGAGGAATTTGAACTTGGGCATTTCAGATGGGGGTGGATGACTTTAGCCCCAAACTCTCTTGGGGTTTTTTTCCTTCCAGTGCAACAATCCTGCCTCCATCACTGGGCTGGATTTCTGCCTTTTTTCCTTTTCCTCCTCCCACCAGATTTGCTTGCACAGAAGAATTACAAGAACAGAAGGTGAAGCTAGATCTTTCTCCCCCCCCGCCCTTTTTTTTTTTTAATTTTATTTTGGCATCCATTGCCTGCTTTTTGCCAAACTGCTCCAGTTCCTCTTCCCCGGTGCCCACGCTGCCTGCCCAGCACGGGGGACACGCGGTGCCGACGGTGCCGTGCGGGGTGGCCACGATTCCCTCCGAGAGGAGGGGGTGGCACAAATACCAGCCCAAACCCCAGGGGGAAGCACCCGTGTGGGCTTGAATCACCCTCCGACGAGGAGCTGCTGCTCCAGGAGCCGAGCCGAGGTCGCCGCTCTCTCCCGGTGGGTGGGAAGGGCTCATCACCACGGGCGGAAGCCTTGGAGCTCCCCACCTGCATCCTCATTCCCTCTGCCCGATCCAGTCGGCGTATTTAATCCTTCCCACCTTTCTCCGAAGCCTTCCCAGCTTTACTACAGCCCTTTCCACCTGTGCAGTCCTCGGTGTGTGGGTGCAGGGGGAATTTATACAGCGGCAGCGTGATTTGGGCTGTTTTGCTCTGTTCTTCTCTGAGTAATCCCTAACATTCAAGATGCTTTTTTTTTTCTTTTATCTCTGCTGAGCAATGAGCTGATGTTTTCGGAGAACTATCTATTATAACCCTGAGATCTTGTTCCTGAGAGTTAATAGTCAGCTCAGAGCCCATCATTTTATTTCTGAAGTTGGGAATGGCTTCTCCCACGTGCGCCACTATTTATCCGCACCGCATTTCTCCTGTCGTTTTCTTGGCCAGTCGCTCACTTCAAGGTCTTTCTGCAATCCCTTGCGGTCGCTCCTTGTCCTTAATATCCTAAATAATTTGGGAGCATTAACAAAAAGCTCTCATTTCACTCTCCACTCCCTTCCTCTCCCAGGGAGCCTCCATGTAGGGTCTAGGGCAAATTTTGGGGAAACTCGTGGACCCACAGAAAAACTGACCCATGGAAGGGGATGGGAGAGAGGAATCCCTGTGGCTGCCCATGGTCCAGAGGGCAACAGCATCCGGGAGCAGTGGGGAGGCTCCAGGCAATGCAAGCAACAGATATCTGCAGGGACAGCTTGTTTTGATGCATTGCCCCCAAGACTCATCAGCAAATGGGATTGAAGAGCCTTTAATGACCATACAGAGTGAAAAATTCCAGTGGAGGAAGGACCGTGGCTTTCCTGCACGAGCAGATGCTCGTCAGAATTGGTACTCTCTGGGGAATTGTTCCAGAAGGTGGATGGAATAAAGTGATTCACAGTATTAAAAAAATAAAATAAAAAGAGAGACATCAGAGCTCCTGGAAGCCGTTCAGTTGGCACCGGGAAGGCTGCGAATAACAGACGCCCAAGGGAACTAATGTTTTAAGCCAAAGCAATTTGGGTAACAGGACAGGCTTGGGGGGAAAAAACCCACAGTGCCAGGTTTTGGATTCTGCTGCACATCGATGCTAAAAAAGAAGACACACATGTTGTGAATGCACGGCCCGGGAACACGTTTTGTAAGCACATTCCTAATGTGGCACGTGGTGTGCTCGTCCCTATTATTGATAATAGCTAACTACAGCTTCTCCTCCTGCTCTTCCCTGTTCAGCCATGGCAAACACGGCAGCCAGATGCTGTGAAACAGCTCTGAGAATTTCCAGGAGAACATATTGGCTGGTTTGAGGGTCTGCCTCGAACTCGCGAGGTTTACATTGCACAGCAGCTGTGTCCAGGGTGGGATGGATCCGTTTGTTTCCTGTATTGGCATCTAAAAGGGAGGGCTGGAGAGGCAAATTCCGTCCAAGTAGCTCTGGCATGGGCTGTATTTGATCAGTAGGGCTGTGTAGTGAGAATGGCAGGATTCAATCTGACCAGAAGTACTTCCCTTAAAAATGTTCGAGCCCCCATGGAGCTGGGAGTGTGTTTTCCTTCTGCAAACCAGAATCAAACCTCTCCATTCCCCTTTATCTCACTAACAAGCCCAGAGGAATCCCTGGGAAGCTGGAGACAAATCAGCTTTTCTCTGGGAGGAGAGGAAGAAATGTTCTTCTTCCTCTCCCCACGGCACAGCCCAGCCTCTGTGCTGTCCACATTTCTGTCTGTGTAAAATGACAAGGGGCACGTCCCTGCTCCAACAGCCAGGTCAGCCAGGCCTGCAGAGCAACCCTGGCAAAAAAATTGGGAAGTTTTGGGCCTCTGAGCAACCCTTGGTGCTGCATCTGCTGGGAGTGCAGGAGGACAAAATGATTGACACCTGCCAGTGTGTCCCATTATCCTTATCACAGAATGGGTTGAGTTGGAAGAGACCTTAAGGACCATCCACCCCCTGCCATGGCAGGGACACCTTCCACTATCCCAGGCTGCTCCAAGCCCTGTCCAACCTGGCCTTGGACACTTCCAGAGATGGGGCAGCCACAGCTTCTCTGGGAAACCTGTGCCAGGGCCTCCCCACCCTCACAGGGAGGAATTTCTTCCCAATATCCCATCTAACCCTGCCCTCTGGCAGTGGGAAGCCATTCCCCCTTGTCCTGCCCCTCCATTCCTTGTCCTAAGTCCCTCTCCAGCTCTCCTGGAGCCCCTTTAGGCACTGGCAGGGGCTCTGAGGTCTCCCTGGAGCCTTCTCTTCTCCAGGTGAACAGCCCCAGCTCTCCCAGCCTGGATCCAGAGCAGAGGGGCTCCAGCCCTGGGAGCATCTCCGTGGCCTCCTCTGGACTCTCTCCAGCAGCTCCACGTCCTTCTGATGTTGGGGACCCCAGAGCTGGACATGGCACTGCAGGTGGGGTCTCACCAGAGTGGAGTAGAGGGGCTCTGCTGTGGCTTAGGACAGTGTTGGTCTCATTTGAGTGCAACATTTTTTTGTGGCTGGTAATATCCACAGTGACCTTTCCATATCTGCCATCAATTCTACCTGAAACTTACAGTATTAAACATTCTGGGGAAGTTTATCAGGCTGGTAAAACAAATCCATCCATGTCTGTAATTGATGTCCCAGCCCTGGGGGACCCGGGATGTCTCTGCCTGGAATGCAGAGTCTGTCACCAGCAGGAAAGTCCCCGAGAGCTGCTGTAGCACCACTCCCCAGGGAGATCTGGAGCTGGAGCAGCAGGTCTGGGCTTTGCTGATGAGCTGTTCATCCACACCCAGGTCTCACTGCAAACTGATCCCTGGGGGTTTCCAGTGTCCTTGCTGGGGTCGTGTCCTGGGGTTATGGATCCAGGCAGTTCTTGTAGCATGTGTAGTGTTTCTCTTGGAGCTTTTACACACAAACATTTCCCTTTTTTCCAAGTCCACAGCAGTGTCCACTCGGGTCCTCTGCAGCACCGCAGACCCTGGGCTCTGCCAGTCAGCCTTGAAGGGTGACAAAAAATTCCTTTCCTCTCGGAGCCCCGAGATGTGCAGGGTGATTTGGTGACTAAACCCAAAGAGTTTGGTGGTTCTGGTCCCCCAGAGGTGACGGGTGAGCCATTGGCCAGTGGGTGGTGGGGGCACCTTGAGGAGAAGCCCCTTGGCTGGCCACGGGGAAGGGTTTGCCGGTGGGATGATGATTTTCTGTGGGGACCGGAGGAAGATGGAGCAGAGCAACAGGGACAGAGCAGCTGCAAGCTGAGTGTCCGTGACGGATGGCAAAAACACCATCAGATTTCCCATTCTGCCCTGAATCTCCAGCTCCTCCATTTTTCATCAGCCTTTAGAGGAACCCTCCCCGATCTGCTGAGCAGATGTCCCCCATCTCCACCCGCCCTGGCCGGGTGGGGCCAGACTGTCCCAAGACCCCCCAAGACCACAGAAGGCTCGTGGGCACTCAGCTCATCCCGGGAGGGGGTGTGGGGCTGGGCTGGGGCCGGTGCCACCCGGGGGGACGGAGCGTGGCTCCCCCGGCCCCCGACTCCCCCCGGGTCCCCGCGGGGCTCGGGCGGCAGCTCGGCTGCCTGCGGTCGTCTATGGCAACTGAGCCACCTCGGAAGGCTGCGCTGCCTGTGTGGGCTTGAAATTGTGGTTGTTTTTGTTCCCTCTT
>VZRJ01000955.1:280239-295951 GCA_013397565.1 Ptilonorhynchus violaceus
ATCCCCAGATCCCAGCGCTTCTGAGCTTGGCTGGAGACACCAGATTTTATCCTCAGTCAGAAAAAAAAAGAGATGGTGATGCATGGAGGGAACCAAGAGGGAAAACCTGATCAGACATCCTGTATTGCAGAAGCTCCCTGTCGGTGTGTTTGGGATTGCTCTGACCCAGCTGCAGGACCTTGCCCTTTGCTTTGTTGAACTTCACGAAGTCTGCATGGTCCTACCTCAGGTGCGTGTCCAGGTCCCTCCGGAGGGCATCACTTCCCTCCAGCACCTCACAGCTCCAACCTCACACCCAGCTCTCACTGCACCTCACAGCTCCAGCTTCACACCCAGCTCCGTGTCACCAGTGAGCTGCCCCGGGGAGCGTCTGCTCTGGGCACTGAGACCAACCTGGCGGTGACAGCAACAAACCCAAACGTGTGTGTGGCTCTGCTCCATGTCCTCAGCTTCCAACCAATGCCGGGCACACCCCAGAGTGCTCCTGGGCACGAGGCTGTGCTTTGGGGGGTTTCACTTTAACCCTGCTGCGAGGAGGGGAGGGTGGCCCCTCAACCCAGGACGGGGTGAATACGGGTGCTGAGTGCCCATCCAGGAGCAGCGGGGTTGACCTGAGGGCTCACTGGGAAGACGACAGGGAAGCTGGAGCACTGCTGGAGCTGGCACTGGCAGCTGCTCCCGGCCAGGAGCTGTTCTCAGGACCTGGGCACGGCTGTTCCTTTGCCATGGAGCAGAGGGGGCTCCTGGGGAAAGGTTTTGGTGCTGCAGCTGGGCAGACGTGCTGCAGAGCCCTTTGGAAAAGCGTGCAGGAATAAAACTCCACCTCTGCTCCCTGCAAAGCCCCGAGGTGAGGGTGCCCTGGCAGGGGCTCCCCCCCGACCACTGCTTGCCCCACTTTGGCAAGTGCTGGAGGAGGGGATCGCTGGGCTCGCTCCACCGTGTCCGCAGCCATCCCAACCCCCGGGAGCTGCGCCCGTGAGGGCTGAGCTGGATCTCCCTCGGATGTTCCTGGCTCGGTGCCCTCGGCTGGGCTGCGGCTCTGCCCAGTCAGCGGTAGCAGGATGTGAAATGAGTCAGTCTTGTCAAGTGCCTTTTTAATAAACTATTATTCTTTTTTGGCTCCTGTGCGTGCAGCCGATGAGGTGGCACCGGCAGAGGGACCCTCCGGAGCAGGAGGGACCCATCTCGGGGCACAGCCCACGGGCACAGAGCAGAGGCGGCGTTTCAGCAGAGATCTCATTAGCGCCTCTAATTAGCCTCGATTTCCTTGTCACCTGCAGGTCTCGGCTCCTGCTCGGGCTGCATTGCAGAGCTAAAGCGTCGAGGGGGCCGGACGGGTGTGGGATCCCTGACGGTGACAGCGCCCCGGGCTGGCACAGCCCCCCTCATCCTCCGCTTCCAGTGGCAGGGACACGGGCGGGCGCGGGGGAGCGCGGCGAGGGCAGGAGCGCCAATTAAACCCCTCCCGAACCCCTCCGGCTGGCAGGGAGCTCCTCCGGGGGGAATCCAGAGTCGCGGTAGAGTAGAAAAATGAGGGCACGGGGTAGAGGGGCAATAAGGCGTAAAATCACAGCTGGGCGAACCAAGGAGAGGAAGCACTTGCAAGCTGTGAGCTCTGCCCTGCTTTTCCATCCCCGAGCGGGCCTGGGAAGTGATGCTCCCAGCCCAGCCCTCCCGGCACAGCTCGTCCCGTACAAGAACAAGGCCATGGCTTTGCCTCAGACCTGTTGGGAAGTTGGGACAAGCAGGATGGTGGTTGGGATGCCCTGTGGACGACGCAGAGTGGGAGGAAGCAAAGACAGCTTAAAGCACAGAAAGCCATGGCTGTTCTGGCGAAGAGGGAGTCACAGGCACATCCGAGTCCCCTCGGAGAGGTGGGTGGGCTCTGGCAGCAGCACTGCGAGCCTGCTGGCAAAAGTCTTCATCCCCCATGGCGCTCTCCGGAGAGACTTGTGCTTCCCATGATTGCTTGGACAAATTCTTGTGCGCGAGCCAGCAGCTCTCCTCTTGTCTCTTGTAATTACTGTCCCAGCGTTCTCCTTGAGAGACACCATCTGCTACTCCTCCATCACCAGTCCTCTCCCCATCTCCCGGCGCAGCCCTTTCCCCGGAGAGCGCTGCTGATCCTGCTGAGGGTGCAGCTCCCGAGGTCCCTGCTGCTCGTTAGGCTGCATCACATCAAAGGCAGCTGCTCCATCATCTGATGCCCCAGCCCCGGGCTCGGGGGGCCCTACTGGACCCCCCGGCCTCCCACGGGACACGCTGGCCAAGGAATGCACAGCCAGGCTGGTGCTGGTCTCTATGGGCAATGGGAGCTGTGACCCCCTAAACCCGTGTCCCTGTCTCTCCATGCCTTGCACGGCTGCTGAGCAAACCCCAGGAGTTTTGGAAGTCAGCCGGAGGGTGGGATATTCCCAGGAAGGCAGGGGCTGGGTGAGCACAGGCAGCCTGCAGTGAATGCACGGGGACCAGCCCAGTGCTGGGCAGCTGGGGTGACACTGGGGTGACACTGGGCGTGTTTGGGGCTGTAACAGCTGAAACAAGCACTTTCTGGGTCAGACACGAGATGCATTTCAGAGAGCTCTGGGGCTCCCAGGAGCAGCAGGGCCGGGCTCCGAGGCGAGGCAGCGGCACGGGGGAAGCGGCAGCGCTCGGCTGCACCGTGTGCCCGGTGCTATCACTCTCTTGCTTTTAATCAACAGCAAATGAGTCTCTGGGGGCCTATTCTCTCACGGCAGCACACCAGAAACTTTCATTGAAGTCAATAGAAGTTACTCACACCCTCAGGCACAAGTCCGTGGTCCTGGGAAGTTGCTAGGGAGCTGTGATTTATGCCGCGTGTCGCAGGTTCGACCACAGCCAGCGCCTGCCTCTTGGTATAATTCACAACTAAATGTACATTTATATAAAAAATACAGTAAAACCATCACATTTTATTAGGGGAGGGCGCACGATAAATTTTTACGTCGAAGCTTCCAGCAGGCAAAGATGAAAAGCATCTTCAGGAAAATCACTGCCATGGAGACAGGTTTGCATCCCGCCGTATCAGGCGGCTCGTTTGTATTTTTAAGGCATCTCATTAGAGCATTAAATGATCTGTAAAAGGTAAAACAGCATTTTTCTCAGTGGCTCTGGTGATGGCCGAGCTTCGAGCCCCCGCAGAGCAGGGGGTGGTGGGCACGTGGTCCTGGGCACACGCTGAGCCCATCGAGGCTGTGTCCCCCATCCCCAGCCCGTCCCCAGAGCCAGGCGAGAGCTCTCATTTATTCGTGCTGGCAGACGTCCTCCTAAAAGCCCCTATAAAACTGACTTTGTCTCCGTTAACCAAAATTACAGTCTACAATAATACCCGTGCCCCTCCTTTGGAATTGATCCAGAGCTGGAGCTGCGTGTTTACACCCCCGTGCCCGCGGGGCAGCCGGGCGCCAGGCTCCTCCGGCCCGCTCCTCCCTGGCTTTGCACCGGCACGGAAGCGTTCCCTGCGGGCAGCCTCCAGCCCTCCGGGCCGGGAAACGCAGCTCCCGGCTCCGGCTGCAGCGCTGCCCCGCTCCCGCTGTCCTCGCTCCGCTCGCCGCGTCCCGGGGCTGGCGCGGTCCCCTCGCGGCAGCGCCTGCTCGTCCATCTGCGAGGCTCCGGCTCCCGCCCCTCGCTCCCGAATCCCGCACCACGGCGCTGTGAGGCGATGGAACGCCCCAAATGAATGGTTTTTAGAGGCGACCAAGCACCTCCGATCGGAAATTCTTACGTTGTTGCAAGGTTAGAAAGAAAAGCTGCACCTGAAGTTGTGGAAGCGTTTCAGCGCGGCAGCTCAGGTTTCAAAGTGCTGGAGAGCTGGTGAGGAGGGTCGCAGCTTTTACAAGCATGAAGGAAGAAATAAAATGGACGGGACAGCAAGAGCTGAGTGATTTTGCAGCCATTTGTCCCTTTTTTTGGCAGCGTTTCAAGGACATCTGGCACCACCTGGATGGGAGCAGCTCAGCGAGCGCAGAGGCTCTGTGGAGGAGCTGGGGGACTTTCTGTAGCACTGAGGGGATGTGCCTGCAGCAGGGATCAGCCTTGGAGCAAGGAAACCCTTTGTAAGGAGCCCCGAAAGCTCCCGTGCATCCCAGTCCAGAGTTGCTGCATCCCCAGCAAGCTGGGGCCACTGGCAGGAACCAGCGGGGCTGGGCCAGGAGAGGGGCAGGAGGGACAGGCCTGCAAAGCTCTGTGATGGCTCTGTCATCCTCCCCAGCTCACAGCAGCATAGGGAAATTCCCATGAAAGCGTCCAGTTCATTATTTCCTAAGAAGATTGGTTTTCACAAATGAGCAGCTCTGAGTGCACCTAATGGGAGCCTCCCGAACTCAGCCAAGGCTGGACATAAAATAAAGGTGCGCTTTGCTTGCACACATATTATCTTTTAAAAAATGAGTAATTCACAGAAGATTATCCTCATCCCTGCACAAGGACCTGCAGAATTTCTGAAGTGCTCAATATTTTTTATGAAGTGTTTCTAACCTTTTTTTTTCTCGTGAAGAAAAGCTTGGCAGGGGAGCAGCTTACCTGCTCGTAAATTAGCAGGCAAATGAAGGAGGTTGTACAGTCTTTTTTTTTTTTTTTCCTCACTACGTTTAACCCAGCTCATGCTTCTAAAATATTTTGGGAGTGGAAGTGGTGCAGGGGGGAGATTTGGGCAGAGCAGCACCTGGCTGTGCCCAACTGGGCTCCATCTCTTGTGTCCCTGCCCGGTGCTTCCAGCAGGGAAAGGAGCAGTGCTGCTGTTGAGGTGCTGGGTGAGGGAGTCCAGGAGCATGTACCAAGGGCAGGATCACTGGTTAAGTGGCCTGGATCCTATATTTGTCCACTGGCTTTTGCTCCCAGGCTCCCTGGCTCTTGGCCAGGCCGGGAGCAGCCTTTGCCCTCCGAAGTGTGGTTGGCACTGCCCGTTGCAAACACCATTAACAGGGATTTTAGCCTCTCATTAAAAAGGAGGAGGAGGCTGGGAAAAGGAACCTCAATTAAGCAAGGTGAAAGTTAAAACATCAAGAAAAGCTTTTAATTGAAGCGCAGCCCTGCAGGGAAATGCAAAGTCGCTTGTTTGGCAGCCTTACAGATGGTGGGAATGTCACACTCTTTGGAGAAAGGAGAGGGAAAACGGGAGCTGGGGTCGTCAGGAGCTTTGAAGAAGTAGGACGTGCACAAGAGGGATGAGAGGGAAGGGAGGAAGCGCTGCTGCCTGTTGGCTGCTGGCAGCCTGATTCCCAGGGATGGCCCCAACCCCGGCACCTCCATCCCTGGGGTGCAGCAGCATTCCTCGGAACCACCCGCCTCAGCCAGCTCACAGGGAAGCCCCATGTACCCCACTGAACGTGTACAACTCCCCAGGCTATGGGAAAGCTTTGCCTTTAACTCAAAATGTTCAGGAAAAATGCAGTTTCCTGTTAATCACATCCCACGTGGCAGCCCCAGCCAGTTTGCTGTGCCTGCCTGGATGAAGCCTTGGCAGGAGGGACCCAAGGGAGCAGGACCCTGTGGCTCTTCTCTTCCCCATTTTCACTTGACTTCCTTAACTTCTTTCATCTCCTTTTTCCCAATTCTGGCTGTGGTTTTTTGTTGCCCCATCCTGTCCCTAGGGGCTGTCCTGAGCGAGGTCCGGATCCAGCAGTGGTGTTTTCTACAGAAATATCTTCCCTGTCCTTAGTTTATGACCTGGAGGAACAATTCAAGGAAGGTTTGAGTCCCCTCTCCACATCTTTAGAGAAACCACCCCAAAGGCTCCTTCCCTTTGCAAATGGGGTGGGAATAACTTCGGTGGATTTTGGTGAGCTCAGATTTTTGCTCGCAAGCTTTCACCTCTAATCATTCCTGGTGGGTTCTCAGTGCCACTCCCTGACATCCCAGATCCCTGATTACTGTTCCCAGGAGATGTCACCCTCTGCAGGAGGAGAGCACCTCGGGGAGTGTGAGGTATGGCTCTACCCCAGCTTAATCAGACTCCAGGACATAAATACTCCCAGAGGGAAGAGTTATGGCCAGGAAGGTCCTGCAGCTCTTGAGCTTCCCTGAGGTTTTATCTCAGCTCCGAATTAGTGGGAAGCATCAGCTGCCACTCCAGTGAGAAAGATGTTTCTCTGATGGGCACCTCACAACCAGGAGGTGGAAACCTTGGAGCTGTTGGAATGGAGGGGGATGTTCCCTTTGGCCTATGCCCAGGGCTGAGTTTTCATTCATATCCTGGAGAACTGGTTTGCAGGCAGGAGTGTGATAAAAACAGGATGTTACAGCAATCTGAGAACCACGAGATCAGAGGAGAATTGGGAAGATTAACACTGAAATCACAGAAATCTCAGAGCAGGCTGGGAGCCAATCCAAGACCAGATTAGTGGCAAGTCAAATTTTAAGTCATTTTTTCCCTTAAAAGTCTTTTCTAGGTTTCATGCTCATCAAATTGAGGGAGGAAACTCCACATGTGACCAGAACTCACCAGTCTGGCCCAGAGCTCCAGTTCTGGCTGGCACACACGGTGAGATGCTGAGGAACAGCCTCCTCCTCCTTCTGGGGAGTTATTAGCAACAATTATTCGGTGAGTAGATTGAAATAAGGAATAAACCCGAGAAATTTCAGCACTTGTTGGCTGATCACAGGGAAAATGAAGAGAAAGAACTCGGTGCCTGAATTATTTGTGATGAGTTAATTACGCTGGGAAAGGATGATGGAAGACAGAAGAGCAGTCAAAATTCTCTGCCTTTTCCCACCTACGCAGTTTTCTCAGATCCACTCAAAATTAATGTGGAGTTCAATATCAGACCCTCTCAAGTGCTGGGTGAGTCTGAGCCTAAGCATTTTTTGATTTACTACTCTGTCCAGTAGCACTGTGCCTCGGGTTTTTCTGAATGCCTCCAAGATGTAAATCAGGTGGGAAGTGAAAGGCTTTGATAATCCAAGGTCCTGCTTCTGCAAGGGAGGTGACAGCCCTCCCTGAGTGACCCCAAACACTTCAAGATAGGACAGAGTTTCCACCTTGTAAGACCAGCCCAGAAATAATGTGGTCATACAAAACCAGAAGGCAAAGTGCACAGCCCAGGGAGTGGTGGGAGGGGAAGATGAGGCACAAAGACCATGAGCTGAGAGCTCCTGGGGACATTTGAGGCCAAGAGGAGCATCTCCCACCAGGGTTGAGCTTGGTGACCTTCCCCACAGCCCTGGGCAGGTTTGTCCATGCTCAGCCCCTCAGGACTGGCACTGGGGGAAGGCTCTTCCTAGGTACTTGCAGGATTTCCACAGCTCTAATTTTCCACCCCACTAAAAACTGCAGATCTCCCGGGAAAGCTGCTTTCCCACAAGACTTCCCACGGAATCCTGCACATCCCAGGGGGCCGCAGAGCACCCAGCAAGCTCCAGGGTGTGTAGGCTAAGCTAAATCCAGAAGCACACGGGGTATTCCCCTTGGGAAGAGCATTACCTGTTCTTGTGCACACAGCAGCTACACTTGGAGCAGCGATGGAAACCCTGCTGGGATCAGCAAACCTTTAATTAATGTCAATTTTGCAGAAAATAGCATGTGTCCAAAACGACCCTGTGACGAATCGAGGCGCGCTCCCGCACTCTGTTTTCTTTAATCACACGCACCGGGATTTATGGAGACACCCAGGCTGTTTTCTGGGCTTCAGGAGGCTTGTTTTATTATAAATCCATGGATTTTTATGCATTGGGTAATGGATTTCTGATGGAATTTTGAAACTGGAGAGAAGCCACTAGCGGGGACTCTTCAGGGCATCGCTCTCGGCACCTAAAGAAGGGAAAAAAATGGAGAGGGAAAAACTTAATGAAAATATATATTTGTATAAACAATCAATGAAGATCGTGTTTGTGTGTTAAACAACCACCTTGAAATTGGTCTGTCTCAAAGGACTGAGCAATTGCAGACTACCTTAGCATGAATGATTTATGACATTCATGAACTTGGCAACTACATCAGTTTTCCTAAACCTGGCAGCAAACACCACCTGCATATTAAGTGAAGATTTATGATTTATAAAACTCACCTCATTATGCAGAGGAACATGAATTGTCTTATGTGTGCAGTCTATAACTCCTGGGACAGATGAAAAGGCAGCTATGACACACAATTTATGTGTTCTTGCTGCTGAGGTGGTGAGGGAAAAGCAGGGAGAATAACTCGGGCTTTGAGCTGGGTGCCTTCAAAGCTGTCCACGTCCCTCTCCCTCCCCCCAGAATGATGCTGTGGCTAAAATTGCCTGCTCTCTTGGAGGAATAAAAAAAAAAACCCTTGCAAAGATTAATGGTGGAGGTCCTTTGAATCAATACTCTAAACTATGCCCTCCCTCCAAAAACACCGGGCTTGGAAGCATCTGAGGGGCCTCCGTGGAAATCACACGCTTGGTGTTGAGCTCACTGCTCGTATTTTTCCCCACCTCGTCCTTTCCCGGTTTTTCTCACCCAAGGACACAGCTTCCTGGCTTCAAGGAGTGGAGAGTTTTGCTCTGGAAGGGGCCAGAACGTGGCTCTGGTTGGGGATGGAGCTCGTGCCCCCAGCAAGGAGGAGAGCACGTGAGCCCTGGGTACAGCTGGTTTCCCTCCCTGCAGGTCAGGGGAGCATTTGAAAGGCTGCAAAGCACACAGGGCTGATGGACTGAAAAATGAGTGACATGATCCAAGGAGAAAACACCCCAGGGCAGAATTCACCCCAATCTACTGCATCAGTTTGAGTGAATCGTGGTCTGTGTGTCCTCGTTTCTTCCTTTGCTTTATCAACACGCCCAGGGAGCAGCTGCTGGTACAGTTTGATAGGCAGTGCTGGGGGGGCTCTCAGAGGGGCCCTGGAGCTCCCTGGAGAGTGCTGAGAGCAGGAAAATCACAGCCCGGGGCCTTCCCTGCATGCCCAGGGCACCAGAGGACACGGACAGCTCCTCCTTTGCTGGCTGGAGTGGGGCTCCCACTGACTGGACAGGGCTGTCCGTGCTGTTCCCAGGCTCATGGAGGGCTTGCTGCAGCAGGGCTGGGTCCCCACAGGGACATCATTGCTTGGGGTAAAGGGGCCCCCACCAACCTCAAGCTGCTCCTGGCCCTGGCTGGGGGTCACAGGCAGGACAAGGGGTGCAGCAGGGACATCGGGCTCCTGCACAGCAGGGCAGCCTCACACAGGGGGGTGATCCTTCCCCACATCCTCACCACAGCCACCTCCATGTGCAAAGCCTTTGGGTCCATAATTGGCTGCAGCACTACTTAAATCAATTAAAATCTGCGTCCATGCCCGGTCTGGCTCCTTGTGCCCACCACGGACTGCCTTTGGCAGTGCAGGGAACTGACTGGGGAAGGGCAAAGGGGCAGACCCTCTCCCCCCAGGTACACAGGCGCTGCAGGAACTTCTGGAAATCAAGATATGGAGGTCTTGGATTTTTCCCCTTTCAGCAATGAAGGCGTTGGCTTGTGCCAAAGGTGTCTGTGCTGTGGCTTGGTCAAGCAAGGAAGCTCAGCAGGAGGTGAGGAGCTGAGGTTGGAGGCAGCCAGGATGTTTCTCCTGCTGCTGTTTGGGGGGGGACACAATTCATTGTTTATTTTCTGCAGTAAAAACCTGCACTGAGGCTCTTCAAAATATATGTTGGTGCTACTGGAGAGGAGGGAGTCGGGAACGTGAATGATTTTGTTTTCCTCTCTCATTGTGCTATTGCCAAGGTAGCAGAGAAGGAGAATTTCTCCTGTCTAAGTACAAATCAGGAATTCTTCTCCTCCAAATGTTACCCTTTTGTTCATACCTGTCTCATGAGGCTGATTCCAAAGTGACATTATTGTAACTGTACATATTAAATAAATCACAGGCTCTGCCTGGGCCATGTGTGTTGGCAGCAGCTGATCCAACAGGAGCTTCCTGGCCTTTCTCCCCAGCTCTGTGTGCAGACAGCCAGCACAAAGCAAAGTGTGTTTGCACAGAGGAGCTGCTGAGGCTCCGGGCACTGCAGCTTCCAAAGGGAAGGACAGCTACGGAGGGATAACAAAGGGAATAGCAGGTATGTAGCCATGGAGTGGTTCCTATTGTTTCCAGAACAAAAAGCTCTATTCTTCCTCAAAGATGCTGCCTCGGGACTGAGGTGCTGGCTGGGGAGTTTTGCATCCTCTGAGCTGCGTAGGGAATGGGAAGTGCTGGTTCTTGCTGGTGGTAGAAACTCAGAGAGCAGCTCGAACCAGCACAGGTCAGAGGACAGCGGGAACGGGCTCCGTGAGGAGGCGGCTCGGAGGGCAGGGTGCGGGGACATGGTGACACACCCTGGTGATGGCCTGGAGGAGGGAGCACCGAGCACTCCGAGTTCCCACAGCTGTAAATGTGGGGATTCTGCAATACCGGAGTGGGGAGGACAGGACGCCAGCAGGGAGGGAGAGACTTGTGCCAGTAGAGGCACGTGATCCCTCCAAAGCCACTCCAAAAGGGAAAAATTCAGGAAGCAGAAACAGGGACATGTGTGGGTCTCACACTGGGATGCTGCAGGGTAGGGGGGAGCATGAAGGAGCCTATTCTGAGACACCAGGCCAGAGCAGAGCACTGAGGTGTGCTGGAAAACCCCTCCCTGAGCTAGGGAAAGTGGATCCAGCCCTGGCCAGCAAGGAGCAGAGGGGAGACTTGTGCCAAAGCACACACAAGATGTGCCCTTAACACAGGGGTCCCCAGGGCCTTGCCCTGCTGCGAGGTTGAGCCCTGTCAGCCTTCCCACTGTGGCACAGCCTGGCCGTGGGTGACCTTCAAGCCAGTCTGTCCCCTCAGCAGGGCTGGGAGCAGCCTTCAGAGCCTTCCCAAAACCAGTCTTTGTATCTCAGCAGCTTCAGATCAGGGTAAAAAAATCTGCAGAGTGCAGCATTTGGAAGTTTTCGTTTGTACTGCGCTAATTGCCCTCATTATTATGGTTCCTGGAGGCACCTCAGATCCTTATTAAGGCAGCTGCAGTCATGGAGGGGTGAGATGTGGTTTGCTGCTCCCTCTGGTCTCCTGCATCCTCAGTGAGTGACAGGGCTCTGCCACTTGCCCTGTAGGAAGGTCTGGTGAGCTGCTGGCAGCCTCACAACTGCCTTCTTGCTGGCTGGCTGCTGCTGGGCTGCTTTCTGATTTGTGTTGTGATGCTCCACAGGCTGATGCTTGTCGCCAGCCCCGCTGGAATCACGGGTGAAGCCAGGGAAGCCTGGAAGGACGCTGTGGGGTGACCAGCTCTGCGCTGAACGCCCACCCCAAGCCCTCGTGTTCCTGCTGTGATTCCCCTGTGATGATTACCCAGGCAAGCCTCCGACCGGTGCATATGAACAACTAAGTACCCGAGTCAAACACCTGCCTCCCTCCCACCCCTGCTGCCCCTTCCCACTGCTCCCTTTGCAGCCCCCTCTCCCCCAGCCACTCTCAGGGAGCCCTGGAGGATGAGCCTGGATCCCAACCCCGCTCTCCCTCCCGCGCACGGAGCGTGGTGGGGCGGCGGTGATTCAGCCTGACTCAGGGTGCAGCCCCATGTCGTGCCGTGTTTGATCCATCACTGCTTTCCCCATTCCCTTCCCCTTCAGCGAGCGGGGAAGCAGCTGAAGGGCGGCTGTTCTGGCAGCTGCCTCGACGAGCCTTTTCACACCCGGGCACCTGCACTCAGCCCGGCATCACTCGGGGTAACTTCAGGGCATCTGGGGGCAGAGAGCAGGAGCTGCCCTCAAATCCCTGCCCGTGGGGAACAAGGAAGGTGGAGGAGTTAACGTGGAGCCATCAGCCCTGGCCTGCCTTGGCTCTGCCGGATGCCTCTGATGTGCTGCTTCCATAGAAAACTGTGGGGAACTCCTTGCATTGTTGTCATTTACGGTGACATCCCTCTGAGACAGATGCCTATGGAGCTGACAAACGCAGCCAAGTGGTTTGAGGCTTTGTAGGGAAGGAGTTACGGCCCCGCTCTGCTCCTACGGGAGTCACGAATGCTGGGCTGCTGATCCCTGTGGGAGCAGGGATGGGACATCCACGTGGAGCTCTGCCTTTGCACCCGCCCCAGGGCTGCCCTGCTGCGTGGTAGATCAGGCTCTGTGGTGCTTCAAAGCAGCCTCGTGTCTGGCAATAGTTAATGGGGAGGAAATTAATTAGGTCCCCACAGGGCCATGCCTGTGTCACCGTGCCTGTGTCACCGTGCCTGTGCCGTGCTGCGGGCTGCTGGTGCCTGCTCCTCGCTATGGATTGTCCAAGAGGAATCACATCTCCTTGTCCTGCAGTCCCCTCCCTGCCAGCTTTTCCCCTTTTCCTATGAAGGCTCAAGGGCAGCAAGAGCTGATCCTGCATGTGGCAGAGCATCCTCTGGGGCACCCGAAGGCAGCGAGTGGCAGCTCTGGGGCTCTTGCAGGGGTGCTGAGGGTGTCACCCCACTGCCACCAAGGGGTGTTCTGCCAGCACTGTGGGCTGTGTAGCACAATTTGGGGAGCAGAGGGGAACACAAGGCAGGCTGCTCCTGAAGGATCTGTGTGTGTGTGGGAAGAGGGAGAGTGGAGGGGCACAGGACATTGCAAGTGGTGCAGCTGAAAGCAACACCTGAGGGCAACCTGAAGCCCAAAGCTGTGGCTCTTAGGGAGCAGAAGGTAAAATTCCTTCACTTCAGGAGTGGAGGCTGAACTCGAGTGCTGGCCTTTTGCTGGGGGCTCAGAGGGACCTGGGACATGGACACACATCGGTCCCTGACACCCAAAGTCAGCCAGACCCCAAGGTGTTGTGCCCAGGGCTGCTGCAGGTCACTTACAAGCAGCCGGGGAGGGGGGTTTGACCTTCAGAGCAGAATTTCCTTTTATTCCTCTTTTTACCCCCTCTGAAACTGCTGAAACATTTGCCTGTTGCTCCACGGGCAGTGCGTGAGCCGCTCCCATCACAGCCGGGGCTCTAAGGGACACCGGCCCTGCTCCCCTCGGAGGGGAAGGACAGCGGGGCAGAGCTCCCGGAGCCGCTTCCCGGGGCGGCCGCCTTTGGATCGCTGCCGTGCCGGGAGCTGGGAGTTGTCAGCGCCGGGAACGAAGCCGTGCCTCCCCCGGCCGTGGCTCAGAGCCGCTGGGAGCAGCGCTAGCACGGCCGGCTGCTGCCCCTGCCTGGCGACGGGAGAGGCTGCGCGGGCACCAGCCCACCGTGCGGGATTGGAGCTGCCCGGCCGGGACTCGCATTTACACGAGCAAAGATACCCGAGGGATGAGGTCAGGCTGCTTTGAGCCATGGGGAACGCTCCGGTGGTCCTGGAGGAGCGCTCATCCCGCTCAGTAACATGGCCATGGATCCTGACCCTGCGGAATGAACCCGCTCGGGCAGTGACCAGCAGCCAGGGCCAGACCTGGAGCACGGATCACGGCTCCAGTGTCCCCAGCATAAGGACATGGAACTGCTGGAGCCAGTCCAGAGGATGCCAGGAAGCAGCATCTCCCCTATGGAGCCAGGCTGGGAGAGTTGGATCTGTTCAACCTGGAGAAGAGAAGGTTGTGTGGAAACCTCAGAGCCCCTTCCAGTGCCTGAAGGAGCTGCAGGGAAGCTAAAAAGGGATTCTGCTTCCAACTATACTGATAGGACAGGCAGTTATGGGTACAAATTGAAACAGGGGGAATTTAGGTTGGATAGCAGGAAGAAATTGTTTCCTGTGAGGGTGGTGGATGCCCCACTCCTGGAAGTGTTCAAAGCCAGGCTGGAGAAGGCCTTGAGCAACCTGGTCTGCTGGGAGGTGTCCCTGCCCATGGCAGTGGGGGTGGGATGAAATGATCTTTAAGGTCCATTCAAACGTTTAATATTCTATAATTCTGTGATTCCCTGTCCTGCCAACTCAGTGCCAGCCCAGGGCCACATCCCAGACTCAAGCATGGGGGAACAGCAGACACAGGCCACATGTGTCTCCTGGAGAGCTGTGTGGGATGGCATGATGAGCTCCATGTGCCACCCAGGAGCGTCCCACAAACCCCAAGGCCAGTTTTGTGAGGCAGGGAGGGGGTTGGACCACGTGAAGCATCAATGCTGGGCTCCAGGCTCTTGGTTTGCAGGTGTTGGGCTGCATGTGCCTTTGGGAAAAGGGCATGGAAAAGGCCCAGCTGGGGAGGACACGAGGATGCTCTCAGTCAGAGAGGCCTGTTATGTACCAAAGTGACACAGCCCTGTTCCTGGTGTGTCCCCTGGCACTGCTGGGAGCTGTGTGTGGGCTTGGGCTCTGCACAGGGCTCATCCACTGCTGCAGGGAAAGGCCTCTGAGGGCCCTGACCCACACTCCTGGGGCTTGTTTCAGTCAAAGCACAGAACCATCAGGGTTGTAAAAAACCTTAAAATCATCCAGTCCAATCACCCACTCAGCAGTTCCACTGTAACTCCTAAACTACTGAAATACCATCCAGTGCCAGATCCAGACACCTCTTGAACACCTCCAGGGATGGGGACTCTACCACCTCCCTGGACAGCCCCTTCGAGTATCTGACAACCCTTTATGTGAAGAAATTCTTCCTGATATCTAATCTGAATCTCCTCTGTCTCATCTTAAGGCCATTTCAAGCCTTAAGAATGGGTGAGGTTGGAAGGGCCCCCAGTGGCTCATCTGGTGCCACCTCCCCGCTCCAGCAGGGCCATCCCAGAGCCCAGGGCACAGCAGTGCCCACACAGCTCGGGAACAGCCCCAGGGAGGAGCCTCCAGCCCCTCTCTGCACAATCTGTTCAGGGCTCGGGCCCTGCCCAGGGCAGAAGTTCTGCCTCCTGTGCAGGGGGAACTCCCTGGGCTCAGTCCCTGCCCGTTCCTCTGGGGCCATCGCTGGGCCCCCCGGAGCAGAGCCCGGGCCCTGCTCGGAGCCCTCCCTGCACACAGGGACACCCAGGGATGAGGGCCCCTCTCGGCTGGGGCTCCTCTCCAGGCTGAGCAGCCCCGGCTCCCTCAGCCTTTCCCGGGCACGGAGATGCTCCGGGCCCTGGATCATCTCCGCAGCCTCCGCCGGCCCCGCTCCAGGAGCTCCAGGTCCCTGCTGTGCTGAGGAGCCAGAGCTGGACACGGCACTCCAGAGGTGCCTCCCAGGGCTGGGCGGGGCAGGGTCACTGCCTGCCCTGCTGGGAATGCTCTTCCCAATGCCTCCCAGGATCCCATTGGCCTCCGTGGCCCTCAGGGCACACGGCTGGGCAGGGACAGCTCGTTGTCCCCCATGCCCTGCCCCGCAGCGCTGCTTTTCTCCCTCTCCTGTATTACCCCGGCTGTATTTGCCAATACAGCCCTGGGCCCGTCCCGATCCCCGCCCGGTGACCCTGGGGCTGCCCCGGCCCTTCCCGCCGCCGCACGGCGCATGCGCGGGAAGCGGGGCGGCCCCCTGCCCTTGGCGCATGCGCCACTCCCGCGCGTACTACGCATGCGCGGCACCCGGCCTGACGCAAGGCCGCTGCAATCGCCCTGCGCTTTATCCTGTCCGACCTTGAGTGCGCGGCCACCGCAGGACCCGGGTTGTCCCAAGCTGTGCCGGTGTGCGCCGCGCCGTTTCGGCGCCCGTGTCTAGCTCCGGAGCGCTCCGGCCAGCCCAGCGAGCTCCGTGTCGGTGTCATCAAGGCAGCGCGCGGCCTCGCCGCCGGTGCCGGTGTCCGAGCGGCGCCCCGAAAGCGAGGGGCGCGATCAGGCGCTGCTCCGGATAGCCCGCGGCGGGGGTCCTACGGCGCGTCTCGCCCCCCCGCGGCCCACGTGGGTGGAGGTTTCCAGAAGCGCCGTGGCCCCGCGCGCCCCGTCTG
>VZRJ01000955.1:296049-323247 GCA_013397565.1 Ptilonorhynchus violaceus
GGCAGGATTGGGGGGGCCTGGAGAACACTGGGGAGAGAAACGGGGGAGGCCTGCGGGTGTGACCGGGGGACATGGCGGGCCTGTGGGAGCGGCGAAGGGCGCTGCCAGCGGGCGAGTCCCGCTCTTCGCCGGGACGGGCCCGGGCCGCGGCCGCTCAGTACGGGGATTTTATTAAGGACAGGTTGATGTGGGTGTCAGGTGAAGTAAACTTGATGGGTGAGGAGAAGTCTGTTTGGTGCACCTGAGTCTGTTCTCTGTAATGGCAATTTGTTGTTCGATTTCTCATCGTCCGTGTGACGGTGACAGCGGGGATCGGGGTGGGAAGGGCACGTGGAGGCGATTTAGGGACAGGCAGGGACGGCAAATCCGTGCTGGCCCTGCTGGCCCTCTCTGACCAGGCCCTTGCGCCCTGAGCTACCTTAGGCCTCGCGTTTCAAAAATCAGCAAAATATTCGTGTCTTTGTCCTTCTCATATTAAGATGTCCTGTTAAAAGTTCGTTCTTAATCAGAAAAAGGGGTAATATTTCCAGAGTCCTCCAGGACGCCGATTTGCACGTGCACAGGGGTGGTCACTGCAGGAAGCCTCAGGTTGGCCAGGCACCTGGAGTTGCGCAGCAAAATCTCGGGTGCAGGTTGCTCAGGGGATGCAGTAGGGCGTTTGTTGCTGACCAGGCACAAAGCTTTGAGAAATGGGGTTAATGTTTATCTGCTGGTCGTGGGAAGCTGAGAGTTCAGAGTTGATTTGCTGAAATGTCTTTTGCCTGGTAACATGCTCCTAGACTATTCTCTGTGACGGAAGTACCTCGGTTCTGGTCATAAAAATCAGAGTTATGGCAGATGAATTAGTGCAGTAATTGAGGTTTTTTAATGTCAGTCTGAATCTTTCTCAAATTCTTCATTAGTTTGCACTTAAGTGTTTAAAGAGGAAGCACTGTAGTAGGACAGCATCACTTCAAACATTGTCTGCCTCTGAAAGTTTTGGTTTGAAGACCACTTGATGTTTTAAACTAAATTCTCATTAGAATGTCTCTGTTTTACAGACATTTTGGAATGGCCTCAGTCAAAATGTTCTCAGAGCAGCATCCAGCAGAAAATATGCGTAAGTGTTCCTTGTGGTTTTCATCCTCGGCTGTTTGATGTTTATATTTACTCTCCTCCTGATACCAGCACTGATTATTGGAGCCAGGGATTGGGTAACAGAGCAAAATAAAACTGGATCCTCTGCATGTAACTGTTCTAAGGCTGTTTCTTTATTTCTTGTTGTTCTCCAGGGGAGCTTTGAGAATTGCTCTTCCCTCCTTCTCCCACCACAGCAGTGCCCACAAAATGTGGATTGCTGAGATTTGTTTGATTAAAAATAAACAAAAAGTACTGCAAACATTGACGGTACAAATTGTTTTACACTAACATGAAACGAGTGATGCCCAGATCTATTTCACTACAGATAAAGTTCATTCAAACAGCTCATGCATTTGAATCACTGATTTTCCTTGTTGCAAGATAATGGGAGATGAGAGCAGTTGGTTTGTGACTTAGTCAGATATTTGTGGCTGGTGCTGATTCAGGACATGGACTGGGAAATCTGTTTGTGTTGGGAAAGCTGGGTCTGTCTGGTACAGCTGAATGTTCCAAGATCACTGCTTTGTTGTTGGAACTGGAGCTGGAGCCCCTGGCAGCCTGGGGAGGGAGGAGGTGACATCCTAGGGATAAACATGGGCTTCTCTGCCTGCAGAATGCCTTCTCCTTCCCAGAATGTGGCTTTGCTTGTAAGGCAGAGCTGTGATTCAGGGGTTCTCTGAGCCTCAGAAGGGGTAAAAAACTCTTCCTGGGGAGAAGGAGGAGGTTCAAACTTGTCTTGTGTGAGAACCACTCCCATTTTTCAGGATTGAATTAACTTGTTGCCCCTAGGGATCAGATAGGTGGTTTGCTTTGGCTCAGAGCACCCTGCATGGGCCAAGTAATTTTCATTGTGGATTCTTCTCCCCATGCTAAGCAATGATAAATAAACAAATACAATTTATTAGTGTTTTAACACCAGGTGAATGTTTTCAAACAAGTTTAAACATCAAGGCTGCCCAGAGAAGCTGTGGCTGCCCCATCCCTGGAAGTGTCCCAGGCCTGGTTGGATGGGGCTTGGAGCAACCTGGGGTAGTGGAAGGTGTCCCTGTCCTTGGCAGGGGGTGGGACTGAATGGGCTTTAAGGTCCCTTCCGACCCAAACCATCCTGGGATTCTGTGATCAAAAGTAACCCAAAACAAGTCTTGTCCGTGTAGGGACAAAATTAGTTATGGGAAAACAAAATTCCTGTTTGGGGGAAGATATGCTGGTGAAGGATAGTAATTTATATGTTTATTCTAACAAGCAGGGATTTACCTATAAGTGATTGGTTGAGAACAGAGGCACAAGTTAAAATTGCAGTATAAGAGTCAGAGAACACGTTAGGTGAGCATGGATTTCCTTCAGCATTGAGTGGAAAATCACTTTGTCCTGTTGTCAGGGCTGAAACTTTTTTGCTATCTCAGTCTTTTCCTTTAGTGTTAATTTTATTTCTCCCCTGATATGCTTTACAGCTCAGAAGCAATTAAAGGTGCTGTTATTGGGATTGACCTGGGTACAACCAACTCGTGCGTGGCCGTTATGGAAGGGAAGCAAGCGAAAGTGAGTAAAACAGGAGTGTCACACGTGGACTGTCCCCACTGGTGTCCCCGAGGTGAGCGTTTTCATGGCACGCTGTTCCATTTGTCCTCCAGGTGCTGGAGAACTCGGAGGGTGCCCGGACCACCCCGTCGGTGGTGGCGTTCACGGCCGACGGCGAGCGCCTGGTGGGGATGCCGGCCAAGCGCCAGGCAGTCACCAACCCCCACAACACCTTCTACGCCACCAAGCGCCTCATCGGGCGCCGCTTCGACGACTCCGAGGTGAAGAAGGACATGTGAGTGAGGGGACGGGCCCACGCCAGCAGGAGGGCAGGAAACACCACGTGGCTCTGTTTGAAAACATGAGCCTGTTTGGGGGAAGTTATTCTGCCCTTGGGTCTCAAGGTTGCGTTGCTTCTCTCTGAGGGCCAAGCTGTGTTTGGCTGCATTCCTTGCTGATCACCTTAAGGCTTTCAGAGCAGAAGAAGAAAGCCTTGCTGGTGCTTTCAGGGCAGACTTTTCTAATTCTTGGGAGCGTTTACAGTCAAAGCTGTATGATCATACGTCAGGCTTGTGATTAAATGATGTATCTGATTAAAGCACAAGCAGCATATTGGTACTTCTGGGACTCTGGATCTGAGGCTGCTGCTGGCAGGCTTAGTGTTCTTCATCTTCCACGTGTTCATGTGCTGCTACTGATTGTAAGGGGTTTGTGCTGCTGCAGAAATTGAGTGTGAATTCTTGCGGTTTCAGTAAGAACGTCCCGTTTAAGATTGTCCGTGCCTCCAACGGGGATGCCTGGGTAGAGGCTCATGGGAAGCTCTATTCTCCCAGCCAGATCGGTGCCTTTGTTCTTATGAAGATGAAGGAAACTGCAGGTTGGTACAGGTTGCTCTTTGCTGTTCTCTGTGCTTTGTACGTGGAAGTGCTGCAGCCAAAAGGTCCTTTCTTGGTACCAAATCCTCACAGGGCCATGTAAGGGCAGATGGGGAAAGGGAACAGGGTGGGCTCCTAGGAGGCCTCAGGGAAGATTACTGCCTGCCTCAATCCTGATCTTTGGCAAGATACTAGTGCTTTACTTAAAAGATACTCTTACCAGAATTGGTTGCAGATTGAGTTGATCTTGATTTTAATTGAATTCACACTCAGAAGGGGGAGCTCCGTTTCCTTGGAAGCTGCAGTCCTTGTGCCTCCCTGGCTGCAGCTGAGCACAGGCTGGGGCAGCCAGGGCTTGGAGTGGCTTTGTTCTTACTCAGCTGCTGGATATGTGGCACGTAGGGAGAGAGGGAGTGTTCAAGGGACCCCATTGTTGGGCTGTAATACCTAATTAGCCAGTGGTGACTTTAAATCTTCACTGGGGGAAAATAGCCAATGGCCTGGAGAAATGTTTTTTCTCTTTTTTAATTCCTAAACTGGTTTCTGGGGAAACTGAGTATAATACAGAGGGGACAGTCAGCACTGCCTTCTGCACCCTCATTTGGTAAACATTGTGTGTCCAGTGATAAAGTGTGAGGAGGGCAGGACTGAAACTTCAACCAAAGGTTATTGTATTTTCTATATTGGATCCTGGACACTTGATAAAGCTCCACCTAAGAGTAAAATAGAAGTATGTGGTATATGAGCATCTAGAGGTGCTAAGTCTGACTTACTTGGAGGATGATGTTCCTCTGCCTTAAGCAGGGCCCTGCTTCCTGGAGGTGTGTTGGCTTTTGGCCTGGGTTCTCCATGACTTCAGCTGTGGCAGGATCTGGCTTTGCAAGCAGCAGAGAACAGTGCAGTGTGTAAGCTCTGTGCAGGGCTGGTGCATAGGCATGAGTCCTATCTGTGCATCCTCACTGAATCGTGCACATTCACATGTTTTAGCAAGTCTGAATGTGCATTTGATGACTTCATTCTTTTTTTTTAGACCTTAAATTAGGGTGTAATACATATTTTTCTGACTTGTTTTCTGAAACACTTACAAAGTTGCTATATCTACATTATTTGTATTGTGTGTTAGCAACAGCAGATTCTATAAATGGGATGAAAATGAGTAAATTTTAAGTGCATCACGTGCAAAAAAAATGGAGAACAGCTTCAGTCTCACACTCTAAAAAGACAACTTAAGCTCTCAGATGAATGCACACCAATGGCTTCCAGTCACTGATGGAATTGCAGAGGTGCTTTGCTGTGCTGTCAGAAGTCTACAAACTATTCCATGTTTTGTGGAAGGACTGGATTTCTGCAGAGCTCCCTCTGCATCTTCCTGGAATACAGCAAGCCTGTCTTCTGTTAGTTCAGAAAAATGATTTTAAGCTAGGTAATAGTGGAGAGAGGCTATTTACAAAAGCATGTAGGGACAGGACGGTGGGAATGGATTCAAACTAAAAGAGAGTAGGTTTATATTAGACAGTAGGAGGAAGTTCTTTGCTGTGAGGGTGGTGAGGCCCTGGCACAGGTTGCCCAGAGAAGCTGTGGCTGCCCCATCCTGGAAGTGTCCAAGGCCAGATTGGACGGGGCTTGGAGCAACCTGGGATATAGTGGAAGGTGTCTCTGCCTGTGGCAGGGGGTTGGAATGAGGGGATTTTTAAGGTCTCTCCCAACCCATTCTGTAATTCTGTGAATAA
Organism: Ptilonorhynchus violaceus; assembly: GCA_013397565.1. NCBI lineage: Eukaryota > Metazoa > Chordata > Aves > Passeriformes > Ptilonorhynchidae > Ptilonorhynchus > Ptilonorhynchus violaceus. The sequence goes on from VZRJ01000955.1 coordinate 301,292, forward strand.
CAACTTGGTGTTCTTATAAGGATAACTTCCTGTTTTGTCTCCTTTTTCTTCCAGAAAATTACCTGGGACATGCAGCAAAGAACGCCGTGATCACAGTCCCTGCTTACTTCAACGATTCTCAGAGACAGGTACTCATCCAGCTGTGAGATTTTGGGGCTTAGAAATTGCATTCAGTTTCTCTCAGGAGTCAGCACTCTCCTCTTCCCTCCTCAGGCTACCAAAGACGCCGGGCAGATCGCTGGCTTGAATGTTCTGAGGGTGATTAATGAACCAACAGCAGCTGCACTTGCCTATGGTCTGGACAAGTCTGAAGACAAAGTGTGAGTGCCTGTGCATAACACCTACCCTACCCTCTCACATAAACCTGCTGCGATTTGCCTTGGGAATGCCTCTTCTGCTGTCTGGGTTTTAAAGCATTGGTTGGAGCTCTGCCAAGGTGGACTCGGAGCTGTGTAACGTCACCTCTGTTCTGTGCCAACCAACCTTGTTAAAAAAAGAGAGTTCATAACTTGCAGCTACAACTTAATTATCAAACCTGAGTGTCAATTCAATTCTCCTACCCATTGGTGCAGTGGTGGGCGTGGCTAAGGAGAGCTAGGTGACAGCATCACTGTCACCAGAGGGCTGGCACAGGAGCTGTGCTGAGGTGTGCCAGGTGTCCATGGCTTGCAGCTTCCCTGCCTGCATTCAGCACTCTGTTGCCCCCAGAAGTGTGGGCTTTTTGTTAGAGCTCTGTATTCCTGAGGTAGATGGCAATGCTGTGAGAGCCTCACATTTTGGAAAAAAACCCCGTTTCATAGTAGTTCTAGTGTCCCTGCTCTTGTCATTGGATGTGAGAGTGTCTGGTTTTGCAGAGGCAGGAACTGAACCCTCTGTGAAATAATGGGCAATGTTGGGCATTGTGCAGCACATCTTCCCGAGACTCAAGGGATATGGACACTGTGAGATTGTTCACTGCTGTCTCTAAAGAAGCTTTTAACTTTCGTGGGCAGCAACATGAGTTCTGCACTTCATCTCTTGAGGAGAGTGAGTTCTGGGCCACGCAACTTGGTCTAGAAGGTAATGTTGTCCTGCCTCTCTTCTTGCAGCATCGCAGTCTACGACCTGGGTGGTGGCACTTTTGATATCTCTGTGTTGGAAATCCAGAAGGGAGTCTTTGAGGTGAAGTCCACCAATGGTGACACTTTCTTGGGTGGAGAAGATTTTGACCAGGCTTTGCTACAGTATATTGTGAAAGAGTTCAAGAGAGAGGTAAGGGGTCTCTTTAGAACACAGTGCTGTGTTCACTGCTTTTCAGCCTCACTTCTGCAGAAGAATGGGAATTGTCTTAAATTACTAGGACTTGATTTGTCAACTATGGCACAGTTGAAATTTAAGAGTATTAGACACCCATTAGCCTGGCTTCCAGTTCTTACACTTGTTTTCTTGACATGGAGTATTTCTTTCCTGAAAGACAGAGTAGTAGGAATTCTGCCTTTTTTCTCTCTTGTGTAGCAGGACTGTGCTATACAGTCTGCTTGTTTTTAAAAGTAAACATCTGTGGTCCAATTGAATGTGACAGGACAGATGCATACAAGGGTTGCCTGAGGGAAACTGCAATGTAATTCCAACTCCTTTGCTAATTCAGTCTTGTGTTTATATTCTGTGATGCAGCAGCTTTTCCAGGCTTTAATCTGTAATTCACTGTATAATCACTTGCAGAGCAGAGAGGGCTGGCAGATTTGAAATGCTGACTTACCTCTGCCAGCAGGGAGAGAGCAGCACAAGTGCACATACAGCCTGCATTCTAGAAATAGCTTTACAGTGAAGAGCTCTGAGAAGGTGAACTGCAGTGAAGGGACTCCTGAGCAGATGCTGATAGTCTGTTAACCCTGTTGTTTGTCTCTCAGACTGGTGTTGACCTGACTAAAGACAACATGGCCCTTCAGAGGGTGAGAGAAGCATCAGAGAAAGCCAAGTGTGAGCTTTCATCATCTGTGCAGGTACGTGCCTGGGTCCAGAGCATCCAGTACAACACTGGGAGACACTGAGTTCTGCACTGGTTTTGTTCACAAAACTCTCTGACATTGCTGGTTTTTCTTCTTCTGTGTAATCAAAAGACATCAGTGGCACAGCAAGTCACTCAGCAGGGTGGACTGTTCAGAGCACAGGTAGCTGGTGGAAGCTGAGTTGTTGGGTGCTGGGTTTTGCCTTCTTTCTGGCACCACGTTTTCTGATCTTGCAAGGAATGTGACCTCGTTCCCAACCTGTTCTGTACTTCACAAGTGTAATGGCATCAGCGAATTCAGCTGCAGCCAGTGCTCTTGGGTTACTGGAACCACTTACAGCTCTGTGCAAGCAATTCCAAAACCTTGGTGCTACTCATTCCACTGAAACAGCTAATTTGTGTAGTAATTTCTATAAAGAATCTTGACTTATTTGCCTATAGACGAATTGTCTGGGCAATGGGCAACAGACACCCTCTCTCCTTTTTTCCATCAGCTTTGTATATTAATGCATTCAAGCGTGTCTTTTATTCATTACTGAATAAGGAACTGGAGAAGCAGAAAGTTGGGAGTGTAATAGTCCTGGCTAAGTGAAATTAAGGTCAATTATATAGTAATTGAAATGGGGACTCTGCCAATTTCTAGGTTCTGAATAAACATCTTTAATTTTATTTGATGGTGGTCTTTTAGTTGGCCAGTGGGGAGCTCGTAGCAAAGAGCTGAGGGCAGTCACAATGGGTACATAGTTCTGCCAGAGACATAGCAAGCTCTGTTTTACAAGCTTGAGAGCTGGCAAATGCAGTTTGTTCATACCAGGAAAAACTGGATTCCTTAACTCTTTAGCAGTGAAGGGAAAACAACTTGCTCTTGGCCCCATTTTCTCCTAATACTTTTGACCATGCTGTTTATAAAGAGAGTGTACCCCTGTAGAGAGCAGTATGGCTTTAGTTCTTGTGTAAACTTAATCTCTGGCGCTTAAAGCACTAATGTTTTAATTGCTCTGATTTGTAGTGTCTTTTGATGTCAGCATGACTCAGCACTTGATCCAGATCATTTCGGTATAAGATTTGCTTTAAAAATCCAGCATGTGAGTTTGTGGGGTCATTCACAAATAGCCATAAGAAGTGGAGATTATGGTCCCTTGCTCTAATTAACTGTGTGGTAAATGACAATGGACTGGCTGTTGAATAAGAGTTGTTGGCATTTAGAAAAAAGCCATGAGTTATTTTCCTTAAAGGAGTTTACCTGGTATGGAATGTTAGGTGGCAGAATCTTTGGGAACTATGAAGATGGGTTTTTTTCTGTGTTGAGCTGTAGGAACAAGATTAAGGTGGTCATTTCCAGTGTTTCTGTTTTTACCTCCTGCTGTGACAAATGAATTTGTTTTTCTCAACAATGAAAGACCTTGAAATAACACAGTATTAAAATTGAAGGTTAGCAGTTGTAACCATGAGGTGTGGAACAAAATAATTGTCTTTTCTCTGAAACGTCAAACATAACAGTGTGCCTGTTGGCACTTAAAGTGGGCTGGAGGGTGAACAGCCACGGAGATGCTTTAGCACAGGCCCAACAGAACCTGTAACTTGATCTAAACCCCATGTGGAGCTGCCTGTCTTCCACTCCTGGTTTTCACTTGGAGCCTGTTTCCATGCCCCAGACTGACATCAACCTGCCCTACCTGACCATGGACGCCTCCGGACCAAAGCACTTGAACATGAAGCTGACTCGGGCGCAGTTTGAGGGCATCGTGGCTGACCTGATCAAGAGGACAGTGGCACCCTGCCAGAAGGCCATGCAGGATGCTGAAGTCAGCAAGAGTGACATTGGGGAAGTCATCCTTGTCGGTGGCATGACCAGAATGCCAAAGGTATGAGCTCAGTGCCTGTTCTGGGCAGGGCTGGCACAGCTGCCCTGTGCTTGCTGTTCTGGGGGATCTGAGGGACAGAAAAGCTGAGAGTGCTCAGAGCAGACTCAGTGCTGAGGATCCCAGGAGAACACTGCTGAGGGCCTCTCATCCTGTTTACTGAGCTCAGCTTGGATCGGGGGGCTGGAGCTGAGTTGCACTTTGCAAAGTCAAGTGGGAGGTGTTGGGAGGTGAAAGTCCAGCTACGGCCTGACAGTCTGGTGTGGACTGGACATGAGCAGCGTTGTTGAGATGTACAGGGCATTTCCTCTTGTTGTGGACACGGAGTGTGATAAAGGTACATTTCAATGACAGCCACTTCTCAGTAATCTTTGCCTTCCAAGGGATTTCCTCAATGTGGAGAGCACTTAGAGCCATGAAGAAACTGCTCGAGCAGAATTGCTCTGGTTGTGTGTATTCAGCTACCTGTTGGTGTTGGCAGGCCCATTTAACAGGCTCTTCCAAACACTCCTTATCTAATGCCTGGCCCTTATATTCTGTGGAGATAAGCACGAGCAGGTAACTTTAAAGCCTGCTGTGCTGACATGCACAGTCTTGCAGATAAGGTGCTGTCTGCAGGTGATTTATTGCTCCTGTTCCCAGCCATGCCTGCTGCTGCTCCCTCATAGCCAGAGCTGAACATGGATGTTCCCTGCTCTCCCCAAGGGTACCGCATGTCCTTCCCTGCAGCCAGCACCAAAATCTCATGCCAAAGGCATCAGTCAGGCTTGGACTATTTTTTTGCTGTTAAGATTTGTGATGTGCAGTTCCTGTCTAGGACAGTAGGTGTGTACATGGTCCTGCTTGGGACTGATTTGGTGTTTGGTGGGAGGGTTTTTCCTCCCTCTGTTAAATGAGCCTGGTGGCTGGAGGTGATACTGGTGTGAGCAGAAGGTCACCCAGGCCGGGGAGCCAGAGCAACAAGATAAACAGAAGCTCCTGATCTGGCAAAGCTCAAGTGGAGTAAGTCTGCTATAGGTTCCCAAAGTCCTTGTTGTTCCAGCTGGATAAAGGAAAAATGGTGTGATTAGCTACATATAAAGTCATGATAAACATCTGTAGAAGTGGGGAAGCCTTTTCCTGAAACATTGTGTATCTGTTAGTATTGGAGGACAGGACTTAAATGTTGATTTTTGACTTCTGATGTTTATTTTTCGTTCTTCCCCTCATACCCCTGGCATGTGTGGCTTTGAGCTTACAGAATGCTTTCCTGAGTGCCTGTAGTTACAGCTCTGTCTCCAAAATCAGTGCCAGTGTGTTGTACACAGCCCAAACCCTTCTCTTTGATGCATTGTTCTGTTCTCCCTCCTAGGAGGGAATGTGGCTTCTCCAGAGCTCCCGTGGCCAGTACTGCAGGAGATGGACCGTGGGTGGTTAGAAGTATTGTTTTGTACTGTAAAATACACCTCCAGAGGGAAAGACTTGCATTTAATTACATGCTCACACATAAAGAGTCCTCCTCTGTAATGAACAATCTGGGCAGGTGTCTCCTGGCTGTGGTGCACAGTTGGGTGTTTGCTTCCAGCACAGGTTTCCAGGCACGTCACACTCACCTGTGCTGGTGTGCCCAACACCTGTACTGGGAGAGGAGTACCAGTCCCACAGCCCTCCCTTGTAGGGCAAGGGAAAGGAGTTCTGAGCTGTGCTCTGGGGCAGACCCTCAGTGCATTCCTGTGTGGATGCTTTAGCAGGAAATCTGTTGGAATCATGAGCACAGTCTTTCGGAATGGGCCAAGCAGTGTAGAGCTAACAACAGAGCCCAGACTGCTGACACAGCACATCTGCTCTGCTGAAACAGCCCCTGAAATAAAGAGCTTGAAAATACTGTTCTTCATACAATTTCCTTTTTTTTTTTCCTTTATTGCACACAAACAACATGAACTGTGCTTCTGGATATTTTCTTTACCTCTCCTGTGCTCTGCCTCCACGGCTGTACTGTCCTTGACAGCTGTGCTCTGCTCAGTGTGGGCTTGCACGAGTTCCCAGGGAGCAGTCCTTGACTCCTAGATAAGCATGGAATGATCCCCTCTGAGTGTGGCTGGGCTATGAAAGCACTGGTGGAGGCTGACTTGCAGCTGGCAAACAAAGGCTCCAGAGAAGGGGTTGTCTAGGCTGGAATGAGTGCAGGAAGATGGGGAATGAGGGAGCAGGCACAGAGGGTTTCTGTGATGCCACAGGCTTTGCTGGCAGCAGGAGCACAAGGATACAGAGCTGAGCCAAGGCTGCTCTGTGGCTGTGGTGGTTCCCCTCCATACAAGCCGTGCTGTGTCTCCATTCAGGTGCAGCAGACTGTGCAGGAATTGTTTGGCCGTGCTCCAAGCAAAGCAGTCAATCCTGACGAGGCTGTGGCCATTGGAGCAGCTATCCAAGGTGGAGTGCTGGCTGGTGATGTGACAGATGTGCTGCTACTGGATGTAACTCCCCTCTCCCTGGGGATTGAGACGCTGGGAGGTGTCTTCACAAAGCTCATCAACAGGAATACCACCATCCCCACCAAGAAGAGCCAGGTATGAATTGCCTTTGGATGGGTGGGACTTTTGTGATGCTCTCAGACAACTCAGTAAAGGCCATCCAAAGCATCCCAGCAGGTGGTGTTGCCTCCTCATCTGGCAAGGAGAGGCAGTGTAGGAATCAGGATTAATGTCAGCCCCTGAGTATCTCTCATTACTGGTGTGCCCAAGAGGGGAGGGCAGTTGAGTTAATGGGTGCCAAGACACCCCAGGATGTCTGTGGCCTGGTCAGGGTTGTTGCAGTGTGTGTGCCGTGATGTTAAACTGTCAACACATCATTCTGAAGAAGAATTGTGTGGAGACCTTCTAGGACTGAGCACCACGCCCTTGGAGACGACCTTTCTGGGCTGTGTGCCTCAGAAGGGGTTATCTTTTTTCTGTGTTGGAATGCCCTGGTGACTTGGGTGTGATCCTTTCCTTCCCTTGGCCTTGTCTGGGCCTGCTGCTGTGTGCTCTGACTGATAACACCTGAGCTGCCTGGGGCATGGGCTGCAGTCCTGCTGCTTCAGGGGAGATGTTCTGGTGCTGTGATAGCTGCCATGGAACCTGCTGCTGCCATGGCATGGCCAGTTTTTGTGTCTCCAGGTGTATATAGGACAAGATAACAGTGAGCTTGGCTGTTGCTTGTCTTGATGTCTTGGAATTCTGTCAGAGGAACATGAGAGCAACAGGCATTTAATGATTTTCCCTTCCAAGTAGCTTCCTTTTGTTTCTTGTTCAGTCAGCTTGTAACTGCATCAGTTTGTGTGTTCTTATTTATTAGCTATATAGTAACTTTCTGTTCCTTTTCCATAGGTGTTTTCTACAGCTGCTGATGGGCAAACACAAGTGGAGATCAAAGTGTGCCAGGGAGAGAGAGAGATGGCTAGTGACAACAAACTTCTTGGCCAGTTCACGTTGGTATGTTGGCTGCTCTGTTCGTGACCTTAGACTTGACCTTCTTGGAGACATTCGGAGCCTTCTCCATTTCACTTGACCCCTGAAGGCAGTGTTGAGGGGGAGTCATCTTACAGAAGACATTTGACCCTGTTTGTAGTAAAAAAGCAGCCTCCAGAGGCACAGCCTGGCCCTGGGGCAGCCTTTCTGTGGCAGGGGAGAACTGGCATTTGAGATGGAGCTCAGAGTTTCTCAGCAGTCTCATGAGGCACAGGGGCTACTGCAGCTTTAGGGCCTGGTCATCTAAAAGGGCTCTCTGGCTATAAAAAATCTTTGCAGCTCCAGGCCTGTGCAGCAGGTAACCTGAATGCTGGCCTTTCATCTGGGCTTGCAAAGATGGGACTTGGAGCAGGCTCCAGGACCCCCCGGGGATTGCACTTATCTGGTTCCAGCCTAGTGACCCCCTGTGGGTGGAGTCAGTGTGAGCCAAGCTACCCCAGGATGTTTGTGGCTTGGGTGGGATTGCAGGGTGTGTGCCATGATGTTAAACTGTCAACACATCATTCTGAAGAAGAATTGTGTGGAGACTTTGTGAAACTGAGCACCATGCCCTGCTCACTGGGGAACAGATGTGCTCCAGGATGGCCGTGAGCAGCGTGGGTGCCTAGCCAGCTCCCTGCACGGAGTGGGTTTGGTCAGTGCTGGCAAAGTTTGGCACTTAAAGTTTGTCTGACCTTCCTAGGAAGAGCCCTGCAGAAGGGAAGGGCTTTGCCTTTCTTTTGTACTTTTGAAGGAAGCTGCGCTGTCTGTCACTGTCTCAAAATGGTTCCTCAGAGCTTGTCAGTGAAGTCTGTGTCCAGAACTGAGGAAGTAGAGCATCCTGCCATAGCTATGGAAGAGGGGCTCACATAGCAATAAAGCAGAACCTGTATCACCTTGGAACCAAACCTGGGGGTCTTGTCCTGTGGTTTCTGTGCACTTGTCCAGGGGTCCTGTTAAATCTGTCAAGATGCTGATGCACAGCCTGATGCCAACACACATTCAGAGGACTCAGCTCTGAGGGCTGGGTAGTGTTGATTCAGTATCAGATCCCCAGGGTGATGTGCCCAGCCCTTGTACCCTGAGCTCATGTCCCTGTGGGAGCTCACGGCCAACCCTTGTCATCCTCAGGTCGGGATCCCTCCGGCACCACGGGGAGTGCCCCAGATCGAGGTCACCTTCGACATCGACGCCAACGGCATCGTGCACGTGTCAGCCAAGGACAAGGGCACCGGGCGGGAGCAGCAGAGTGAGTGCTCTGGGGCCTGCCCAGGGACAGGGAGGGGCAGGGAGGGTGAAACAAGGGACTGTGAGGGTGCCATGGGCACTGAGGGTAACGCCCAGTCCAGGGTGGGGATGGAGCATGTGGCTCATGAAGAGTAAGGCTGACCCAAGCAATCTGTTGCCAGCAGAGCACAGATGCAGTTGAAGTCACCTTAGCCTAAGTGTCTCTCCTGGACAGGAGGGCAAAATGAGGTGGGCAAAGGGAGAAGTGAGAGCTGACCTGTGGGTTTGTTCTACGGCAGTAAAGCTGCTGTGAGCACACAGCATCCTGCCCTTTCCAGTAACCTGACAGAGCTTGCTCTGGTGGATGCTCTCCTTGCATGTTGGGCAGAGATGAAGCACCTGCCTATGCCAAGTCAAGGCAGTCCTCACTGGCAGGGCTTCACCACATTCCAAGTAGTTTTGCCCTGTGTGACAGCCCTTCCTTGGTCTTGCCATCTGCTGAGATAACTGCAGCAATATTTGAGCAGAGTTCAGCTGTTTCCTGGATTTTCCTGCATGGATCAGCAGTGCCCCAGTGCCCAGGTGCTGGGCACACAGGCTGGCTAACTGAGGGCTCACTGGTATCTGTGGGCCATGCTTCTGCTGCTTCACAGAGGTGTCCTGTGTCACTGAGGTGTTTGGAGCAGTCACATTCTGCTCTGTGTTACCTTGAAGGGACAGAAATTGGGGTTTGGGAATGCAGCACGTTGTACAAGTTGTCCTTGAGCTGTGCTGCTGGCCATGCTCTTCCTTTGGGAGTGCCCTCTGCTAACAGGCATTGCTGTCTGGGAGCCTGTGTGCAGGAAGGTGCCAGCTTTTAAGGGAGAAGTGAAATCAGGAAGATCTCTGACTCCAAGGCGTGTCATGTACAGCTGAACAGACCGGCCCTGTGCCAAGACCCTGTTTGTTTGTAATTACTCCATTACAAAGGTCTGGAGATTCAAGTACTTTGAAGCAGCAGGTTTTCCCTGTAACCACCTTGTTCATTTTCATCCACTTAGGCTGGAAGTGTCTCCAACTGGCAGGAGGCTCAGGGATTTCAAGCTGTCAGTGTATTTTGCTCTGTGGTGCAGTGAAATGTTAGGCCTGGTGTTCTGGGGTAATTAATTACACAGTTGACAGTTTCTAAAGCTCTGTGGTGGGTTCAGGAAATTAATTTGAAGCATTTACAGATTCCCCTGATAGAAAATAAATCTCTCGTCTTCCTTTTAACTGGGAAGCCTCTATACTGCCCTTCAGTTGTTTCTTGGAGAGAGCCCTTGAGCAGTGAAATGCTCCAGTTAAGAAAAGTATTAACTATGCCCAACTCGAAGGTGTGTGCTGCTCTTAATCACACTGCTTGGCTTTTTGGGAGCAGTTTGGTACCAAAACCACACTGCTTGTTACTTTGAGTTCCTTGTAGATTTTGAATGTGTGGCAGCCTTCTACTGCTGAGTAAAAGGCTCCTGGTAACAGGCAACCAGAATTTTTTTTAGCTGCCTACCTGTATGTAGATGTGGTCCTAATTACAAAGCTGAATTGCTCATCCCACATCTGTATCCAAAGGGCACATGTGTGCATGTGTGTCTTTGTTCAGGGTTTTGTTCCATTGACAAACATTCCATAGAAAACTTCCTTTTAATGATGATTGTAGTATGTACTTTTTTTGGATATCATGATATCCTGGATGTTGGTCCTCTTGCAGTGAAATTAGGCCAATTTCTGCAGTGAAGCCTAAGTCTAGACTTTTCTTTTTGACACAAATAGAAGGAAGGAAAACAAGGAGGGGACCTGTAAGAGCCTGCCCATAGAACCGTGCTACATTTCCTTATTAAGGGCAATGTGAGGAGCTGGGTGGGGAATGTTGTCCTATCCTGCCACCAGCCTGGGCTGCTTTCCAACAGGGAAGGGAGTCTTTGGTGAAACCATTCCTTCTCTTTGGATTTTTTTTTTGTTAGTTGGATTTTTGCTGGTGGGGTTTTTTTGTTTGTTTNTAGTTTTGCGGTTTTAACCTGGGATGCTCCTTTGGTTTGGGGACTTTGGTGCACCCTCACTTTCCAGGAGGATTAACTGAAGGCTGGCCAAAGTGACTTGCAGACCAGCAGGCAGGAAGTGTCTGGTGGAGCTGGGGAGTTGTAGATCCAAGAGATGAGGCTTTTATCTTGCCAGCAGCATCACTGCCTCTTTGAACACTGCCTGTCTTTGTACTGCCCACAGGACCTTCCCAGGTGCAGAGCCTCTGAGCGAGGCTGCTGCTCTTGGGTTTGGGAATAATCTCTCCTCAAAGGTGAGAGCATATCCTTTATTCATGTTCCTCTCTGCTGCAGTTGTTATCCAGTCCTCTGGCGGCCTTAGCAAAGATGAAATTGAGAACATGGTGAAGAATGCAGAGAAATATGCGGAGGAGGACAGGCGGAGAAAGGTAACGGGGAAGTTATGGGATCCTTCAGGGAGCAGAGGTACCTGCTGCTCGTCACCATTCTGTGCTGTTAACTGTGCCCACCCCTGGGGGAGCTGCAGGCTGTGCTCTGTGAGCTCTTGAGCTCTTACCCAAATATCTGCTCCCTCCTTATATTCAGTTTACACTTCAGGGTTGCCAGAAGGTGTTTGCAGAGACGTTTGGTTTGGGTACCTTGCCCTGTGTGATTGCACTTTAATTGCTCTCTGAGGAGTTCCTGGGACATGGAGGCAGCAGTAGGCAAACCCACCCGCCTGTTGCTCCTGGTCAACAGCTTTGCAGCTCTGGTTGGGCTTTTTGTCATCACTGCCCTCCACTGTCCCCCTTGGCTGTGCATTTGGAGCCAGGCTGCTACAGCTGGGTGCTCACAGCCATGCTCTGGTTAAAGGAAGGCAATGTGGGGATAGTGAAGCTACTCTTTCTGAGTTTATTTTAAAGCTGAATTTATAGAACCTGCCAGACAAAACAGCACCTCAGCCTCTTCCTTCATAACTGGGAAGTTGTTCTCCATAGTGGATCAGATCTCACTATGGGATCTGGAATGCTGTATCCATGTGAGTGCAGTGCTGGCCCTCACTGCAGGCGAGGCCAGAAGGAGCTGTTGGAAATCCTCACTGGCTTTGTCTAGGAAAGACTGACACTTGCTGTGGTGGAGTGACTGAACCTGTGATACACACAGGATAAATGGTTGGAACTAATTGGTTTAATGAGGGTAGTACTAATGAATTATGCAACTAAATATAGAGCATTGATTTTTAAGCAGACACAGCACAGGCTGACTCTGGGCTATGGCACCAACATATCTTTAGTGACTGCTGAAACTGGCACAAGGAATTGATCCACTTTGTGTCCTTCCAGTCTGTAGGAACCTGTCTCAGGTGTTCAGGCAGTGCTGTAAGTCTTGTCCTCAGTAGTGAAGGGATCAGAAGAGGACTGAAGGGGAGAAGGCATGGAATAAGTTCCCAGGAAACAGCATTGCCTTGCTTCTGAAGCTGTAAGGCCACAAAGCACTGCTGATGAGCATTTGTAGGTTAGCTGGAGAACCTTCAAAGACCTCGCTCTGAAAGTCCCCCTGTCTAAATAACCTCATCACTGCCATGGAGCATAGGGGGAGGCCTGGCATTTAGAGAGGCTGCACTGAAAAGTGTCCTGCTGCCTTACTTTGTATCTTAAATTGCTGGATAAGTTCTTCTCTGTTGTCCTGAAGTGAGACTCATCCCTGTCCAGGGAGCTCTCAGAGGAAGGTGATTAGGTTATTTTAACTACCATTTCTCTTCACTTGACTTGTGTAACTGTAATTTTCAAAATTGCCTTATCACACTTTTCTGATTGTGGTTTTACTGCTATGGAAGTATCAGGAAGGCATAAATGGGAGGTTTTGTAATAAGGGAACACAAGTAAAATGACCCAGCATTTGAGTTGGCTCTAGTGCCCTTGCTGCTGAAGAAGCTTAAGAATATTCTCCAAAAGCTCTGTTGCTTTCCCAAAGAGCAGAGTGTGCTGTGCTGTCCCTGAATTCTCTGCCCTTTTTCCATGTGCCAACAGTGGTGCTGCATGAGTCACTTCTCCTTCAGGGAACTGAGTGTGAGAGCGTGAGGGCTGACTGGCACAGACTCCTCTTTGGGCCTTGTGGGGCCAGAAAATGGCAGGAACTGGTTTGCTTGCATTTCTTCTTGTCCCCTTGCCACTAAGAAGGACCCTGGGTGGGAGCTTGGCAGTTTGGGGAATGAAATGTCCCCAGTGGTGTGTGCTGTGGCCCTGATGAGCTCTCCCCCCCAGGAACGTGTGGAGGCCGTGAACATGGCCGAGGGCATCATCCATGACACGGAGTCCAAGATGGAAGAGTTCAAGGATCAGCTGCCAGCAGACGAGGTAGGTGATTCCTGATCCTGTGGTGCTACAGATAAATCCCTTACACAATTGTTGCTCACGTTCCCACTGAACTCACAGCTGGCTCTGGCCTGTGGTGTTTCTGTGCTGGGTGAAGATGGCACAGTCCTGCACCTCTGGGATTGGTGCTCAATGAAGGGGATGAGTGTGGCTGAGGGGAGGATGTACAGACAAACTTAGAGGAACAGGGTTTGGATAATAGCAAATAACCTATTTCAAGGTGCAGGCTCAGTGTCACTGAGGATCGGAGTGCCTGGGAAGCTGCTGATGAGAGGTTTCTGCATGAGCTGTGTCCTTGGTGTGGCCTTGCAGTGGTTTGATAAGGACTGTGCTGTGGCAGGCTCCTGAGAGGAGGGTTTTGCTCAAAAGCTGGAGATCATGGACAGTGCCTGCCTGTATGTTAGCACAGGAATAAAGGCAGAGCTGCTGTGGTCTGGCAGTGCATGCACAGCACCTAAAAACTTGGGGGCAATAATAATCAATGTGTCCACTTAACTCCAGTTTTTCTTCTCTTTGGAATGAACTGGATATTTAGTATCAAAGAGCGCTTTTCACACCTCTCTGAGCTGGTATATTGTGAATTTCAAAAGCCAAGTTTAGAAGAGTGTGCCCAGTTTTCAAGTTAACAACTCTGGGAATCAGAATAAAAGGGCTCCTGGGGGCTCCGAGGTGTTTGAGGGAACAGGATTATAGTTTGTTGGTAGCAGCCTGTGCTCAGTTGAAAGGCTGTTTCTCAGCCAGCAGATAGTGGCAGGACAAGGGGCTGTGGTTTTAAACTGACACAGGGCAGGGTTAGATGGGGTATTGGGAAGAAATTCGTCCCTGTGAGGGTGGTGAGGCCCTGGCACAGGTTGCCCAGAGAAGCTGCGGCTGCCCCATCCCTGGAAGTGTCCAAGGCCAAGTTGGACAGGGCTTGGAGCAATTTGATTGAGCAAGTGGCCGTGGCAGGGGGTGGAAGGAGATGGTCTTTGAGGTCCCTTCCACCCAAACCAGTCAGTGATTCCATGACATTGGCTGGCTCTTTGTTTTGAATTACGATCACCTGAGTTTTCTCTCACAGGAGCACCGAGCCTAAATCCCTGTTCCCTGCAGGGACTGTTGCCTATAACTTCCCTGGGGGCGTGGGTGGCAGTGCTTGGCAGTGCCCTGTGCTGGCTGGGTGCCGACGGTGGCTGAGAGAAGCTGTCACTCACTGTCCCCTCCCGTGGTGTGACCCAGAGCTCTGCCTGTGTCCCGTGAGCGCTGCTGGCACAGCCGTCTCCAGGAGCCCTGCTCCTGCCTCTCCAGCAGCCTGCCAGGCTGCCAAGGAATGCCAGGGAATGTGTGGAGGGAATGACAGATGGCTCCGGGCTGGGCTGAGCCCGCTCTGCTTTGCTTTGCTCTGCTCCTGCTCCCACGTGAGCACAGGGATTAACCAGGGCGGGAGCAGCCCTGGCTCCCTGACAGTGCCTTAAATATCCATGAAAACCAGCTCTCTGTTCCCCTTCCCTGCTCCTGGCGTGGCTGACTCACAGGTGAGCTGTGCCAGGGGGAGAGCAGGGCCTTGGCCAGCTGTCAGGCCCTGCAGGGCTCTGTCCTTGGCGCCTCTGCCCAGACAGCAAACAAGGCCCCATTAATGCCAACTGGGACACGGGCAGTGAAGTGGACAGGTGCCCACTGGGAACTGGGCACAGTCCTAGGCCTTGCAGACTCACTTTGAGGCTTAACTTCATGGCTCCTGGCACAAAAAGGTGGTTTTGCTGTGGCCAACAGGTGGTGAAGTGACAGGGTGGAGATTCTCAGTGAACAAAGTGCAACATTTCACCTTTGGTTTTTGTGTCTTATTTGCAGTGCAACAAATTAAAGGAAGAAATTGCTAAAATGAGGGAACTTCTGGCTCGTAAAGATAGTGAAACAGGAGAGAACATTAGGCAGGCAGCAACCAGCCTGCAGCAGGCTTCTCTGAAACTATTTGAAATGGCATACAAGAAGGTAGGTCTGTGGTCAGCTCCTTTTCAGAGCCCTTGGATGGGGAGGGGGGAATTGGAACACCAAACTCCAGGTAAGAGCTGGGCTGGGAGGGAGGAAGGACACCAAAGTCTTGGGTAAAAGCTGGGCTGGGAGGTGGTGCTGAGCCTCCCTGCAGCTCCCTCTGAGTGACACTTGCTGAAGGGGCAGCTGTGGAAGGTCAGGGAGAGTTGGAGGCCTGAAATCGTGGCCATTCCTCCAGGCTGGGTGTTCAGTTACTGTACAGCATTCCATGGAAAAGGGGAAGTTCCTAATAAGGAGCATCAAGAAGAGCACAGAGAGGGCTTTCCCCTCAGTGCACGAAGTGCCTGAAGGAGTAAAGTAACTCTGGAACAAATTAAGAGTGATTGTAAAACATGCTTCCTGTTCAGTCTGCCTAAAGCCACAGTAGAAGGCCATTGGGATTTTCTTCTCCACCTCCTTCCCAGTGAAAGGCCCACCCACTGGAAGCCTGGCCAGTGTGTGCTTCCCTGTGCAGGGAGATCTCCTGGGGTGGCAGTGGCACTGCCCAGGTGACCTTGGTGGTGCTAAGCTGTCCTTATGTGGAAAGCTGCTTTCCTGATGTCAAACCAAACCTTCAGGGCTGCAGTGTAAGCTTGTTACATCCTCTGGGAGAGGGAAGAATGGGAAGATTGTTTCCTCCCTCTCAGAGCTTGGGCACAGATGAAGATTTCTGTTCTCCAGTTGCTCGTTGCACTGAAGGGGTTGCCCAGGCTGGAACTGAGCTGAGCAGCCAGCCAGGGTGAAATGTCCAGGGGAAGCAGTTTGTTGTTGCCACAACTAATAACCAATCTTTTCACAGATGGCCTCGGAGCGAGAGGGTTCTGGAAGCCCAGGGGATCAGAAGGAGGAGAAGCAATAAGGAGTCTCTGTCTTGCCTTGACTGGAAAATGACGAAGAGGTCGATTTTCTTGATGCTTGGGAGAGAAGGGACCTTCCTGAGCAGCAAGGGGCAGAATTCAGACTTACTGTGTTTTTGCAGTATCCTATATATAAAATTCTTTAATGTATAAACTTAGTGATGTGTCTGCTAGATAAATTGTCACTTGATGAAAGTTAATTCATGCCAGACAAAGTTAAGGTTTGGCCCTGGCGTGTTCACCTGAGGCACCTGGGGGCTGGCTGATCATTTAAGACTTGACACAATGGTGTAGTAAATCTGAGATCCCAGCTTGGAAACCATGTCACTAAATTGGAGGGTGGAGATGGAAGCTGTGCTGGAATGGGGAGGAGAGCAACGCCTGCATGGCCCCTCCTTGTGGATTTGAGTACCTGTGAGCAGGTGAAGGCCTGAGAGCAGCAGGAAAGGCTGGTGATGTTGCTAGAGACCATTTAGGCCTGAGCTAGCCTAGGTACCCTTGTTCTGAAGGAAAGGGGCTACTTCAAACTCAGCTGTAACATTATTTCTTACAAAAGGCGGTGTGGAAGTTAAATACTTTGCTTGTCTGAGCCTTCTGCTCCATCCTGTGTCTGTTCTCTGCTTATGGTAAAACGATTTCCTTGGTAATAAAACTGTTACTGGATCCATTCTGGATTTTTTTAAAATAAAAGCAGAAAAGTGTCCAACATGGAGTTCCTGATATCCTGGCCTTTGATGGAGAACATGAGCATGTTCCAGCCTGTGAGAGCTCCAGGGGAACAGTCAGGCAGCTGCAGCTTTCTGGAACCTGTGCTTGGTTCACAGGCACAAAGGTCTCTGGTGTCGCGTTGGGGCCGGCCCCTTCTGAGAATGTCACTGCTGCTCTCAGGAGATGCCTGAAGTCCTGGGACTGCAGGGGCCGTGGGACTTCACCCTCAGGCACTTTGTGCTTGGGCTTAGCCTTACAAAAAACAGGCTGTGGGCTTGAGCAGCACTTGCCCACTGTGGCTTCCAGCAGCCCAGGCTTCCAGGGAGGTACATTCTCCTTGCCATAATAAATGTATCTGTCTCATCAACTGGAAAGAAAACCGGGTTTACAGCTGCTTTGTCCTGCCAGCTCAGGTATTTAGGAGGGAGGAAAGGCTTTTTTTGTTCTGGCACTTGAGAGTTTCCTAAATAAGAGAAGCTGTCAGGGAAGGCTACAAGTGCTGATTCTGTGAGCTCTGTTAAGTTACAGACTGGAAAGGACCAAGACCTAAAACCTTAACAGTAGGGAGAACCTACCTGAAGTGAGAGGGAGCTCGAAGCCTTCTGGGCTGCTGAGGAAGGGGCCTGGTGCAGCCACGGGGGAGGAAGGAGCAGTGCCTTGGGTCTTCACAGCACTTTGGGGTGTGGTGCTGCCTCACTCCCGGTGAACTGAGGAGTTTAACCCCAAATGCAGCAGGGCAGTTAGTGGGGCCTGGGGCTCCTGGCTGTCCTGTGGCTGATTCCAGGCTGGATGGCGGATGTGGTGTCACCTGCCAGCCCATGGGGCTTTCACGTGGCTGGTTGTGTGAGCACAGATGCACACAGGGTGTACACAGGGTGTACAAGTGGCACAAAGTGATGGTGTGGGGGTCCAGGCCCTGGCTTAAGTTTTGTTAGGTTAAGTGGCAGATTTGTGTTTGTCACGGATGGGTAATGGCAGGCTGGGGTGTACTTGGAGCGTGTGGTCGGGTGCTTCCCTAGAAGTTTTGAGGAGCATTCGGCTAAGGAAGTGCACATCCACAGCAACTGCTGCTCCCAGGAGCTGTTTGTGCCATCCAGCTGTGTGTGTTTTACATGTGAAGCCTTTGTGCTTTGTTCTGGGCCTGGGCCTGGCAATGGCAGCAGCAGTGGCTGTGCATCTCTGAGAATTATCCTTACGAAGCTTGATTGTGGGTGACTTCTGTCCTGAATTCCCTTCTGCTGCTGCTCCTGCCAAGAGTGATTCCCTGGAAAATAGAGAAAAACAAGGAATTCTCCAGCAGAGCGAGTTGAGTGTTTCAGGTGCTGGAAGGAAATGCCCTTAAGTGAAACAGTTTCTGAGCTGTCCTGTTCTGAGCCAGCTGTTCCTGCAGCAGGGCCAGGCCAGCCCGGGCCGTCCCAGGCCAGGGGATGCTCTCACTCCATTTCCTCTCTGCTGGGTTGGGGAGCCCTCAGGATCCTCTGCTGCCTCCAGGGTCCTGAATCACTGATCGGGGTTGGCCTTTCCTTCTTCAATGAATTATTGTCCTTGTCACAGTTTAAATACATTTTTCATGGATGTTCTTTATTTATTAATTTGCTGTTCTTAGCTCCTCCTTTATCAGCTGAATTATTGAGCTGGGGCAGGAACAGTGAAATCAGGTGATGTGTGTCATGCTGGGAACAGTTTCTTGCTATGAAAACCTGCCAGGGAGGCAGAGGTGGAAGGAGCGACTCCTGCCCTGAGGCGTGGACTGCTGCCCTCCCACTGCTGGGAAGGCACTGTCGGCAATGGAGAAAGGCTGTTCGGGGTTCACTTTCCATGTGCCAATACTTACTTTAGGAAGGCTGTAGCTCCAGCAGTGCTGCAGCTCTGGAATAAATTACGAGTCTGTGTCTGGCAGTAATTTAGAACTGTTTTGCAGAACTTCGGGAGAAAGGCAGCAGAGGGATTGTGCTGTGTGCCTGCTCCTGCCTGCAAACCTCAGTGTCCTCTGCGCTGGGAGTGGGTCCGTGTCAGCTTCAAACTCCCCTCACTGAGAGCTCCCAGCTCCTGCCTGACTAACAGGGGAGGGGAGGCTGAGAGTGAGTCAGGCACAGGAATCTCCGCGTGCCTGCAGTGGCTTCTTCCCCTTTCCTGAGAGCCTTTCCCCCAGCTCGGCACAGCCGCAGGTGTCGGGTGGGGACGGGACCCGCTGTGCTGCCTGTGCCGGCAGGGGCTCGGCTCCCTCGGGAAGCGCTTCCAGCACTGTACAGGAGCAAAGAGAGGTGGAGTCTCTCCCCTTCTTCCCAAGAGCGGCTGCCCGGGTGCTGTGGAACGGCTCCTTTCCCAAACTCCGCTCCGGAGGGAGACAAGGAGGAAGTTCCCTGGAGTTCAGGGGCTCTGCTCCCTCCTGCTCCCACAGAGCCCAGCCGGCTGGGAATGCCGTGGGAGAACCGCCAGCAGCGGCTGGAGCAGCGGGGGGAGGCGGTACCTCAGCGGGGCTCCTTGGAGCAGAGCCCCTGGATGGAACCGGGAGGGTGGGACTGCCAGGGAAGGGCGGGGTGCGTTGTTCTCCTGCCCCTCTGCGCGCACGGTCCCGGCATTTCAGGCACAGAAACTCCATCTCAGCAGCTCAGCTCCCAAAGCCACGTGTAATCCACTGTCTCACTGCTCCCAGGAGGATTAGAAGGGGCTGTAGGACCAGATGCACGTGGAAAAATTACCTGTGCGGGTTGAAATGGATACTTGCTCAGACCCAGAGGAGAAATAGGACTTTAGATCCAACCAGGTAGTTCAGAATTTTACAGCGTCCACCGAGCATGACCCTGATGATGGAAATAGGCGGCTTTGGGCCGTCCCAGCCCAGCTCTGCTGGGGTGACTGTGCTGCCCAGCTGGGCCCAGCTCCCACCAGGGCTTCAGTGGGGCTTTACTGGGAGCTGTGCTGGAGCACAGGAGGGAGAGGAAGCTGCAGGGGCTCGGGCTGTGGCAGTGCTCGGTGTCCTGCGAGCACAATTCCCCCCCAGAACGGCACAGCACAGCTCAGAGCCCAGGGGCAGGGTGGTGACCTGGCTGGTGGCAAAGGGCAGAGCTGGCACGTGCCAGGGAGGCAGAGTGGGGCTGGAGAGACACCACGGCCTTGAAGCCAACAGTGTCCAGCTGTTGGGGCCTGCTCAGCATCCCCAGGAGAGCATCCCCTCGGGGGGCACAAGGGGAGCAGCCCCCCTGCCGCCACTTAAGAAAAGGAACAAGTAAATGGCTTCAGTGTCACTTCACGGCTGCATTTCCAGCTGATCCCGTTTTGGGCTGTCCTGGAGGCACTACTGGCAGGTGCTCCCTGGGCCGTGGCACTCCCAAACCCCCGGCCTGGCACCTTTGGGGCAGAAGGTCAGGCTGTGGGTTTGCAAAGCTGGACGCTGAGGCTGGGGGTGTGTTTGGCTGCAGTTCCTGGATGTGTGCTCGGACAGGCAGGGCTGGGTGAGCTCCCCACTGGAGCTGCTGCACGTTGGCGCTGCCCTGGCTCAGCCAGGACCCCCTCCCTGCACGGGGGAGCTGCTGGCAGTGGGGAGCGGGAGAGGGAAAGAAGCGGAGAACAAGGATCCATCCTGCGCCTCCATGGACTCCAATGCTGTGTTCAGGGGCTGTGCCAAGGGCTACCTGTTGGCAACACAACCAGAGACCTCCACCAACATCCTGACTGACTGCGGCAGAAAATGAAAAAAAAGAGAAAAAATTTTTAAAAAAGAAAAAAGAAAAAAAGTTGAAACAATAAAGACAAAACAAAAAAATTTTTAAAGGGAAAACATAACAAGAGGGGAAAAGAGAAATAACAATAAAAATGAAGAAGGGAAAAAATGAAAGAAAAGGAGGAAGACTGAGAATCAGAACAGGAAGAAGGAGAAGAAGAAAACCACGAAGGTGAAAACAAACAGGAAGAAGGAAGGAAGAAGAAGACCAAGAAGGGCAGAAATGGGCCAGAGCACCAAAGCCCAGGACAGAGCACTGATGCCCAACACAAAAACTCAGCACCCTCTGCCCCATGCCCAGCCCATCCCACCAGTGACCACCCTCTCCTATCAGCACCTTGCCCAGTTTCCAGGCTCAGCAGGATGTTCCATGCTCTGCAATATCCCTGTGTCCAGCCCGGACAGGCTGTCCTGGCCGTGCTCCCTCCCGGCTCCTTGTCCCCTCCTGGCTGCCACAGCCTGGCACGTGGATTGTCCCAGGCAGAGTCCTTGAGGAGGGCAAGCCCTGCTCAGCAACACCCAAACCATGCACGTGTTAGCCACAGCATTCCCGTCCTGGATCCAAACCCAGCGCTGTGCCGCTTCCTGGGAAGAAAGGAACCCTAATCCAGTTCAGTCCAGAACAGTGGGAACACTCAGACAGCTCTTGAGCAAAATCTGAATTTATTTAATGACCTAACTCCTAATCTTCTAATTTAACGAACTTTTAATTGACCTAACTTCTAATTTAACGAACTAAATCTAATCTAATATAATCTAATCTAACGAACTGAATCCTAATTTTGGCGGGGAAGCTGCTCAGATGTAGTCTTCTGCCACCACGAATGCCCTCCTGGTGCCCGGTGCCCGTCTCGGGGCAGCCTCCTGGAGACGGCGGAACCTCCATGGCTTCCTCGGGGTCGTCTCCGATCCCAGGCCCGGGCTGTTCCCAGCTGGCTCAGCCGCAGCGTCCTGGGAGCCGTGGGCTGGGACCTGCTGGCTGCAGGACGCTGGCTGCTCTGCCACCTGCTCCTGGGCACGCTTGTCTGGAGCCAGCTGAGATCCCATGTCTGCTTCTGGGCTTTCCCTTGCAATGTCAACACTCAGGGAAGCGCCCATGTCGCTGATCTCCATGGGATCGTGCTGGTCTCCATGGCGTTGATCTTCGGCGGAGCAGGGAGAGCTGTCCACCGGCTCCTCACTCTCGGCAGGCTGGCACGGGTCACTGAGCCTCTGGGAGGGATGGCGGCTTTCCGGAGTGACGCTCCGAGAGGGAGGCAGGAGCTTGGAGGGCAGGCAGGACCTTCGGAGGTGCAGGATCTTGAACGGCTGAGGGTTCTCCAAGGGAATGGCAGCTTTGGGAAGGTCCTCAGAGGGATAAGGGTCTTCAGCGATGCCGAGGTTCTCAGACGCAGGGAGGCTATTGGATGACGGGAGATTCTTCAAGGGTTGGAGGCCGTCAGCAGTAGAGACTCCTGGAATGCGGGTGGATTTTGGATGGCTTGAGCTTCTTGGAAGGATGGTTGATCTGCGCTGGAATGCCATCCTTGCAAGGGTGGAGGCTCTCCCAGCGCCGGCCATTCTGGCCGGGAGCAGCCTCTTGCAGGGCCGGAGGCGCCTGTGGGAGCGGGCCGAGTCACAGCAGGCCAGGTGGCCCCGCCTGGCCAGCTCCTGCAGCCCTGCCCACAGCGCCTGCCNCCACGCCCCCTGCCACAGCCCGCAGTAAAGGGGCCCGGATCCGCCGTGCCGAGCCCGCAGCAGCAGCAGCAGCC
>VZRJ01000958.1:0-56092 GCA_013397565.1 Ptilonorhynchus violaceus
ATCTTACAAGTCCAGCAAATATTAATAAATAATTATATAAGTTATCTACTGTTCTAGAATGCTAAACCTCATAGAAGGAAAGTACCATTCCCAAAAACACATCAGAAATTGTGAACCAAACTGCCAGAGTCTTTGGGCACTGCAAGACTGCTGCAAGACTGCTGCATGAGCTCTCCCCCAATTTGGAGCTTGATTGGTTTTTGGACTCACAGGGTGGGAGGGGAATAAACTGCATGAAAGGATATTAACCAAGTTTTATTAAGATAGCAGTTGCCCATTGTATGAGTTCCAGTAAGCTTTCCTCTTCTTTCCTTTCTATTCTGTCTACTAAATTAGACCATGAGAAGAGAAGCACCCTGGTAAGAACTGCAGCAGGAAAGGTCCCAGTACGGTGGTCTCGGTCAATGTCTTGAAACACGGGGTGGTGTCAGAGACAGGATGTAGTCTGTTTCGAGACATCTTGAGGAGCTTGGAATTGTGGAGAAGGGGGCGGACCGGGCCCTACTCTGGTAGGGCAGCATCCTGCCCCCCATACCCCCTGCCCCAGCCCTGCTGTACCTGTCAAATGAGGGACACTGGAGACAGACCCCTGGTGTCACCTTACCCACCCCTGAGTGGCCGAGACACTGGACACAGCCCCTTGGTGTCACGGTACCCACCCCAAGTGGCTGAGACATGAGAGGTCCCACCTGGAGGGGCAAGCCTGGGGGCAGGGCCAAGGATTTAAGAAGCCTCACACATGCCTCTCGCTCTCTTTTTCACCTACGTACTCTTGGAGAACTACACCACTGGAACCCTGGAGTTGGTAACTATGTCTGTTTTTCTGTATCTGTCCTATCTTCCTGTTTTCCTCCCTTTCTTCTTTTTCTAACTTTCTTCTCATGGAACATAACATTGGGTGGGCTGTAAGGTTTTCTATGTTTAATGGGCTAAGTTTATGCCAAGATAAGTGATGTTGTGTGTCCTTTGTTCTTTTGCCAATGTCCCCTAATTTTCTGTAATTCTGCCAGTAAACTTTTGTGTGTTATTTTTACCTCTTGGCAAAATTTTGGTTGAATTTTCTCTTTGCGCCTACCCAGAGAAAAGGAATCTTCGTTTACCCTGCGTTCGGGGTGTAACAAATAGGCATAGGTCAGATTCTGTCTGCGCTGACAGAATCTGTTCTCTGACTGGGAGATATCTCTATACACATAAAAAATGGAAGTACCATGTGTCTCCTGAGCTTCAAAATTTGAACTGTTGTGGAAAATGTATTGTTTTAACAGCATCACTATGTTAACTTGCTTAATTTTCAGAATGAAAATTGTTACTTTCAGCTTTTAGAGTACTTAAATAGGTCTTGCCAGTGACAACCATATTTTGGTTTTTTTGTAATTCTGTAGTTTTTCTGGTTTATCTCTTTGATTTATTTTTTGTTTCAGGACTTTGTTTGCTTCACGATAGAGAAATTTGATGGCAAGAGAATAAATGTATTCCATGCTCCTTTTTCTTCTTGCCACAGAAATTGATACATAAAAAGTGATTTAAATAGCAGGAATGAAGGGTTCATATCCTGTTTTATGCACCTAACCATTGTACAAAATATCTTATGGTGCTATGTACAAAGCCACTTTCAAATTATGTACATCTTACCCATTACCTCTTTTGAGAACAAAGAAACAAAATCACAGTGATTACAGAATCTTTGGTTTAAATTAGTTTGAATACAGACTTAACCCATCTACGGAGATCCCATTCTGTCATAAAAGTGCAAATGTATGAAAGATTGAACTGAATTTAAATGTTCTCCAATATAGTCTTTATCCCCTACTTGTATAGAATGAATTAATCCATTTAAAAAGCATCAATTTCTGAATGAAATATTTTGGACACAGCAATTTTTTCCAAATGAAACAAAACCTAAGCTTCATGAACAAACACTGTTTTTGTCAGCAAATTTGAATATGTGTTTGTGTACATACGTATGTACATATGTGTAGTCAATGAAAATTCCTCATACTTTCTTCAGTTTCTATGTCCTTTGATATATGCAAACCATTTCCAACCAGGGGAGACTGATCTGGGAAAAAACATTGGAAAACTTCATGTTGCTGATATTTGTTCCATGTGATACCGTTACCCATTTCAGGAGCTCAAGATGTGAAGACTCTAGATCCACATTTGTGTAGGATTTACATTACCATTGAAATGCACCAAATAATGCTGTTGATCAGAAAAAAGAACAGAATAATTTACAGATGTTCCTCTTCACAGCATTACATGCAGACTTGAGAGGTAAAAGATAAATCATGTTGTTCTGTTCAACATGAAATACAAGGTGAAAGTATTCAAATTTTTGCATAATCACTTTCTGTGAAAACCATGGTTTTATCCAAATGTAATCCGAGAGATGCGAAAATACTGTGTCTGGCTCTTGAAGGTCCTAATTATTTGTTCTGCATTTACCTAATGTAAAATATTCCAATAAATTAGCTTGACAGTAATGCATGCAGGAATCTTCTTTAGTTATGGTAGTTAAGCCATTAAAGTATTCACTGGAAGTTTAACATATTTGAGAATCCATATTTTAATTTTTTACATGTAAACCAGTACATACTGAGAACTGCTCAATGTCACACATACTGGTTTTCTTTTGTAGTGTGTTAAACTGCATACTGCATATCATCTTTGAAGTTAAAGACAACGTGATTAAAATCACGTAACATCGTCATAGAAATACCTTTTCTCCATTTAATATAACCATTTTTTAAATGGAATTATTGGAAGACCATGTTAAAGATCATCCTTTTAGTGTGCCTTCCATGTAGATTTTCAATGCTCTTCTTTCCTTAAATAACCATTATGTTTTACGGGTTGCAGCCGAAATTGCACAGATCCATTTTGAGAATTGCTAGTCTGTTTCTCAATCCTGTATCTTTCCAATAGATGGGAGTAGTGTCTGGGTTTTTCTAGGCTAATCCAATTAGACCCTGACAAATTTACTGAAGATAAAGGGTCAAGTTATTATTTAAAATGCTTTGTAGTGCTACTTTCAGGAAACAATTTTAGTCACTGTTACAGCAGTGAAGCTAAAATGATCCTTGCTGGAATGCAGCTTGGAATGTCACCTAAAAGCTGAAAACTGCTGTTAGGATTTCACCTTCAGTTAATTTTTCATTTAAACTGCAGCACTCACACAAGACTACACTTCCTAGCAGCTGCCATTTGCAGGAAGTCAGAAAGGAAATCAGACATGACTATTTTTTGAAGATGAAATCTAATGGAAATCAAACCATGCCACAAAATCAATTTGGTGCTTATTTATAGAATTGGCCATGAACTTATTGACACTTAGGAAAATAGGGTTTTCTTACTGCCCTCAAAAGGAAACTGAATGAGTATTTGCCAGTGCAACCACATATCTCTAGTTGCAACTGTATTTTGAACATGCTAGATAAGGGCTCATAATTTATAATAACACCTTGCATCTCCTGAAAGTCTGGTTAGTACTTGGGAGGAAAAAGCAGGCTTGGTGTTTGTTTTCTCTCTTGCCTGATTAAGGCTTGACAAGTGAGTATGAAAGTCTGCCAAGTGTGACTCGCTTGCCAGGATATTGGGGCATTCAGTACTCACCAAGCTGAAGCTGGCATTTACTTTATGAATCAATAAACAGCTGACCAGCTGGATAGTAGTCAAAAAAGACCACTGTCCTAATACTTGGTAAAAAATAACTCACATCCACTTAAAAAAGGATTGCTTTATTCTCTATTAATTCTGTGTGGATTTCAAGCTTCTTGAATTAATGGAATATGTATAAAATTACTACATATGAATAGTGAAATCTTGGTTCAATCCATGTGATAGGAAGTCTGTCATTACTTTAGTGGGCTCGGGATTTCCCACGCAATTTCGTAGGAAATATGTCCAACTGCTCTGGCTCAGGACAATCCTGTCTGGCTGCTGGAGCCCAGTCCACCGCCCCAGGAACTGGGGGCTTCTGATCAGGCTAAGGGATGTGGCTGCCACATTCTTGTTTGCAGGTCCAACCAATAGCAAACATCAGCGTGAATCTCAGAGACACATACATGGTCACAGATGTACTTCAGCTTTGAGACAAGGTAAAGGAACTGAAGCACTGAAAGATTTTGGTACTTGTCCTGCATATTTCACATCTACAGGGCCTTCAGCAGCTGTCAAGGCACAGAAAATTTAGTCTGCTTTAATCCAGCAAAAACCCTCAGATCTTCAATAAGATAGTCAAGTGACCTAATTATACCATACCTCCCTCCTTTCACAAGATTATCTTGATTACACATTTGCACTTGTCACCATAGTCCTCACCTTTATGTTCCATCTTATAAAATATTGCCATTATTCTAATATGTTTGTCAGACATTAGTCTAGTTACTGTCAAAAAGTTACAACTGTATGTCCCACTGTGATCTCTAAAACAAGTTTCACTTAGGAATAGTATTGTTTTTTCACATTATTTTGTTCTGCTGATGCTAGGGCTTTGCAGTGTTTATTACATGAACTATTAGTTACTTTTTCATCCTGAGAAGTCAGATTTTTTATGCTATCACTTTAATAACCAATCAATCCTTTATTTCAACCTCTTTCTTCCAAATTCCTATTTCTGGGGAAGAAAAAGAGTAGGAATAATAAATAAATTATTATTTATTATCCCAATAAACCTACTTCCATGTTATTAATATAGGTCAATATATCTTGACCTGTTTAGTGTTGTCTCTCCTTGATAATGTTTTTATGTTTGAGATCTGTGGTACTGCCCATTTCTGTGTTCTTCTTTTTCCTGTTGTATATCTTCTTTTAGACCCCAGTTAGGGTTTTGTGCTCAGCATTAAAATTGCTAAGCTCACTCAGAATCCTCTTCTCTGTAAATAAATAGCATTAGTTTTTTGTTTGTCTTTTTTTCCTCCATGGTGCTTGAATGTCAAGGATTCACAACCAATGTGTCACCCTTCTGCAGTGGAGTCTTACGTTTTAGAATTATAGCTTCAATTCAGAGTTAGAGAGCTTCCTTGCTGTGGCAAACTAGATGATTCAGGATGTCCAATGGAAAATTATAGCCATTCATCAACTAAGGCTAGGGAGTCATCTTATATTATAAAACCCTCAGTTTCTGGATGATTGTAAAGTACAGCAGACAGAAATACTCCTGTTGTACTCCTAAGGGATATCTTGGTTCACAGGAAAGAAAAACAGGGATACTGATTTTTTTCTTTCTTTCCTTGCTGTCCTCTTCTTTTTCTCATTTTTTTTTCATTTTTTCCTTTTTCATTTTTTTTTTCCTTTGAAACCACAATCTTCCAGGATACTTTGATCAGAGGAATGGGTCAAACCTATTCCAGATTATAGTCCGTGCTTGTTCAGTGCCTGCTTTAATTTCCGAAGAATTTGACAGTTATGATGTATATAGGCTTCCAAATGTCTAGGAAGATTGGGAGCTGTGCTCTCTCTATTGATTGCTTTGGACAGAGATGGAAGAGAGAGTTGGCTGCAGCTGTTTCTGACTGAAAAGGTGAAGAACACAGGAAACGGGGTTTTTTGACTCAACTGTTTGGTTCACTGCAGGACAATGAAAGAGGTTTTATATCAGTTGCAATAAAACATATAGTTTCAACAGTCATCCTGTACAATATGAGATGATTGCTGTTACCTTTGCTAACTCTTTATGTGTTTGATCTATTTCTTTGGATTCTTTGTATTTATGGGGAAGATCACACAGAAAAATGGGAAAGCAGACTTTCATGAATTGAGTCTAAGGAACAGTTACTTTTAGCTTTTGTCAGTCTGTTAGCCACTACTTTGATGATTCTGCTAAAGCATTGTAAGGATTTTGAAAAAGTGTTTCAAGCAACTAGAATTCTGTTCTGGTAACATCATGTGTAAAATTTAAGGATTTATGCCTTCCAGTGAGAAGGACCTCAAGTAGTTACCCAGGTGTGAAAGCAGAATTCTCAAACTAAAGTCAGTAGAGTAGGAGATATGGACTTGCATCAGTCAAGGTACCTCCTGGAGGGCTCCACCTAGATCCTTAAACTGCTGCTTGCACATAATTGACTACATCTTCTTTAGTGGCATAATCTTCTTGAGCTAGAACACATGTCCACAGTACAGGGATGTAGGGGTTAGTACCTTGTTTTCTTAATTCCCTTTTTTTTACCAGTATATGCTAGCCTTTAGGCTTGCAGGAGTAGAAGAAACTGTCACAGATGATTTTGTTCTACACTGCATGAATTAAGTAATTGAATGACAGAGGAAGGAAGGAAGTGTATATGACTAGCATTCAATGGACATGGCTCTCTTTTGGCAGAACACACCTTCTGGATTTAATTTCATCCTCATTTTACACTTCTATAGTGATGTAGGAAGAAACATCTCCTCAATCCATATCCTCTGCTCAGAGAGTTTTACAATACAATAGTGAAGGCATTGAAAGAGAGGGAAATTGTGGTCCTGAATCCTTGATGAATAAAGATTTTAATGAAAGGAAAAAGAAAAGTAAACTCTCCCTTCAAAACACAAAAGGGTTAAAGCGGAGAAAGGAAATTGCTGGAAACTTTCTCCCAAGAGATGGGAGAAAATTATCCTAAACAACTCCAGAGAGATTAAAAATAACTTCTAATTTACTTCTCCTATGTGCCTATGATAAACGTTACTGAATGTGTTATGTTAGGTGTATCTCTTTGGAATTCTGGAAAAGGAAAGGATGGAGTCTTTACAATCTTTTGAAGTTTTTTATATTTTATTTTATTTTATTTTTATTTTTCCAGACAGAGCTGTACCACCTCAATGGTATGTCATCACATACGTAAATGCACCACAAAGCTGTTGTGATTATCCTCAAACTGAGTTTGTGAATTAAGGAAATTCAGACTTAAACTATGCATATAAGAAATTCTAATATTGAGATGTAGAAAAGAGGTTAAGGCACTGCACATGAGACATCAGACTTCAATAGTAATGAAACTACGACGAATGCATTGGTTCTTAGAAAAAAATTTTAAAATGTGGGCTTTGAGTTTCCTATGTCCACACTTACCCCATTACATGGAAAAGTGTAACTTTTATCCGGTAGAAATCCACTTTTTGCTACCAGTGGTGTTATTTTACTTAACATGCAAAAACTGTGTAAGATGTATCTGCATGTGTATATGAAAAGAGAGCTACTTTTCCTTTTTCTCTTTCGTTTTTTTTCCCCTCCCCCTTCTCCCTGGGGGAACTATGTAAAGGAAAAACATTCTTCTTTTCATTTGCCATGCATAGTTGTGGTGATGGCTGAGCCTGCAGCCTGCAGTCTGGTGCTGCAGAGTATAGGCCAGCCACAGGAGGGACCGAGGAGCCAGGAGAGCTAGAGAGCCCAGATGTGGTGGGCTGAAGAGCCCAGGAGTTGTGTATCAGAAGCCTCCAAGGTCCCAAGTTCAAGATCTCCCCCTGAGGTGTAGCAACGAGGAAGGTCTCCCCCCTTCCAATCCTACTATGGTACATTCCCCTGTTTATTTAGTCGGTCAATCTAAGTTCCGTTCTGGAAAGTTCTCCCTTGCTCGACGCCCTGTTGGCCCTGCTCCTCTGCTCCTCCTCTCGCCTACCCCCGTTGGTTTGTGTATTGTTACCCCGCCTTTTTTCCTCCCTCTTATCCTCGTGTGGTTGGCCCTCAGTGTTCTCTCCGCCCCCATTTGCTTAAATCTATAATCCCTTGTCACCCCTTTGTGTTCGGCTCTCCTTCCCTGACCCTCCACCAATAAACACTTTCTGTAGAAGATCATAAGGAGAGTCCACCTCCAGCTCTTTACCCCCAGACTAAATCATCGAGTGTCCACTGTATTCGGGCCTATCATCGCCCCCTGGGAGTAGCGGGTGTACGCGTGGTGGCTTTACAGCCCCCCCGGAGTTGCCAACCGCAGGTGGGAGAGAATAGAGGGATTCCAGGAGTCTCTGAACATGCGAAGTACTCTCAGGGAAGGCACAGCACTGGACCTCTCTCAGGTACAGTGGACTCCGCTGAGGCACTGCCGGACCAGCGACCCCTCTCAGGGAGGTTGTGGGCGCTTGACATCTAGCCAAGCTGCGCACCGCAACACATTGTGTTTTTTATCCAAGGTTTCATTTGCAGCTTTAGTCAATAACTGTTCTTTGCCAATGTCACAAAATTCCTTAAAAAAGAACCAGAACAAAAAAACCCCAAAACTGCCCTAAAGCTTCCAGGATTTGAAATATAAGTTGCAGCTGAAAAGTTCTCTCAGACACATATTAAACCCACTTCTGTTACTTTGTAATTATAAGTTATACACGTCTCCTGTTTAGGTAAAATGAGAACTTCCCATTTTTATTTGCAACTCTGAAATAAAGCCATTCAATATATTTTTAAAGATATTTTTCTCTCAAATTATGTTTGGATGTTCATGTTGTGACAGCATATCTTTCCTCTAAAGCATGATGATTGTAAAACAAGTGAAAAAATGATCAAAGTATCACTGAAACGTTTCTAAGGTGAAATGACTTTCCTAGAAACTAAATCATATAACTGATTACGTAGGTCCTATCTTTTTTTAATTAATGGTAAGTAGTAAGGTAATATCCTCAGCTTTACTTAGGGCATTGTTTAGCCACGAGCTTCTATGCTCAAAATTTGTTTATAGGAAGAAGCAGCACACCTGATATATATTTAAATAATGACAATAATTTATTGTTCATATAATGGAAATCTTTAGAATCTAGTAATTCTTAGTCCAGACTGAAGTGCTGTTGAATAAAGAAACAGTAATAATGTACTTAAAATTGTTATACATACATTCAATTTTTGTATTTTTTTTTTTCTGATGAGCTCAACCAAGTTTTCTGGGCTGTGAGGTTGGAGGATTAATTCTAGCTGTGGGTTTTTAAGGCGAGTCACTGGCATCCAGAGTCTTTCATCAGCAGGAGGAATGTGGTGTTCTTGTTGAAGATGGTTCCTTCCTCACTCTAGGATTTAGTAGGGGTCATTTTTGTATGTTTGCCTGCACACTTTCACACATTAATCTTTCTTCTTTCATCTGAAGCTCCAGGGTACACCCAGATTTGCCATGCAGAGTGACTTCTAGTATGTTTGACATCAGTCTTGTGTTCTGCTTGTAACTCCTAAATGCAGTTCTGTGCAGTTCCAGGTCTGCATTTTTTTAATTGATGAAGCCTGAGTTGTTTATCACTGTGTGCCAGACTGTGCCTGTGTCTTACCATCCTGTGTCTGTACTTCTCAGTGCTGCCCCCTGCATCTCCCCTTCTTAAGGCTCCTGGTATCCAGGTCTACTCTACACTAAACATCGTGTGAGAGTAATAAATATTTCATTATACATGAAATAACTGCTTGCTACTGCTATTTGCACAAAAATTATATTATGATTCTATGATTCTACGATACAAAGATAAATAAAAGTAAAACAAATGAGCCACAGACACCTGCTCATTCAGAGAAACTACAGTTAGAGGTAAACCAAGTAAAACAAAGTTGCAGGAGAGAAAGTCTACCAAATCACAGTCCTGGAACAGTGTAAATTAAGTACAAAGCTTGTAACCCATTAATAGCTTTGACAATACCTTTTTACAGGCTATGTTCTCACAAAATGAATGGTATACCTGGTTTTTTTCATACAGATCAGCAACCATCTTACAATATACCTAGATTATTAGAGTACAAAATGAATGAAACTAGTACTTGTAATAATATTACAGAGGTGCTATAAGAAAGCAAAATATTTTTTCCTCCTAATATTTTTGTGTTTGGAAACAGTAGAATTATGCTTGAAATTCTCACAAACAAACCCAACCCAGATCTTATATGCTGTTCAAAATTTGCAGAAAAGAGTGCTCCTATATGTCATTCTAGTGAATAGAACAGTGCCGAATAATAATGACATAGCAGCACCATTTAGTATAACATACTTAATATCCTTGTTAAATGAGTATTAATGAAATTATGTTTAGTTAAACAAGGTCTGGTAAGTAAGCAGATTATGAAACCCAGTATTCTTTTTATAACTTCTAGTGAAATAAGCAAAAAACATGTAGGATAAAAGGATCTTGGAACTACAATTTTTAAAGGGTGAGGATAAATGGAAGAAAATTTGAGCCATCCCTGATGTAATAAAGTGTAGTGGTGGTGATGCCTTTATCTGCTTAAAATCAGAAGCTGGACGATGTTATGAGGGTAGGGAAAGCAGTTACCTTTATTTGAGGTCCTCCCAGAGTACAAAGCACACACTGATCACTTTTGTGTCCCGTACCAAGTGTCCGTTCCCCATGTGTGTGTACCCGTAGCATTTTTATAGGTTTACATCAAATTAAAATAGTTTATAAAAATCTTCCAATTAGAAATACGGTTAATGAGGTGATTTCCTTTGGCTCAGCCTCTTACCGAAATCCCTTCCTAATGCTGCTAGCTACTGTTGTTGAGCTTCTAGGAGACATGGGACAGAGAAGTGTCCCTGGTCCCTAGGACACTAGTGGTGATAAGGTTGACATAGGAATCTTACTTTGACTATAGGGATAGGGAGTATGGGATAGGGAATTTGCTAGCTAGGAATTTACAAGGCTAAAGGATAAAGGCTACAGGGCTACAGGGTTACTAATATACTACCAATATAAGAGGCATAAAAACAAAAATCTCTTTAGCATCAGTAGTATGTACATTTTTTTTTTTCAGGTTATCCAACAAATCTGTAAGAACAGACAAGCAGCTTTCTTTTTCAAAATTCTCTCTAACCTGATGTGCTCAGACAAAATTGTCTACAAGACATGCCTTGCTGTGGTGCACACAAGCACGCAGGAGAAAGACCACTTAACAGCAAAAGTTTTTTAAATCTAAGAAAACTGAAGAAGGTGAGTTACGTTTGTACTGATGATTCATACTTAACCTTCATGGTTTGCTTGCTTGCCATATGCCAGCATGACTAACCCAAGGGTGCCAAAAATTACCATTGATCAATAGTTTGAAATTGCAGCACTTGAACTTTCACCTGTAATTCTGCTGTGCTGTAGTATGTGTTCAAACATCAGCCTTTTAGAATTATTCATTCTGGCTGCAGATAAGCATTGCATAGACATCTGCAGAATGTTAAACATACATTTCTTTCTAGCTTGGAATAACAAAGCCATTTTCAGTATAGGAACATGGTGGAGCTCAAATATTCTCAGTTTAAGCAGACAGTCTGGGAACATTAATATCTCTGTGCAGTAAATCTAAATTTTCCTTCAATTGTGATATTACAAAACTTTTTTTGAAATAAGCATAGTTATATATATGAGAGGTGGCATGAGTGTGATTTGATCCAGAGACTTTCGAAGTACATACAAATCTTTAGAGTGACCCCAGTGGGCTCTGGCAAGGGGTCACCAGACCATATTTTCAAAGAGTCTTTAAATCTTCAAAGACTTGAGAATTCTCTCTGCAGTTCTGAAGTGTAATGCTGGGATTTTGCAAAGTCCTGCCTAATGTATGGATAAGATCAGTGAGTAGGAAAGGAGTTTGCATGGCCAAGGCAAAATCTGACTTTTTCAGTAAAAAAAAAAAGTGCATAACTCTCAAAACAGACTCTCCATGTAATCTTATTATTGTTATAAGAAGTAATGTTTGAAACCTGAGGTGCACAGTATGATAAAAGTGACGTTCATATTTTCATTTTTTAAGAGATGTGGAAGAGGAAAAAAGTCTAAATTAAAGCAAATTTGGTTATAGCAACACTGATTCTTCAACTCAAATTTTTCTGGTTAGTGCAGGTACTCAGTGTGAGATTCAGTTAGCTTTAGTTGTCAAAGATTTGGCATCTCGCCTAAACTATTTAATTTATTTCTTGCTTTTGTCATTCAAAAAAGTGACTCTAGTTGCAAAAAAGCATCTCTAGTTGGTAAATTATCTCCACATTGTTTAAGACACCTACACAGGACTCCCCCTCTGGAAGTGTTTAACTTCTACTGACTCTGCAAATTGCTTAGATAACAAGATTAGACTAAACACCTATGAATGGCTAGAAGTAGATAAAATGAAGAGCCATTTTTAATGATATTCTACCTTTAATACACATAGCTAGGGTAATTTCAGAAGGAGTTCTGTAAGAGTCAAGCACAACTGAAACTAACTGTGTACCTTCATTGCTAGAAAGGTACTAATATCTCAACAATTTTTATTTTACGTAATGGTTGCTTATTAAAAGCAAAGAAAAAGAGAAGTAAGTTCTTTGCTTTCCTATGGAGTTCAGTCTTCATGTATTACCTCTAGTCCAACACCAAGACATTCTTTGGTTGGCAGGCTTATTAGGAAAAGAAATTCCATGTTTCATAAAGCAATTTTAGAGAAATTTGTCAGATCAAAAGTAGAGTTCTGCAATTCGAACTTTTTTTGTTTTTCACTGATGCAATGTAATGGGCAAAAAGCCACAGAAGACAAAGCAAAATAGTAAATACTACCCAGAACAAGAACTCAGGGGAAAAGTCATTAACAGTGCCAATCATAGGAGTCATTACTCTGGTCCTACCTAGCCTGCAGCTTCGCAGTGCTATCTGCTAATAGATGTTGGCTTGCATCTGAAGCATCTGTGCCTGGAAAGTTCCTATTTCGAAGAAAACAGAATCTCTGTAACAAGACTAGATATACCAGCTTTTATCATCAGCACTGCTACTACTGGCTTTCTGAAAGAAAAGGGAAATAGTTATGAGCATTTGAAGCTTACCACACGTCTTTCAGTGTTTATGGTAAAATCTATAAATAGAAAGAACGTAATAAGGTAAGACTTTAAATTACTACTTTCATCAGCCTGTCTGTCCTTTTTAGTTTGCTAGCACTGTTTTAAAACTATGTTCTTTATCAGTTACAAACTTGTTTAGTAGCTATAAATAGTATTAATTATACATGCGGTTCTGAGAAAAACCCTCTTCCAGTGTGAGAAAATATAAATATCAGGAAGATCTATCTATCTATCTATCTATCTATAGAATTCTGCATTTATAGACGCCTACAGATGCACAATATAAGGTATGCCACCATTCAGTTTGAAACACGTTCCATGCATATTTATTTTAACAAAAGGCGAGCATTTTCTTCAGGGAATTATCTGAATTTTTAATCCACATCTTAAGACTTCCACCTTACTGAAAATCTGGAAAACTTTTCCCTTTCCCCCTCCCCGCCCCCCCCGCCATGTGTCTGTGTTTTTTGTCCCCTACCCCCCACTCCCATTTCCTGGAGGTTGTTACATTCTTATGACTTTTTGATACTTTTCTATGTGACTGCAACATTATGACTTCTACAATAAAACCCTATTCATTATTGCAGTCAAAGAAAATAACTTATGTGTATAGATAGTTCAATAAAGGCACCTAGTGACTATCTTCTCTTTTTAAATTTTTTTAGTAGTGAAGCTGTAACAAACTTTTTCTCCTTGAATGTAATTAATTTTGCATAATTTTAAAATTTGTTTAAAACAAAACCTCCAGATGCATGAGTATTAAGTAGTTTCACTGCTAATGT
This sequence comes from Ptilonorhynchus violaceus, assembly GCA_013397565.1. Lineage (NCBI taxonomy): Eukaryota > Metazoa > Chordata > Aves > Passeriformes > Ptilonorhynchidae > Ptilonorhynchus > Ptilonorhynchus violaceus. The sequence goes on from VZRJ01000958.1 coordinate 13,502, forward strand.
GATGCCTAATGTAAAGCCAAAATGAATTGTTTTAAAGAAGGACTCTAGGGGAAAAGATTTTTTAAAAATTAAATATCTGAAGCATTTCATATGTCTCTGGATACTATTTTGCAGGTAAGCAATCAACTGGATGTCAGGCTAACTCTCTGTTCTATTCTGATAGTTCTTCCTCTCTCTTTCTTTAAGATAAAGCAGTTGGCACAGCGCTTCATTCAGGGGACTGTAGTAGAACTGATAATCAGTAATTCTACCCATGATATTTCATGATAAAGACAAACATCTTTGTTCCTCTGTTACTGTAATCCTCTTGTATTTGTCTTATGTGTACCCACATGAATCTAAGCCTATAGCTGGATACAATGTAACACAGTAGAAGTAAGGATTACTGCTGAGAAAATAGTATTCACATCCTGTGGGATGGTCTGACATCTAGAAATATTGTCCCAGTCAGAAATTGAGGCTCATAATGAATATTTTGTATGAAGCATATTTGGAAATATTTTTACTTCTGTAAGTGTGTGTAGATACTGTGTTGGGTTCAGTTAATTTGAGGAAGTGGTAAGGGTGAGGTACACATGCCTGTTATATGTCAGCCAAATAGCTTCCCTCCAGTGTCAGTAAGAGAACAGAAAGAGAGGGAAAGAGTGAATGAGGCCTCAAGTATTGTCTCTGTTGTGTCAACTATTGCCAGGAAGTGCTGAAATTGCCTTGTCTGTGGCTCAGCCCCCAGGGAGCCTACCTGGCTGTGTTAGACTGAATGCCTAACTTTTAGACAGCTAAACATGTGACAGATCCCCTCTAAACTGGTAGCTCTCTGGATGAAGCTGAGGGAAGGAGGAAGTGAAGTCAGTCTGTGCTTGGGAGGGATGTATGCCTCTCTTTGGAAGCATTTCTCATCTGTGGGAGTACAGCCAAGTATCTCTGTCTTCATCCACAGTGATGGGAGACCATGAGATCAAAGTGAAGTCTGCAAAGTGTCAGTGTTCTGTACCGGAGGAGCACTAGAGATGCTGACAATGTGCTGGTGTCTCAGGGGCCTGTGTTAATTAGCTGCCATTGAGGCTTGTCTGCCACTCCAACTCTGTGGTCTTCTATGATAATCAGTGTAAGTACTTAATTGCTGGTGTCAAAAGGAGCCAAAACAAAAATGCTACAGATAATTTCTGTCACACCATTTCTCAGTAGTTATTTGAGACTTAGGTTTACGTTATTCTTGAAAAGCTCTTCTGATTTAGTGTTTACAATACAGAATTTGCATTATTTATAAATCACACTATAGGTATAACTCTATGACAGTTATATATTATTGTATGACAGTTACATATTTTTGTAAACACATGGGTATGCTATCATAAAGTTCAATATTCTATCAATGGCAGATGCTTACACGTGGTAAAATAAAAAATCATGAATTCTCTTGATTACTTCTTAAGCCTTCTAAACTGTCAAGAAATAATTTTAAGACATAATTCTATCAGTGGCCAGTTTTCTGACAGACTGTGACTTTCAAAGTCTTTTGTATCTCACAGCAGTCATAACTAGACAAAACAACCTAAATTTTCTGAACTTTAAGATTGTGTGCACTCCATGATTGTAAAATAAAGTGAAGAAAGATGGCAAATTGTTTTATGTATAAGAAAATATATATTATTTGTTGCTATATTTTAGTTATTATGTCCCACAAAGCTGGAAATAGAGGGAAAATTTGTAGGCTAGTTTTGCTCTGTTAGTGATGTCTTTATTGGACAATGTTCTTCTCAGGAGCCTTCCTACATCTTCTGTCTCTAAACCTTGCTGTGTTTCATTCTGTGGGTTTTCAGGAAGTGTTTCAGAGACTAACATTTGGGTATCTGTGCATGATTTAGTATTGAAGTTTCTGAGATTCTAAAAGTGCCAAAAACCGTACTGGTGTTTCCACATCAGAAAATACACTCCATACTGAATACTCTGGAAGACTAATCCATTTAAAGATAATTAATGGGATTCCTCGGAATTTCTCCATTACTGTAGCATCCTATAATAAATTGTACAAGCAAAGGAATGAAATACATTTAATATGGTTTCAGTTTAAAATTGTCTCAGCTGGAGCTTCAGATGGTAGTGATCGGTTTTTTTCTCCCCTTTAGTTCTACAGCTGGCTGATTTCTTTAAGCTGCTGTGTATGTTAATATATTAACCAACACCTCTTTCTTAGAATTAAGGCAAGGGTAAACCTGATCATGACGTGTGAATTCAATAATATCACAGGAAAAAAGATGAACACCCTGTCACTTACCAAATAGCAAATTTCAGAGGTAAAGGTGAAGTTCATGGACTGAAAATAAAAAAAAAATCCTTCTAATCAAATTTAATAGAATAATAGTCTAGACATATAGATTTAAATGCTGGGATTTTTTATTAAATCTATTTTATTAGAACTTCACAGATCTTCATTCTGGAAATTCACTCTATATTTGGACTTTGGTAACTTTTTCACATTTTCCTCTATTAATTTTCTCCATTTATATACTTTTTTCCCCTCTTAATAATATGCATTAAACATCAAATACAAAAATTTTCAGCATGAATCCTCTTTGTCAATTTATGTAAAACAATACTGCTATTTACAAATCATGTAGAGACTAAATGATCAAACTTTCGATTTGAAATGACATAATATTTTGAAGTATTCCTACTCCTTTTTTAATATTTATAAAGACAATAGCATTTCACAGCCATTCCTTAATAAATGTTTTCATAAGGTCTATTTGTCTTATTCAGACTCTCTTTCCAGCTCCAGATATAAATGGGTTCCTAGTCAGATCAGTTTGTACCTCAGCTTAATTGCATCACTAATTTGAGTAGCATTTGGTAGAGAAATTGGCATGCCCTAGCCACCATAAGCAACTGAAAAGAACAGGCAGGCTTGAAGCTGATATTTTTTTTTAAAAAAACCAGCATACAACATCTTTCCCTTTGGAAAGATTTTTTTTCTTCTTGAGTATCATATTTATGTTTTTCTCTTTTTTTCCCCAGCTGTCTGTTTTCTTTAGGTGTTATTTTAAGCTGTGGATTTATTTTCATTGCTCTATCATATGTTTTGTTTTTTTCTTTTTTTGTGCCTATACACTTATTCATGCTTATCCTTGTTGTAAGGTATTTGAGCCCTGAAATGTGCCCCAGCCAAACCATCTTCAGTTATTCTTATGAAAGCCCTCAGGAATTCATCAAGGCTACCGAAATGTAAACTGCGCTAAATTGGGAAAGGAGAAGCTGAGGAACGGAATACCAAGGCAGCAAGAAATAGATAAAGAAAGATTGTGCTGCACTGGACTAGAACCAATCATGTTTCCTGGAAGGTGCATGCAGAGCGCGTGGACAAGATGGGGGGCCAATCATGTAATGCGCGATCGCGTGGACAGTAGTGGTAAAATGTATAAGTAGAGTGTTATGTAAACAATAAAGTGTCTTCTGCGTAATCATATTGGTTCGTTGTTCAGAGGTCCTGAGCTCCTGCAATCCTTTCTGAAACCCTTTCACTTCTATTATCCCCTGAGACCGGCTGGTAAGTAAGAAGCAGTTTATTGACAGTACATGTGATACCTTTTGACTTCCTTAAGAGACACTTGCTTCTTAGGTTTCAGTCTAGCTTTTGTGGTGGAAACCCATCCTAAGATTCACTTGGATTACCCATTTTCTATTTTTATATTTGCTATAGTTACTGTTTGTTCAGCTTAGGTGAATAAGGAATTGCAGCTCTAGATTTGTAGAAGTAGTGACCGGTCACTAATAGCAATGATTGAATTAGTTTACACACACACACACAAACATACACAGACACAGAGCTTACCCCACCCTCCTGCTGATTTTTTGAATATTGCTTATTTTAAGATGAAAACAATTAGCAATGCTTGGCATGCCTAGATTCCCAGACTTCTCTTTATTGTTCATGTGGAACTTAATATCTGCAGGTTTCTGCCAGCTCTAAGATGTGGATGGTATAATAATGGGGAAAAAAATTAAAATAAATCAGTTTTATTTCAGAAAGAATTTTTAACTATATGTATTTTTCATTTCACTGTTCCTCCTTCCCAAATAACATTTTAAATATTTGTTAGACTTTTGACATATTATTTCCACATGCTGGAGAAAAAGATGCTCAGGTTGGAGGAGAAAAAGAATCCCAAAGGAAATTACTTACATCATTTTTCCTCAAGTATTGCTCAGGATTCCCTTCACTATGAGTTTTTTGTTTGTTTGTTAGTTTGGTTGGTTTGCTCATTTGTTTGTTTGAGGTTATTTTCTTTAGAAAGTCTACTAGAGATTCCTAAAGGCCATTTCAGTAATTAGTCAAGGATAAAACAAACCTGCAGTTCACATATCGCAAGTCTGTCTTCATTCTGAAATGTATTTAGCCATACTTTGCTTTATTTTCTTATAATTTAAATCTCTTTCACAGCCTTGTTAGCTAATAATTTTCTCTTTGCAGATAGAGAGTCACATTATCTGTTGCACCTGACTTCTCTGGTCTCCAGGTCCCTCTCATTCTCATCAAGTTCAGAGATGTTACCAACTCTTCTTTCCAGGCCTCACTCTTTATACAGAGGCAAAAGACAGTGCTGAAACGCTGCCTAGAGAACCCTTCTGACAGAGATAAGCACCAGCTGTTGCATTACTCCACTGTTTTTTTTAAAGGTTACCTCTGCCAGAGAGCTCAGAAACTGACTAGAAAATATTGAAAGGAGTAATGATTCTGTCAGAGTCTGTCTGGTGTAAGGAGTGCAAACAAAGGGCTCATTCTTGCATATTTTATCTAACCCAGTGGTAATACCCTTTGTGATCTAATCAAACCCAGAACTCAAACTAAATCTCTCTATAAAGAACACGATTTGAGGAAAAATGTTGAGATAGACTATTAAGCTATTTGATAATCTTTACAGATCATGTGCATGTTCATTATTGTAAGAAGAAAAAGAAAAAAGGCGTAGGAATGTATGTTGCAATTACTTGCAATTGGCAATTTACATGTCACTAATCTACTATGAGTTCATTTGGTTGTAGTGCCAGGTCTTGACATTTTTATATACAAAATCAGCCCTTTGGCAGGTGAATTTAATGTATCTATTTGCAGCTGCCTCCTTTTCTAAAACACTCAGTGGTAGGATATTATGGTGGCATTCTTACAAGTCTCACTGAAGGATGCCACAAAGAGATGGTGTTGTCAGTGCATGCACGTTTCCATTCCCTTTTGACTAATGAGAAACAAATTGTTAAAAATTTTAACCATGTCTGAAGATATAGCTTCAATTTATTTTTATTTCTATAATTCGCTCTTCTGGATTTTTTCCTTGTGTAATTTTATTCCAATTTTGTTTAGTGATTTGTTTTTTCACAGTGTTGTGAAACATATTAGATGTTCTAGATGCAGATGTAAGTCTGTTCAGCACACTTTAAATTCATACATTTTGTCCTATTTCTATCAAAGTGTGGTTATGCATATGAGAGGCTAATCTGTCCATATTTCTATTCATGATAGCCTCCAGGACTTCCTTTACTGGAATGAAGATATTTCAAGCAGTGAGAAATTGGAAGCTTGTGACCCATATGGCATTCCTATTGGGTCAAAAGCCCAAGTACTCTTACCAGCTAATGTGACAAGGAAAGACTGTAAATATTCACAACAAAAAGGAACATGAATTATTTCCATGCTTGATGTTGCTTTGTGCTGAAACTCTTCCTGATTAAAGTGTTCCTAGCTGCTGAAAGGAGTGGTTTGATTCTGACTATTGCAGGGACGCACATACTTTTCTTCCTATTGTTATAAAGAAAATCCTTTCTTTATTTTCCTATTTATTTGTTAGAGTGACATTTTCTACACTTTCAACTTTTGTCTTACTGTCTTCCCAGAAATGAAACAGTAAAAGAAACAGCAAACAACAAGTACGGTTCTCTGAGGTATGTTTTAGGTCTTACATTAGTGAATATACCCATAGACATGCTGCCACTGATATGTCCAGGAGATGTCAGGACAAGATCCCTAGTGTTACAATTGATTTGTTCATATGTAGCCACTTCAGTTTATGCAGGACCTCAGTAAATCCAGTACAGGGTTGCTCAGCACTTGCCTATTTTGGCAATTTCATACAATCCCTCCCATTCTGTCAGGGAAAAACATTTTCAGACAATGTATCAATCCCCACTACAGTTTAAGAAAGTTGTTAGATTTTCATATGAACTCTATGCACCCTATTTCAGATTTTTCAGTAGATGTGGTTAGATGTGACTGTAGCTGTGCTCTGTGATGACATAAAATGCAGGCATTTCTCTGGTGCAAAGCTTAAAATTGTTGATTCCTTAGCAGCTGGGAAAAAAGACGAAAACTTCAGGGCTGTGAATTCACTTTAAAACTTCACTTGAAGCACTAGAAACACTGAAACTCAAGTAGTTATTTCTCCCTGGGACCTTCTCTATATATGTGCCACTAATGATGGTACTCAGTTTATTACTTAATTTAATAAAAATAGTACCATAAATCTATAAGCATGACAACTGTTCACTGCTATTGCCAAATGAGAGCCATGGAGTGTCTTGATGCCCACCCAAGTTACTCTTGCTGCTAGTTGTGGCCAGCCCTATACATTTCATTTAATATGGTGTTCCAGGAAACCACTGAAGCTTCATTGACTCAAGGACTTGCCCTGTTAAGTTTCAATGGAATGTGGTAAGAATATAATTAGGTAGTCTACAGTAGCTCATTTGTGGTGTCTTTTAACATGGAAGTAATGTCAGTTAGGAATCAAATAACATAGCTTTTCACCTCCCTCTCCTTTCTTCTCAAACTTCTTCCTGATGTTTTTCTATCATGATCTTCTCAATAGGTATAAATACGGAATAATAGTTCAGTGACCCAGTTTTCACAGTTATCTCCACCATGGGAGAATAAATTCCTTCTGCTTTGTTAGTGACTGTTGGTAGAGGCATTAAAAGGGAGTTTTGATGTCTAGGTTAGAAAGGGAATGCATGGAAAGTGTAAAAAGTTTGATTCTCCTAATTCAGTAGTTATAATGCTTAAATCCCAAGACAGCAACAGTTGCTTCTTGAGGGATAAGTGAACTGAAATAATTTAGAAACCTCACTTTTGTCGAATAGCAGAAAGGATGTTTTCCTTGAATTGGAAGGTGATTCAATGGGTATTAATAAAATCTGCCCATGGCAAGCCAATACCTGTTTATTTCTTTATTTGTTTATTTCATTTCTTTATTTGTTTATCTATTTATATATTTATATTAATGAGAACCTGTCTACTTCAAGTTGGTTATCCCAGTTAGGAAATATTTTGTATTTGTCACTGCAAGTTTGTTTATCTAGTTTTTTATATTATGAGAAAAAAATTTGATTACTTCGATTCATGCACTGATGGACATTCAAAGTTTATGTGAAAGGATGGAAGAACACTCAAAGATGCAGACTTTCTAGGTTATGCTGTATGTTTTTAGAATATGCTGAATTTGGAACTGAGAAAGTCATAATGCCTAAGTGATGATGTGAAGAGCACTTAGGATTTTCTCTTTGCTTTGTGAAGATTTAAAAAACAATAAGCAAGGTAAATAAAAGAGAGAGTGCAAAAATTCAGAAACACACTTAACAGGAAGACTTTTTTTTTATTTGTGTAAAGATGATGCAGTAGTTACGCTACCTTTCATTGTAAACATAAACTTTATGTGCAAGAATGCTTAAATATAGTGGAAACAATGTATATTCCTTAGAATGTCCTGAAATGACATACAGAAGTCAGAGAGGTGAACATGTGAAATGGAATCCTCTTTCCTGTATAGAAAAGGGGAAGTGGAAACAACAGGATATTCTTTTCCATGTGGTTCCTGATAGGGGTGAAAGAAACTGGAAGCAAAATAATACCTGTTTTACATGGAGATTATGGTGATTTCTTGGATGCTCAGAAAATGTATCTAAAATATAGTAGCATAACATAAGCCTTTTCTCCATTTTAGAACACATCTATACATTTCTAAGGCTCTGAAAGATGCTCACAAGTTCTTAAGAACACAAACTGTCATTGGTCTCAGACTGAAAATGTTATGAATTCTTAGTAGCTTGGAACCTAAATGTATGACTTGGTGTTTGTTTTGTTCTGTTTTGTTTGTTTGTTTGTGAGTTAGTTTTGTTTGAGTTTGTGTGTGTGCGTGTGCATGAGTATTCGGGTGTTTTTGAGGGGTTTTGGGGTGGCTTTTTGTTTCGTTTTGGGGGTTTTTTGTGATGTTTTTGTTTGTTTTGGCTTTTTTGGGGGTTTTTTTGGGGGTTGATTTGGTTTGGTTTGGTTTTTTGGGGTTTTTTGGTGGTGATGGTGGTTGGGGATTTTTGTCTTTTGGTTTTTTCCCTGGCATTCCAAATTGCTAGAATTCTATCTGGCTTATAAAATCACTGTTTCCAAAAGTGCTTGCAAGGAAACGTGTATCACAATGTGTCCCTCCGAAATAAAGCACGTATTTTTTCTCTAAAGCCTGAGAGGTCTTCTAGGCAACTTTGGAGATGTTATCAAGAAACAAGGACGTATTTCACTTCTAAGTACAGTCTTGTCTACCTATTTTTTGGTAGCTGTAGTGCCTCAGTGAAAATCTGTGAGAGATGAAATTTAAGAACATAATGTGCAAGATCAAGTACCAGTGGACAAATAGCAAAACAAAAAAAAATGACCTACCCCCAAACCAAAAAACTCCTGAAAACCAAAAATATGTAACTGTGGATACATCAATAAAATATGACAGAGAAGGATGACTAGTTGTCACTATAAAGCTGCCATGAAAAAGGGAAATGTAGTGTGAGGAGTTACCAGGCAAATATTTCTTGGTGAAATCATCAATGTTTTTGCAGGAAGAAGTGATAAGAGCTCACCTGAACTACTCTTTACATGACAGGCAGTAAATGTTTAAAAAAAGAGAAAGTCAACCTTCAGAAATTGTCCAAAATTTATTTCAGGAAAACCATTTCAATGTGCTATCTCGAAGGGGACTGAAAACTCATATGATTCAGCAACAGGAAGATGAGCAGTAATGTAATCGTTCTCTACCAACTGGAAACAATGGCTGCAGATAGAGAAGAGTTAAATACTGTAGAACAATACTGCTATAAAAAAAATAAGCTCGAAATAAATTAATTTAGTGTATAAATAAAAGTAAGAGTATTAATCTTCAGAGGGTTTTAGAAGAAGTTTGACCAGTTTTTAAATAACATTTGTTTATTATATAAAAATTTTTATTTGGAAATTTGTCATGCAAATAGAAGGGATAGTAACTGATGATCTGCAATTACATTTCATAACTGTGAACTTTCTACTTAGTTTTTTTTTAAGGTCCTTAAACATTCCCAGAAATATCACTATCCAACATTAAAATGTAGTGACGTGCATAGTTTACCAAACGTTCATACTGGTACAATTTTATAAGCATACATTCTAGTCTATGTAAGACACACTGAAATTAAATTCTGATGACAGTTTTCTTCAATTACTTTTATTTCTGTTCCAGGTTTAATTCCAGCAGTTTACCTGCAACTTCCTACAGCACCTTCGTGATGTTCCTTCAGAGCTCATACAGCTCTTCCTGTATCACTCAGAATGTCTGTGCTTGTGAGGGCTGGTCTGACACCTGCAGAGGTAATAAAGCTTGGCCAGATGTTTAGCCAACTTTTATAAAGTTCAGTAAAATTTTGGTAAAGAATGAGTGCCCAGTTCTTCTGCTCTCTTCAAGCTAATTTAGAAACCAATAGCCAGGGATTTCAAAATGCTTCTCAAAGAGGGTAGCTGTTATTTAATGCTGCTTTTTTTTTAATGTAAAGGCATTAGGAAAACAAGAAGGTAGCTTTTTCGACATCACACAGCAGATTCATAGGAAAGTTGTGAATAGTTACCAGGAGTACTAGCCTGGTGCTTGAGTCGCCAGACTGCACTGTCTTTAACGGTTTGAGTTCATGCATTATTAATACTTACTCAGAAAATAACAGTATTCTGCAATACTGAAGAATTAAATTAGGCAACTCCTTGCATTTTGCCAAGATCAGTTAGAAGCAAGCATTTTGCCAGAGCCCAGAGATGGATATTTTGCCTGAAATACTAAACCAAGAATTTATTACAGAGCTATGCTGGTGTGCAAAAGGACAGACTAGGCTACAAAATCTCCCCTAAAACTCAGATTTGCGGTATCTAAATTATGGTATGTTGATCCTTCTTTTGGTTAGTGGTAAATGTATGAAAAATTTGGAGCTTCATGTTTCAGTAAAATCAAAGAACAATGATGCAAATAATATAAATAAGTTCATCAATAAATCTTGTGAGATAATAAAAATTATGTTAATGAAATAAGAAGGAATTGAGATACATTCTATGAACTCATGCTTACATGACATTTCAGCGCCCTTGGAAGTGCATATAAAGATGCCTTGGGAAAACAATATGCACTAAATGACTAGTCAAGAGTTGTTCAAATACATCATAGGACAACAGTATATATATATATATATGTATATGTATATACACACACACACATTTATTTATTTATTTGTTGAAAGTTATAAATAGTAATGCATGTAGCTAAGAAGGATTATTGTGAGGTTTTGAATGAACTATTTGGCCTGATACAATATTGGGGTATTTTTTTCTTCTGAAGAACTGAAGAAAAACATTGCTTATGTTTCAGAATGGAAACAAACTAAATATAGGTGTTTCTTAAACAATAAAAATTCAGTTCTTCTCTAAACTCACATTTCAGTTACGGAATTATGTTCTGCATTTTTCCACTGGAAGATAATATACTTTAGACCATTCAGGAGAAACAGAAAAACATTGAAATAGCTTAAATGAAAAATTTACCAAGTAATTATTGGCAAAGCTGCTTACAGGCTGCAGAATTAAAGAGAAATTTTGAAACATTAGTAACCTTACAAAAATCATGAAAGTGGCTAGATTTATTTTTGTCTAAGTTACCTTTTCATAACAACAACAAAACTAAACTGACATTGAAAGGAAGTGAGCATTAAAAATATTAATACAGTTCACTGTGTTCTAAGTAAAGAAGAAACATCACTGGTTCTCTCACTACCATTTTTTATTTTGTTTTACTGCACTTCATCACACAGTGTTTCAAAGGAGAGGTTTTTATATTGTAAGAGAAGGCAATGGTCTGTAGCTTACTTTTACTGCTATTAAGATTAATCTATCACTCCTTCTGTCAATTGTATTTGACGAGAAGCTTCTTACACTTGAACTTTGTCATGTGGTGACAGATAATTCTGCTTGTTTGTGCAATTTCCTTCTTTGCAGAGGCTTCACTATGAAGTGTCTCATTATTAACCACCAGCATTAGATATGATTTTTGTATAACCTAGGCTTAAAAAAGGGGAAAAAACCTCCAGCAACAACCAAACTTGTTGATGAATGTGGAAAGGATGAAAGGAAAAATAACTTTATAGCATCACACTGAAACAGTGGCAAACATTATTTTCTGAGGAGACAGGAAATAGCAATTTGTTGGAAGCAGAAATATACTGGAAATAGAATACCTACTATTCCCGTTTCTTGACTTGTGCTCCCATCAAAATCGTGGAGATAATGCACATGACACAATTGGTACATTTTAAGCACCATGAAGTAGTATATCTGAAAATACTGCTGTTTTTGTGGAAAATAGTTATGGATCCATGTGGCAAAGCAATGGATTATTGTTGGTGTACTTAATTCTAAGGAATGCAGATGTGTGTGGATTTGTGACGTTCTTTGTTTAGAGCCAAGTGTCCCAAAGTCTCAAAATTACTTTGCAAGTAATCAACTCCAAATCCACAGGGCCTATTGTCTTTCCTCCAGTGGACCTCAGCCTTGCTTTGACCAGTCACTCAGCAGTGAGAGTAATCTCTGTGCCCATTCAATTTTTTTCTCAATTTGCTAGCAATATAATCACAAAAACTGGATAGTAATCATACTTCTTTCCCTTCTACTTTGCCAAGCAAATAAAGGGTTCATGTGCTTTCTGTTTAGACTTAAAGAACACTACAATACAGGAAAAATGTCTTACATCTCTTGTCTTTTGGCATAAGTGGCTGTACAGAGTCATAAAAGAAAGGTTTAATGCAGGGAGAACTACCAAAATTATTCTGTTGCTGGTTTTGCTTTAAATGAGTTTACTATTATTTTGTTAAGGATGGCTTTAAAACAGTGCTATATTTTAAAAGGAAGGATTAATATTGAAAATGTTTAGTTAATGTTTTGAACATAACTTGGAGGATAATCCATTTATTATGCTCACAAGAACATAAACGTATTACAGTGTGAATGTCACTCCTCTGGTATGTGAAGATGTGCAACATTTATGTGAAATATTAAAAAAAATCCATTCTTTTATCAATATATCTACAAGGAAGAGTTTGCTGTTGTCCCATTATTCAAACATTCTCTGTGACTTTGAAGAAGCTTAGCTGAGAGAGATTTTAATTTTTGCATACAGGTTGAGAAAGGACAGTAAAGCTCAAAGGGACATCTAAGAACATAGGTTTGCGTGTAGGTGGCAGATTCTTGGGCTGGGAGGCCAGTCAGCCTGTACTTTCCTCAGAGAGGTTGTAGGGTCCCAAGACAGTTACTGAAACAACTCCTCAAGGTTAATTTACAGATAAATTTCCTATTTCAAGCACAAAAATTAATTTACAGAGAAATACACTATTCTAAGCCTTGTTGCTCAGTTCTAACACCTGTTGGCTGATTTATCTTTTTCACCTTTTTTATTTTTAGGTGATTCTACAGCTCGTGAAAAAATAAATACAGAAATATTCACACATTTTACATTAAATGACATTATATAGGAACTAGTTTATCTCATATATTGCAAGCTTCTTTGGGATACACACAATGCATGCAAGGATATCTTAGTCCCTAAACATGAATATAAGAGCCTTGTCATTACAATTATACATATCCTATAGAAGAATTGCTCTGACAGACCAGATTTAGTGACTGATTTGACATTGACAACATAGATCACACACTGATGTACAAAACATTGCAATACTATGAACTGTCATAATGCAATAGTGAATTATCTGCTGTAAGACTTTGGCTATACAAAAAGTAGAAAGGTATAGATCTACATCATTTCATGTGAACACATCTATATGAACAGAATCTTGAATAATTCCTATTTTTATCATAAAAGATTTCCCAGTTATCGAAATAATAGCTTGTCATTGTCATGTCTAGATGCTTTCTAAGAAAACGAAAGAATTTTATGACTCCTATAAATTGGTTTGAAAATCTCTGCTGCCATATGCAATGATAGGCATGGGGTTGTGTGAAATATTGCTACTAGGACACTTTCCATTTTTCAGATATGTGGCATTAATTGGAATTTAAGACACACTACAGTGACTCTCTGTTCAAGCTTCTTAGACAAATTTCTGTAGTGGTTGCAAGGGAATTATTTTGACAACATATACTAGAGTAACTTGTTAATCTGCTGGCAAAGACCTGGTAAGATTCTTGGGGTTTATAAAAGGTAGCATGACATTTCATTTCTGCATATCTGATCTAAAATCTGAAGAGCATCACACTCTTTTGCAGCTGGAATAACCCTTTTGAGCTGAGATAGTGCCATTCTGAAGGGTGAATAAGTAGTGTAAGACCTTTCACAATACAACTTCTGCTGAGATTTAGCACACATGGTCAGCTACTACTCATGGATTTCTACAAGCTTCATTCTTTCTGCCACAGTGCAACAACCATGTCTTAAAATACGTTGTTTATAATTTTATTGTATTTTCTGATATTACTTCCAAAGGATGAAAGCCCCTTAAAAAGAAGCAGGTGGAATGAAGAACACAAGAAGGCAAGAACACAAATTCCTAAAATTATTCCCTCTAGTAATTTACATAAGATTCTCTGTGGAATGTGTATTCTGTGAATTAGTAAAGAAAAGCCAGTGACTCAGTCACTGCTCTGGCTTTTTTTTTTTTTTTTTTTTATATATATTTTCTGTTCTCTGAATTAACAAACTCTTGGAGTAAGCACCAGATTATCATTTTATACAAATATTGCTTTGTGCTGTAAAATTTGCTTTCTTTTGCTACTCTTCTAACATTACTTGTTTTGGATCATGCCCCACTAAACTTTTCTCTAAATACTGAATATTTAGGAAAAAGCTATAAGAACTAAAGTTCTTTGGAGTGAAATATTTAGTCTTTCTTGCAGGAATGAATTTTAGCGAACAGTCTCTAAAGCAGCAATAATTATTCTGCTTCTTTAGTCATTCTCCTAATACCCCCATAAAGTAATGCTGGCAAATGTGAAGAAATGGACATGGGCACACAACACAACCATGTGCCTCTTGTGCCTCTTTAGAAATATCAGATCAAAAAGACACGAGTGAGTACCAAAGGATATCCAATGATTGTTTCCATCACTAAATTATTCCACAGTCATCTTCAGTGCATCCATGACCACTCCATAACTGCTCTTTCCTCCTGCCCTCTAGATAAAGGGTTCATAAGGCATGTTTGTGAGCTAAGCCTAAAGCCCTAGAGCAGAGAAGATACTCTCTAAAATCAAGATGTAATTTATACCTCTAAGATCAAGAGGCAAATCTTTGTTTCAATGGATTCAGTGGATAAACTGTTAGTTGCAGGTTTGGTCAAAGTTAAGAGCTTAAGACAGGCTGCTCCTTTGGAAACTCAACTACAAACTGCTGAGGTGCTTTAAGATACCGAAATCAATTGAATTCTTTCATGACCAACACTGGGAGATTTAATTTTTGTAATATCTTTTTATATTCAGATCTATCCACAGTCTATACAAATCAAGGTTTATACAAATCAATATACAAGTTATAGTTATGGCATGAAGATTTCCTTGGGTTTCTCTTCTCTTCCATTTGCGCCATTTTTTTATTCCTGTTAACTGTTTGTAACCTTTTTGAATCCAGTCCCAGGAATACCTGGTCAGACAGAACTTGGGAAATGTGTAAAATTCACAGATTTTGCCTAGAACAGTGTCCTACTCATGACATTTTAAAAAAAAGTGTCTTAAAGAAGAGCTGCTGCCAGACATGGAAGGCTAATGCTGACCCTACTTCCAGATAATGATAATGACACCCAATGACCATTCAGGATAATAAAAAGTTTGTCTTGATTTTTCAGACAATATACTTCACATAAATACTTCTGATTATAGGATGACAGTGGACAACTTGTGTAAAGACATTTTATGCATCTTTCCAGTTTCACAATGCTCAATGTGTTTGTTATTTTTGGAAACCAGCTAATACCATTGGATATTCACGAAGCGGGTCATAAGTTAATTAATAGTCTCTAGAAGTGGAAAATTTAATTAACACTATGGATTTTTTTTCCCCTGTAAATACAATTATGTGACTGGAGTTCTGTAGTTAGAGAGATGAATGTAAGAAATGTATGTATAGCACAGAAGCAAAGCAGTGAATTATTGCACACCTTGCTAAACAGTGTCCTACTAAATAATTTTCAAATGGAAATGGAATTAAGAGGCATACTACATTAAAAATAGACTTAATTATCAATGTTTTTAAATTGTAATTATAGTGAATGAGTTCAGTGGTAACTTGAGCCATAAAGCAGAATGGAATCTGCTTTCCAGAAACTCAGAGACAAGAAAAATATGCCTTGCCCTGCATTATATGCGTAATCTGAAACCTCTTACATGTAAGTAGATTTGAAGACTTTCCTTCTGCTGAAAAGAGGATTTTTTTATCTTGCAAGAAGGGTCATGAGAGATCTGAGTTTGATTCAAACAGCAGTTCTCCATTGCCTTAATGGTGCAATTTTTTAAATCAAGTTGATGAAAAAGTATAGAATCGTTATTTCAATTCTCCTGGCAAACAAAGATGCAAACCTCAAATTTTAGTGTTTGAAATTGTGGGGTTTTTTACTTAAGACTGACCCTTCTCAAATGTATGTTATTTACCTTGCATAGGCTTCTTGTTTATGAATTATGGTTGTATGCATAGTCAGATGGAAAGCAAATTCTTTTAAGTTAAGATGTCTAGTACTTTTCTTCTGTATTTTAACCTCTCATATACATAATCAAATTATCACATTAAAACCATGCATTAAATGATTGAATGTAAAATTTAATGATTTAATGCAGCTCTGCATATCTTGTCAGACACCTGGCAGGGAGCTTCTTTAGCATAACACAGCATAACACAATGCTAATGAGAGTAGAAGAGCTGGAAGAGTTAAAAAGAATGGTTTTCTTTTTCTACAAGTCTGTATTTGGCAGAAAGATATGGGAGTTTAACAAGTCTGTACTATTGGGAAGCTGTAAGGGATGAACAGGAATGAACAACAGTAGGTCAGATGCCAGATCAACCATGAATTATCATCATACTATCCATAACACAGGGATTCTTGATCTCCTGTTAAAAGTCTCTCTTTTAGGACTTTTAGATCTCCTCTAAAAGTCCCGATGTCAATTTTTATGGTTATTTCCTTAAATCTAGTTCAGACAATCAACGAACAGATGCTGCAACTAGAAATGTTAGATCTCGATTGTGGTCATTAAATGAAAATGGCAATGAGTTCTTGAGGACTCAAAATCTGAACTAGAGTCTGGAGGAGAGATACAGATAACCATTCAAATGAGATGGGTATGGTCATTAGGTACTTGATTCAAATAAATTAATAAAGGATGAAGTCTTGATCCATTTTTTATGCTAAAAAATGTGTCATACATCCATTGAACACAACCTATATATGTACAGTTTTAGGTCGCTAACAATGGGGAGAAAATTTTCTTAATTTAACAATGAAAATGGATGGAACAACATTAGTACTATAGCGTCTTAAATGCATTAACTTGCATTGTTGCATACAAAATATGTAGAAATTAATAGTTACTGTGTATCAGAAAAAGCTAAGCTGCAGAACTTGCTCAGGAGTTTAAGTCCTGGAATTTGCAAGCAATTCCAAGGGTGAAGGCTGGTGTCAATACATTGAGTGATGTGAGTTAAAAGGAGAACTACAGAAAAAGGGTAACAGCCTAATGGCAATGTCATTGCCAGGTCATGAGATTGAATGAACAAGGGGTATGTTGTTGGAAATAAAGCTTGTGTCAAATCCTGTGTCTTGGTAGGAAGAATTGATATGCAATTAAAGAAGAGTTAGAGGCAGAATTTAAGTTGTAAAAGTCCTGTAAATTGTGTTGATTGGGAGAAAACATAAAGTGTCTATTTGTGGCCCATGTACAAGAATATTTCTGAAGTAAAATGTGACAACGATTCCATTGGATTCCAGAAGAAAGGAATGCACTATTAGATGATCAACAAATTATACTCAAAACTTGAGAGAAATGGCTATATGTCTTATCATAACCATATTTTGCACTGTATCTGGAAAAAAAAAGAAGGATTCAAAAGGTACTCAAATACTGCCATTACATCTGCTGGTGAAAACCTCATATCTTTATCCAAAAGAACTCTCTCTGGACACACCTTCAAATAGGAGCTCTGCAGTTCCCCTGAGATGCCTAAAGGGAATTACAGACAGGAGGAAACTTTCTTCAGGGTGAGGTGAATTATTATCGATTTTGCCACGTTGTCAAAGGCACTGAAAAGACCCTACAGAGTCGTGCTGGTTAGTATTTCACTGAGACACTTGTACTTGAAATGAAATTTGATTCTGAAGTGCAAACAAACTTGTGCATGTACAGCTAACCATACTTTTCTACCTAAGCTATTAGTTAACTCTGCTTCAGGCAACATGATTTCTCTTCTTTATACTTGGGGGATGTATTTTATTCCCTCTGTGTTGATAGTTCTCATAGGCCTGAGGCAGAAACAAGCACAGCTCTGGAAGGAAAGATAATTATCATAAATATTTACTAATGATTTAATAATGAATTATTATTCTGTAAGTGTGACCAGCTGATATGTTGCATATTACAGTTTTCAAGATGTTCTGCCTGTTGTTCTGCCAGGACTTAGTTGACAAATTCTTTTTCAACATTAAATTCATTAATATGAAGTATATCATTGATACAGCTTCCAAACAATTTTTTCTGTGCATTTTCACTCAGACTGCTACCATAGTCACCTTTTTAGAGCATGCTGAGAACACTGAAAGGAGTTAGAGGTTAGAATAAGTTTAACTTAACTCATACAAGAAAATCTTATGAATAAGGATAACTTTAAGGCTGTGATAAGGTAGAAAGGCTTTGAAAAAAATCCTTCCTTCTCCTACCAGGTCCTTGAAAAGCTCTTGAAAATGGTTGTAACCATTTTATCACATCTGGATTTTTGAAAAATTACTTTTCTGCTAGTGTTAGACCTAGCTAGTTTCTGCATATGTTAGACCGTATGTCTGCTCTCTGCCCTTTTTGGAGTCTCTCAGTCCACGTTGTGCTGGAGAATTCTGTCTTGCCTGTTCTCAGCTTTCATTGCTTTCAGGGAAGGAGTCATCTCTTCCAGAAGGGATCTTCTCCAATTGAACTACATGCCCTTCAGTGAAGACAAATGAGAAGACACCTTTTCTTTTTCTGTCCAGCTGACTATTTCAAAAGGACACAATCTTGTCTATTTGTCTTTAGTAACAAATAAAAGAAGTGTGCTATTGGCTGGCTATACCAGCCAGGAGGCTTGAAAAAGATAACTGCTAATTTCATACACCTAGCTGTGAAAGAAAAGTAAGATATTTTAATATCTTTCAGAATCTAAATGCCTTTCTTGGATTTGTTTTCAATGGATTAACGGAATTTATTAGAGAAGGAGAGTGACAGACAGAGAGGTAACCAAACTTTTGCCTTAGAAAGAGTCTGGAACAGCATAATGAAGATAGGATTATTAAGCTAACCTCATATTTATCTTCTATATCTTAAATATTTCTATTCGTATCTATTGTTATGGTCCTACCGCTAATGCTGTAATGCATGTTATTCAGACTTTACTCTGCTTAATTCTCTTTGGACTCATATATTACATATATAGTTTTTCTATTATAAAATTATCACTAAAGTTTTGCTGCGTTTAGTGAGAAAAAATACTGGTCTGTACATACACATACATTAGTTATCTTCTTCATTAGTACACACTAGTTAACCATATATAGCTACCACATAAATGTCTCTTTCAATTTATAGCGGAATCCTTCCATTCACTTTTTATATAGAAGACTGCATGCATTCACAAGGAATGATTACTAGGTTTCCTTTTCTGTATGAAAGCTGTATGTATTTCTTTCTCTCAAATCACTCTACTATGAATAATCAGTCCATTTTGCTCGCATAAATTACAGATATGATTTTTTTTCATTCTTTTTAATGTAACTCAAATGGAGGCTGCTAATGCACTGCGTGATGGTCAGCATCATCCATGAAGTCTCAGTTCTTGAACATTTTTAGGGCATGGAAACCGTCAGACTCTTAAAATAGTGCTAGAAGCTCTACAATGACACTTAACTATTCCCTTTTGTTCAGCTCTACTATACAAAGAAGAGCCAAGTCTTGCTTTCAGGCGGTCTGGTACAGAATTCCTCTGACCCATCTCTGCAAACAGAATAAATGCTGGTTCTAATGCGTCAGGTCAATTTGTCTGAGGCGACAGAGAGAAAAAGTAAGCGTGGACACAGAAAACTTGAGTTAGTCTCACTTGGCAGGACCTTTGCTCTCTGCTTGCCTATGTCAGTGTCCATGAGAACTTGGGGTTACTAAACAAAAACTAGAAAGAGATTTTAAAGCACATACAATAATGACTAAATCCACTTTAAATCAGTCCATTTTGCTTGCATAAATTACAGATATGATTTTTTTTCATTCTTTTTAATGTAACTCAAATGGAGGCTGCTAATGCACTGCATGATGGTCACTGTGAGGGCCTCTTTTGTAAAACTGATGTTTTGTTGCAAGAGTGTTTGCTAAATGAGGAAAAAAGAAGTCAAATGACTTCATGTGTCAACCCAATTCAGAATTTCAGAAATGAAAGGTGCTCCTCAGTAGACTACTGCTACTGTAACATTCTCAAATCTTTTATAGGAGGATGAAACAGGACAGACAAGGGTGCATTACTGACAAAGACTCAGAAATAAGATTGCAGTTGTGCTTCTGTGTGTAGAAGTATAGACCGGCAACCACTTAATCCTAGACATAAAAGATTTTTCCAGCAAACTCTTAGATAATCCTTCAACTAGATGTCAGCAGCGGAATAGTTTCAGATGGATGACTGCTTATCTAAACCCGTCATCAGTGGTGGCTTTCTTGACTGTTCTCATTATTTGTATTCAAGGTGTTTTTTCGTTTTCATAGGGCAGGAGGGAACATTAAAAACAAGCAAACAAATAAATAGATAAAGCAAAAATACCACCCCCCCAAACCTTTGTGAATTACCTTTCCCTGAAACAGGTGATAAAACTGGGCTGCTTTCCCAGACTCTGTTTCAGTTTACAGAGGCCCTATCATCTTTTTCTGTGGGAAGGACAGTCTGTGCTCTTGAAGCTGTTCTCACCGTCACACATTCAACTCTTCCGTGGACGGGGAATGTAATCTGTTCTTCCAGTCTTGTAGAAAAGGCTGTGAACTGCAAATCATGCAAAGTCAATCACCCTCTCCCTGTATGTCTACAGGGTGTGAAGGTTGCAAGCTAGAGCTATTCATTCTCTGAGCTGAATGGGAATGAGTCCCCACATGACCATTCTAGAAGCTGTTAGTGCATGAGTGTTTCTAGTAAACTAGCATTTTGTAAATTATTTCAGAATCAGAGGTGGTTTCTATCTTTTCTTTCTTCATGCCTGGAAATACTAACATGTCTCCAGGGACTGCAAAAGCCCAAGTATAAAACTTATCTTCTCCCAAATGTGAACTTAAAGGTTCACCAAGGTGACAAACAAGAGTAAGTCTCTTTTTCTGAACATTGTTTCTTCAGTTACAAAAATTGGTTTTGCTTGTTGAACTTTGAAGTGAAACCTCAGCTACATCTTGAAATACATTAGTTGAACGAGTCACTTTACCTCATCTTTAAACAGGCAGAATACCAATGGGCAAAGCTCAGATCTTTTACCTCTATATCTGACAGTTCTCTGATTTCACTGTCTTAGATGGAATTCTATTCAGCTCAACAACCTCATTCAAATTCAGTCTTAGGGAGTTTTGTAATTTTGATTGTACTAATCCTCTCCTGCCCCACCCCCTATAAATAAAATACATAAAGTTTGGAGCATTTTAGCTCATGTTAGGGAGCTAATTATGATATTGTTTCTCTTTAAGGTAGTCTCAGAACTTTATTTCTGAAACTTTGCCTTTTCTTACTTAATGTACTACTGTGTACATATTCACTCCTTAGGATATCAACCTTTTAAAATTATTCAAATACCATAATAAATGCTTGATTTAAGAAACATGTCAGTGTTTCTTCAAAGAAAAATATTTATACTATTGTGCCTTCTTGGTGCATGGCAAAAAACCCAACAACCCATAACACTTATGCTATTCTAGCCACCAGTAATATTAGTTTGGTCCGCTTCACGCGATGGGTCTTGTCTTGTCTCAAAAATTTTTGAGAATATTTTTTTACTTGTTCATTTATTATTTCCCTACAATCAACATTCTTATTGTTCTTGCCTTTCTTAGATTCTTCAACATTCTTATCATTCTTACCTTCTAGGCATGGTGAATGTTTATAATTTGCTAATATGATGGCCTTCAACTTTGTATAAATTATCAAAGAAAAAAAATAACCATGCTAGTTACCTACAATATCTTTTGTGCAGTTCTTGTTTTGTTTTTCCCTCAGGATCTACTTCAGGGTTAGGAATTTGATAAGGTTTGTGCAATGAGAAACAGAAATATGCTGATTTAGTTCATAAATTATATGACAGTTACTTGATACTTGCAGCTTCATGAGGCAGACACTGTCACATCACACCCAAAACATGCAAAATAACCAGATTAAAAGCTGTATCCTACAAAACCACAGAATATATGACAGACAAAGCATTACAGAAAATGTAGCAGCATTTCTTGATTGTAGTTTATGGGGATCTGTTAGAAAAGCAAAGAAGACTAAATTTTGTGGACCTTTCAGGGTATTATATGAAGTTCAGCAGTGTCTTCAGAGTATCTATGACAAGGACATGCCTGTAAGAATGTGTCTTCAGAGTTCATCAACTAGTACAACATGAACCTTGCATAAGTGCTGATCCTGCAACACCAAATATTGGTCTGTGAAGTATTTGAGAGGATAGGCTATCACCATATTATTAACATTTTCCTCCTTGTACTGGTGCACTGGTATTTATTTCCTTTTAAGTCAAAATTCAGTATTATATATGTCTTTGATTTCTATTTTTCAAAGATCCTATTGGTGGTTTGCTATGTTAGGCCATGACACATTTGGTGGGAATAAGGGATAATGATAATTGTAATCTTTGAGGATCACCTCTGCTTAGTTCAATTCTTACCTTTTTGTTTCAACAAGAATTACATAATTCTGTATTTACCAATGAAACAACAAAAAGATATTCAAAACTATATTGCTTCAGTGTTCTTTCCTGCATTGCTTTGATAAGCTATTACAATAATATAATCATCTTAATTGTCACTCTTTTGATCATTTTGGTACCAAGAAATGCATCAAGAAATGACAGTGCCTGAGGTATTCCAGAAGCCTGGTTGTCTGTTATAAATTTCCTTACAGTATCATTGCTATAGTAAAGGTTGTGTCAGCAGTTTCATTATAATGCCATTCCTCAAGAGGTGATAAGTCAACCGTAAAAGTTGCTATAAGCTCAGCAAGGTCACAGTTCTCAAAGCCAATTTATCTACATGATCGAAATATTTGACAAATTTTAAAAAGTAATGCAAATTATATAAATGTTTATATTTGCTCATGAAGAACATATAGTTAGGAATTAAAAATTATCTATTGTAGTTGCCCCTTCATTTTCTAATCTAATCTCCTTTCAGATGTCTTTTATAACTGTGATATTGTTACATATTTTAATTCCAGAGAGATGCAGAAAAGTTCACGTGTTATTCTTAGTAAAACCACTTCCAAACGAAAGCTGACCACTGGTGCTCATACTTGGACAAGATATTTCCTGTAGTTAACCATCACTATCCGATACTGGCTAAATATATAATCTTTCTGTGTGCTTTAACCTGCCAAACATAAAGGCAAAATATTGTAAAGGATAGTGAAGAAATGTTTTAAAAGTTAAATTTGATCTAGTCATTGTCGATTAGACATCAAATGTCCTGCATCGTATGCTAATGACAATTTCAATAGAATGAGATGATATTTGAGGATTTGTTCAATAAAAATCAAAACACAGTCAACAAAAAAGGTTTTCAAGGATTGAACTCAGTTAAACCTGAAGTACTTCCATGAGGCTCTAAAAAGCTTGGAACTGTATCTACTTTTGGAAATTATTTTGATGAATGATGTCTGACACCTGTAAGAATTTAATGTTACCGAGGTGTGTTGTTTTTATTCTTGGTTCATCTCTGAATTGATTTTCAAACTAATAGTTAAATCTAAATTCTAGTCTCTGAGAAAGACTGAGTAGGTCTTACCTTGTATTTCAAATATGCTTCTGAAAAGCTAATTTCTCTTTATAATGTCTTAGTTGGACTGTTGAGACATTCTCAGAAGCTCTGCTTGACAAATTGATCAATAGGCTTTTGATAGTTTGGGGGTCTCATTACATGCACTTCCATATGAGTATGGCATAAACTTTGAAATCTTATTGACCATGTTAGAAGTATTGGACAAATTTGGCTCTAGACAAAATGCCCAAATTGACCTCCCACTAACCATGTGACCAGAGACTACAGGTAAATGATGTAGGAATATTAACTCTTTTTTTTCTTCCATTTGAAACATCAGCTCCTATAAAATGAGCTTTCTATGTATCATGCAGTGAGAAATCTTGAGTCTTACACCTATGTAGTAAACTAGACTGACTCTTAAATCAGTTTAACTGCTCCATTTCTCAGAACTGATTGCATGTGGTAACCTCTGTTTCTTGTTATTAGGGTCTTACTTGATGTTAATCCGTGTTTGTTATCTCTACCGTCTTTCATATGACCTATTTTTTATGAAGGTTTTGATGGTTCTCAAGTTATAGAGTACCTCCACTTCCACACTTACAGTGTTACCTGTCAGTACACTCAGGTATCAAGAGCCTATGACGAAGTGTTGGAAGGATGTGGATGAACTCAAAGCCACATGTGGACATGATACTGAAGTAGCTTAACAGTGATTATACAGACTTTATCTGCAAAGTATTTTATGGATTTCAGTGTATGAATAAATCAGGCTAACAGTTTAGGCAGTTTAACCCTGTTGGGGCACCAGATCATGGTTAAGAAGCTCAGCATACATGCTTGGTGTGGCCTACTCATCTTATTTAGGACAACTGCTCTGGAAGATTCTTTGCCAGGTCAACACTAGGGAACTTCTTTGAGCCTGGTGGTAAGTTCTGAATGCTAGGCTTACAGTGCTGAAATTGCCAGAGAGACATTAAAAGAAGAAATATGGATCAAGTAAGGCAAAGTAATGATAAAGTGAATTAAATTTTTGCATTCATTCTATAACCTAGAATGACATTTTTCATTTAATTATTTTTTTAATACTGCCTAATAGATGTGATAGAAATGTTGAGAGATTCGTTGTGGGCTGCCTACCCTCTCCCAGAAGCTTGGAATATGAGCCTGAGCACATTGTATATAGTAGGTTTGCTTTTAGATGAATAAAAATTATTTTCAGTGGTAGCCAATCTACTCCTGTTGAAAGCCATGGGGTTCTGCTGCCTCACTTCCAGTTAAACCTCCAGGAGTCCACCTCATAGAGCATTTTTTGCTCAGAATAAGGCAGAGACAATGAAAAATTTTTTAATCCAAATATCCTGATTGCTTCCACTCCCAGTTATGTCTAATGTCTTTACGTTCCCTCAAATTTTATTTAGTGCTTCAGACAAGACAGTTCATTACACTATTAGAGACTTTCACAGATACAGAGGTCACAACATGTACATTTTGAACAATGCTTTGAATATGTTATATCTTTTATTCTTTTTTTCCAGCAGTACCTCAATGGCCCTGTCTAACTATGTTAGACAGTGTCATCAACAATATTACCTTTTACCCTTGCCTTTATTGATTATACATCAGGATTTACAGCATCCATGATATGAAAAATAATGAGTCTTTATGAAAGGCAGACAGATATTTTCTGAAGTTATGATCCTTTTAAAATAACCCACCACATGCACACTTTGGCATTTAGGGGTAGCCATAAAGCATGGCATGAAGGTATAATGAACCCCTAAAGAATGACCATTATATTTGCAAACCTCAGTACCCATATACATACAGACAACTTGATATATACACAAAATATTTGCTTCTCTGAATGCCCAAGTTAAATCTTTCTTTGAGATTTTTTTTGCATTTGTTTTGGATTATTTATTCTAAACTAATAATGCAATCACATTATTACTTTTTTTGAAAGCTATTTCCATGCATATGGGGAAAATGTATTTTTGCTTAATGTTTATCTTACCTCAAATAACAATTTTTTTTTAGTTGTGTTTAAAGGGATCATTTTTAAAGAAAGTGTTTTTCTTCTAGCCTCCATGTCAATTTAACATTGAAAAAGTGTTTAATTTTTTCCTCCAAGAATTATTTTTTGGGGGAAAATGAATTAAAAATATACACATTTTAATAATGGTACTTTTTAAAATAATAGTATTTTATACATAGTATATTCATGATCTAATAATATAGGAAAGCAAGTAGATTTTTTTTTTTTTTCCTACTTGGTCCAACACACTTAATGTAATTTCTACTAGGAAATAACACATATTTCCATTTGAGAAACTTTTAGGCAAAATTAGGTAATCAGGTTGTTCTTATTGGAAGTAATGTTAATTGTTTAACAAGAAGAATGTTTTTGTCAGTTATCATGAATTTTTCAATCAGGGAGCAATAGTTAAATAAAAAGTAAATGAAAAATATGAAGTTCAATATAACCAAACCAGAACTTTGTTTCTGTACTATAGTAACACTGAACATTACATTCAGCACAAATACTTTGTATTTTGTTTCTCCTGCATTGGTAGTGTGAAAATAGCTAATATTCAACCCCTCCATTTTCAAATGAGAAGTATGATAATTTAATTAATGTTTAAAGTCTAGGACCCACTGAAAATCATACATAATCCAATTACTTTTTATTCAATTAGTTTAATAGCAAACCACTTTGCTATAATTATGCTTAATCTCCCGATTTTTCTCCTCAGCTGTTTATCAAGGGTCTGTATGATATCTTTGAGGAAATCATACTGGGATATAATTATCAACAATCCCCAATGGAATTAATGCACTAAATAGTACTCAATTATGAGCAACATTCCATTGCTGGAGAGCTTAGTTTGGAAGACCGTAAGAATGCAATATATAGTTTGACTTTTCTGAGCCACTTTCCCCAGAGTTTTTGGAAAGAGGAGAAAATACAGTTATTTCTCCCACTAGCTGATACTGAACACAGAAATGCCAACATAGAAGCTGAAACTGAACCAAAGAAAAGAATTGCAACCGGGCCCTTCTAAGCACTGTGGCTGTTTATTGAATTGTAAATATTAGAAATTACTTTCAGCAGTATCATAGTCTCTTAGGCCACCAATGGTGGTTGGGCACTGGAACAGGCTCCCCAAAGAAGTGGTCATGGCACCAAGAGTGGTAGAGTTCAAGAAACATTTGAACCATACTCTCAGGCACATGATGTGACTCTTGGGGCTGGTCCTGTGCAGGATCAGGAGTTGGACTCGATGATCCTTGTGGGTTCCTTCCAACTCAGCATGTTCTATGATTCTGTGATATAGCAAAGTGGTATTGGTATCTGTAATGTTGGAACACTGACAAGCTAAAAATTGCAATTTCATTGTTTTATAGATAAAAGAATTACACACATAATTGTGTCAGACTCTTGGAATTTGTCAAAGAAATTATCCAAATTTACTTTTCTTATTGTGCGTTCTTTTTGAGCAGAAGTAGGTGCATCATATGTAGGAAGCTGTATTTGCAGGAATGTCCATCACCTATTCAAGAAGTTCAGCATTAAACATGATAATAGATTATTAGGGACATCCTGTTGGTGGGTTAAATACTGGTTTCCTCTGCAGTCCCATACAAACCCAGCATCTTGCCAGACTTTGAGTCATAATACACAGAGAATGAAAAAACTGAAGTTCAAAGTTGAAAATAAGTGCCTATCGTTGAGATCCTCACATTGCTGACAAAAGGTGTAGTATTTTATAAAGATGTTCATCAAATCTTAAAAAAAGCTATGGTTCTCCTTGTCTGAATTGAAGTTTTTCTGTTTTTAGAAGTGTTAATTCTTGCCCAGCCGTGTAATGAAATGTGCAATAAGAATGCATAATGATCCTTAAATAAAAAAGTAAAATAAAAGATGCTTTGTAAGCTTATTTGTATGTGTCAAAAAGAAGCTACGAAAGAAGTCACGTAATTTTCTTTTCACTTTGATAGCCTACATGCAGTGTTGCAGTGCATCAGGAAGGAACATTTTTTCTTTCTCTAAATGTGATGCTGTAACATGTACCTATTTTTTGCCTGTTATTTTTCATGGCTATGAAGTACCCTGGAAGATCAGGTCATGTGGAGGGTTTTGAATCTGCTCCATATTCTTCAGCTCTAGAAGTAATGGGTGGTGAAGGAAGGAGTAAATTCACTGTTACTTTTATTTTTGTAATGTTAGATAATCCTTTCGAAGCTGAAATACAAACACCACACTTCCCCACCCCTGCCCAATTTGCAATTAGTGCAATGGAAAAGCCTAGATTCACCTATCCTTGTCTGAAGTAGGGTAAATGTCAAGGTAGGTTCCTTAACTAGTCAAGACAGTCAAAAGTCATGGGTATCTGGAGCAACATTTATTTTCATCATTCTCCACTGACTCCGGTGAGAGCTGAGGGTGAGTTAAAGTTAATCCTAACTTTAGGATTCAACCATAGATATATCCAGGCTGAATCCAGAGACAAAGGCCATGATTCACCAACCAATCTGTCATGAGTGCTTTAGAACAAAATCTTAGAATTTGCTAGGTCATATGTCCTGCCATGTTTTTTTTTCAGTGTTTGTCTTTCTGATGGATAGTGGAAAGGCAGAATATTATGGGTTCATTTCATTATTTTTGTTTCAAGGAAATAATATTCCTTCTAAAATCATGCCTGGAAGCAAGTTTCCAGTTTTTGCCTGAATTTCAAGTTTCACTTGGGAGATAATGTGAAATTCTGGAGAAAAAAAGATGTTTTGAATACATACAAAAATTTTAGCAGACCTTTACTGAGAAAAATTTAGGTTTAATTTCTCACACATATATATCATTTTTACTCCAATCTCTATCCTGGGAAAAATGTTTGGACACCTCATTTTCCTCCCTCTTTTATTCCTAAGGACATATGACTACTACATGAGCACCCACTTACTACTCCATTTCCCCAAATATATATATATATATCTGTATTTAAAGTCCATTGTCACTCAGTGTAGTAGAAGTGAAACTCACAGACTTT
Source organism: Ptilonorhynchus violaceus (assembly GCA_013397565.1). Lineage (NCBI taxonomy): Eukaryota > Metazoa > Chordata > Aves > Passeriformes > Ptilonorhynchidae > Ptilonorhynchus > Ptilonorhynchus violaceus. The sequence continues at coordinate 42,086 of VZRJ01000958.1, forward strand.
CATTTGTTCTTCATTGTCAAAAGATGTCAAACTATCACTGACTTTACTGTTTTACTGCTTTCTCCCATTGTTTCTAAATAGGAAATGGAAATTCAAGGAATTTACTGAAATTGAAAATTAAATCAATTTAGGACATCAAACAACATGCAGGGTAAAAGACAAAGCTTTCACTGAATTAAAAAAATGAGGCTGATATAAGGAAAAGAGGCACATGTCACTTCAAATTTCAAACTTCCTAATGAGGTGATATGAGGATCTGACTGTGAAAGTGGAAATAATATCACCTGCCAGTTTGATGTCATCCATGACCATATTTTATTGAAGGAAATTTAAGCATGAAAGAAGTAGACTCGGTATTGATTATGATCAAAAAGCTTCTGGCCAGAGTGGTGTTAGTTGGCTGTGTCACAGCAGCAATTACACAGCACTGGTCCCCGGAGACTTTCACCTACTTGTTAGATGAAATCAATAATACCCAGACAAGAACTGAAATGACATTTTAATGTTCACAAAGAACATTTACACTTCGGGGCTGCCTTTGAAAAAGTTTCTAACAGTGATGGAGAGGACAAATGGAGGGTTCTGTGTAGCAGGCAAGGACGGTTGCTTTCAAACCAGGATATTAGCTGTCACTGGAGGGGGCTTCGCAAAGACTTTGTGTAGCTTCCCGGGGTAACAGTTAATTTTGACAAAGTGTTTGCAAGTAGTTTTGGGGGAGGCACTGGGGTGATAATGAATAGAGATGAGAAAGGAGAAGAGTTGGAGGCAGTTGCATCCTCTCACCCCAAGAGATGGCACAACTCAGCATGACAGGGCCAAAATATAAAAGATGGCAAGTGGGAGCAGTTAGCTACATTTCTCTCAGTGCTGTCTTTTTTATTCCTTGAAAAAGACACATTTGAATATACTTCAACTTCCTTTACGCAGAATGAAATTTGGAAGGCAAAATCTGACTTAGTTTGCTTTTAATGCCTTTATTTCAAGACAGCTTTAATTTCTGCTGGAGATTGAAAGTCACAGTCACCTCCATGTATTTTCTGAAAATTCTCAAATGCCTAGAGTTAGATAATGATACTCAGGCATCCAGGTATGCCAATCAAGGTACTCACTCTTCTTTTTTTGTTGTTTAACTCCAGTACCAGCTAAGCCCCACAAAAGTGCTTGCTCACTTCCCCTCAAATGGTTGTGTTGAGAATTGAAAGAGAAATGAGAAAACTCATGGGTTGAAATGAAAGCAGTTATAAAGGCAAAGCAAAAAATCTGCACTTGTGAGCAAAATAAGGAATTAATTCACTACTTCCCATCAGAAGGCAGGTGTTTATGACATATCTATACAACCACTATAAAGAAAATTAACTCTATCCTGTACAAAAGCAGTATATCCCCTTCAATTTCATCATGATTTAGGAAGAAGGCTGCTAACTCCTTGCGCTTTGCCTCGGCGTCTGTGTGTCACAGGAAGAAAGAGATTCTTGCAGCCTGGGATCAATTGCCTGTTCAGACAGACATGATTTAAATCCATATTTCTATTTTTTTTAAAGAAAATTCTTGAAGTACTAGGCTAATGTGCAAACCCAGGTAAGGCTTCTTATTGAATCTAGGCCAATGAAGCCCCTCAAATTTTCTGGCATTCCTGATGTGAAAATAAGTTAATTGTAGTTTATTTTCATTGTTGTAGTTAAAATATTTCACTAATTATTTCTTCTCTTGCAAAAAAAATATTAACCATAAGAAGAAGTGGCATTATCAGAATCTTTCCAATTGCAGTGTAATATTATATAAGTAATTTAATTCCTGAACATGAGAAAAATACCAATTCAATCTGTCTGTTTTCATATTTATACATCAGTGTGGACTCTAGAGTGCATATGGCATAGAGGTTATTCTCTGATAATTTTTTTTCTTTCTTCAGATTAAAAAATATACTGAAAAACAACATAAAATTAATATATTTAGTCTGAAGTAATTCAGATCTGTAACAGTGTTTCCCATATGCTAGCTCAAAAAATTAAGCTTTACAAAATACAAGCAGAAATTCAAATTTCTGACTTTTAAATGAATATGATTAGATGGACAAGTGATATGAGAAATGTCTAATAAATAACTGAACCATGCAAGATCTGTCGGTTCTGCCAGTGTGAACTGAAAAGATCCATTAATGATCAACAACCTCATGCAATATTTACTGCTGCTACATCAAATGGGTCTGTTTGTTATACTAACATAGCCAGCACCAAGAACAGTGCTGCCTTACAGATCAGTGAACAACAGTAAATCAGTCAACAGCTGCCCTCTGGAATTACTGCGTCTACCAAAAACCTTTTCAAGCATCAACAGAATCCTGACTTTCCTAGCTTACCTAGGAGGTGCTGTGGAACAGAGGACAATAGAATTTCTGCTTGGTTTTTAACAAGCAATTGAGGAGGCAGGGAAGGTTTGTTCCCTCTTTTCTTCACCTTTATAATTCACAAAGAAAGCCTGAAAGGAGATCTCTGGAGTTACATTTTTCAATATTCGTATTCTTGTTTTCTTTTTCCCTCTGAAAAGGTTTAATCAACTACAGAGGACTTAACATACTTATGCTTAAGAATTCAGTTTATCTCCTTCACAGAAACATGGCTATGAGTCTTATAAATAAAGACATCTGATGTTTGCACGGACATAAACACATTTGTGTCTCTGAGATCTGGTTTGAGCATTCCCAGCTTCAGTGTTACAGTTGGGTACTCCCTTGTGGTCTCTGAATACCATACCTCCACCATCACAGCCTTTCTAGTCTGTAATGGAGTTGTATTAGTCAAACTGCTTATGATAAAACAAAGGTTAAAAAAAACCCCTAGACCAACAACTCAAAAACTGTGTGTCCAGCTTGGAAGAGAAAGCTTTTCCACTGCAGGTTTCAAACTGCATTTTATCTTTGTTTAATTATCACTTTGGAGAAAGAAAATATTGTTAATGAAGTAACAACAAAACCCTTAGATTAGATATTAAACATAGCACTATCCATTCTCTCTCACAACACATCTTTCTGATGTGTTGTGTAATCAGGGAAAACCAGAGTTGATATTTTCTTTGAAAAACACAACGAATAAGATGTATTCATCCCTCCTCATACTAAGCAATTCTCCTGTTTTCTTCATAAAAAAGAAAGACTTCAAAAAAGTTACTTTAAAAGGCACTCTTTTGACAGCCACCTTTATGAATGACAGTATGCCATGTTTAAACAAAATTACTTTTTATATTATGAATCATGATCTTAAAAGTAAAGCTGTTCATAAGGACATGTTTTCTATGAAGTCAATAAGACCATGTATTAAAATGCTTATTACAATTCTGGATGTGGCTGCCTTTTTATTTTGGAATGCTAGTAAAACAGTTTTTTGTTAGAAAATACTTTTGCTGTTAAAATATTATATTTAGATTTTCTTCAAAGAAAATATATTTGTCCTTTCATGTATTATTTCTTACACAAATCAGGATTCTGTACTTTCTACAGGTTGCAGTATTTTGCATTCATTTTGAATTCTAATAGCTGTAGGTGGTTGAGTTCACTGAAAAACTGAATCTTAACATAGCAGCCATCAATGAACTAAATCCTCAGATCCTTTGAAGTGGAAACCAGGAGCAGAACTCTTATTCCCACATATGTGTGTCATCAGTACTGGACATGATCCTGAAAAACATTCAAGTCCATTCTGCATAGCAAAAGAAGGTGTATCAGTCAGTGCTTTGAGTAATATCATTAAAATAAATGTTGGGGTTTGGCTTGTTTGTTAAGTTTTTTTCTTTTAGTGGAAGACCTGTGCTTTTGTAAAGAAGCTCCTCATCATCTCTAATTACTAAACTTTGGAGGCTGTCATTGTGGAGCAGACAAGCTGCTTGCTAATCTAGATGTGATCATCTGGGGCTGCTCAGAATTATTTAATTAAGTTTACAGAAAGCAAATTTGATTCTAAACAGTTTCTCATTTGAAAATCATTTTGGTGGAGAAGAAGGTGGCATCAAACAGAAAGATTAATATGAAAATGAAAAACTGCAAGACATAAAATCCTAATTACTTGTGTCAAGTACTCCCAACTCTCCACAATTTTTTATTTTGCATTGTCATTTATGTTTTTGCAACCTAAATGTAAATAAAATTTCAAAACACTCTACATAAGAAATAGAGGCAATTAATATTTCTTTTGCTCCAACATAAATGGCTCTGCAGGATACAAAGCATTTATGCGTCAAGCTCCTTTTATTCAGTGTGCAAGAGTTGTCATATTTTGCTCCTTGGGAAATACTCTGATGGAGTAACTAGTATCCTGTTCGAAATTTTGTTACCATTTTAAAGGAAGAAGCCTCAGGTTAACTGTAATGACTTTATTTTGTCAATAACTTTGTTTCTAGAATAAGATGAACATGTCATAAATAAAATCATCAGATACTAATTTTACACATTTTGTGTGTGTGTGTGAGATATCCTGTGGTAATATTATTCATGTGTGTCTGTGTGAGGGGGTGTGTGTGTCCATGTTTTTTCCCTAGAGGAACAGCACAATACGGATTGTAGAGAACCTACAGAGATCATTTGGTCCAGCTTCCTGCCCAAAATCAGACCTCAATTGAGAGTCAGAGCGGGTTCCTCAGTGCCTCGTTGAGTTTTGAATGTTTCCAAGGATGAGGATTCCACAACTTCTGCAGTCAAACTGTCCCAAGGTTGAAACGTCTTTGTAGTGAAATATTTTTCCTTTTATTGAATCAGAACTTCCCTTGAAGTCTCTTGTCTTTCTGCTGAGTGTCTCCAAGAACAGTCTGACTCTGCCTCTTTGCAACTCCCATTAAGTTACTGAACATAATGTTAATATCTTTTAATTTTCTCTTTTCCAAATCCCATGAACCTGACTTCCGCAGCTTCTTCTCATTTGTTATGTCCTCTGGCCTTCTTGGGGATTTTCCTCTGGACATGGTGCAGTTTTTCAATGTCTTTATTGTACTGAGAGCCCAAAACTGGATACAGTTCTCCAGACGCAGCTTAGTGAGTACTGAATACAGGTGGAAACTCCTGTATGTGTTCTTGGTAATGCAGTCCAATATATGATTAATCTTCATCACCAAAAGGCATTGCTGACACATGTCCAAAGTGTTGACTGCTATGACTTGTAGGTAGTTTTCTACAGAGCTGCTTCCTAGCTAATTGGTACCCAAGATATTAGACTGGACTTAATCCATCCCAGGCACTAGATGTTGCATTTTCCCTTACCAAACTTTGTGAGGGTCCTGCTAGCTCAGTCCTCTAGCCTCCTGCAGCTGCTACCCTCAATTTGTTTTCACTTAAAAATTGCTGAGACACTTTTCATCCCATCATGTTGTTGAGACACCCATATTGATCTCCTATTTTGAATAAAAGGCCAAATGTCTTACTTAGACTAAAAGAAAATTAAGGCCCTACCTGTTCTATTAAATAGGTGCTCAAGTTGAGATGATAGATCCTCAAGGATTTTCTGACAGAGGGAGTGAAAAAGGAGGGTAGTCATATCTTTATAGGGACCAGAAAGTCTTATACCAGACAGGTACAATTGGCCATAACTGTAGGGAATTTGTCCTAGATGTCACTAGGAAATTCCAGACACAAGGGACAAATCCAAGCTAAAACTTGTTTAATTACCTAAAAAGCTTGCAGTGCTACTGCTTTCAAGCTAGTAGTTCAGAGTTTTACCCAGGTAACTGAAAGTACTGCATTTCATGGCAACATTCATTAATTATTCTGGAGACAGTTAGCAGCTACTCGTCATATCCCAAGGTCTTTAATAAATTTTTTTTAATTTGTTTTAAGAAAGCTTCAAGTTAATTAAAAGAGTAACAATAAGCTTCATATATTTCGTTTTCTTTTTTTGTTTAATCTCTAATCCTGATGTGTATAGCACTTAGGTGTTCTAAATTGTCCAGCATATATGTATTCTAGACTTTATACAGATTTCTGAAAATGTTTAGAATTATTGGTTTGATTTTGCTTGAGATTATTTTATTTGGTTTGGGAAATTTTTCTTATGTGGAGTGGTTATTCTACTACTTATTCTGTAGTGATTGCCTTCCCAAATTTTACCAGATGTGTTTGAATGTTAAGTTTTCAGTACAGATTCAGTTAGGCTTTTTGGAAGGTGTGCTATCACCTGCAAAGACTGCAGACTTTCCATGGAATTGTTGGCTAATTTTTATACTGTTCAGTCTGTATATTGCCTAAAAAAGCATTGGACTTTGTCCATTGCCACCAGGGCAAATTCTCATTCAGTATTGGCACTCTACTGACACCTTATTTAAAATAGTATTTCTTAAACAAGATAAGTAACTCCAAAAGAAAAATACTTGTGTTTTTCTAAGGTTTCTAATATAGTTGTAAAAAAAAGAATTGCATATTCATTTTAAACTGGAAAGTAGTACTTTAATCTAAAAATAAGTTTTATTTGCAATATGAACTTTACATGAAGCAAGAGCTTGATCAATGGATAAGAAATACCACTGGAAACCTTACATAGTTTATAGTTTAACTCAGGTGTGCAACCATCCAATTCTGCTAAAATTATTTGCACTTATTGCAGCACAAACCTGAGAAAATGTTTGCACTCTTTTACGATAATTAAGTAATTTTCCTTAATTCTGTAATTTCTGAAAACAAATATATCTTGTGTAAAATAAAAAAAAACCCCTGTTATCAGTGTTATCGTGGTGAATATTTAAATAAACAATAATTATGGGAAATTGACTTTATAACAGAATTAAAACTAATCCATTTTTCCATATCTAAAGTTGCAGAAGGATGGCAGAATGCCATTACAGAGATGCTGAGTGCATTAGTGGAAAGACAACATTGCACTTTAAATTGTTCATGACAGAGCTGCATCAGCAGACCAACAAATTATTCACTTACGATAGTGCTGAAAGATGAGACAGAAATACATTGCTTTTTTGAGGCTCCAAATCATCAATAAAGTCAGATAAAATAATATTCAAATGAAGCTTCATTTCTAATTCGTCTGAGCCCATTAAAGCAAAACAAAACTTAACCTGATACGTGATCAGGAAGACTGAAAATGTGTGGCTGTTACCTCTTGTGATGCCTTATTAGCAAATGTTTGCTTTTCTCTGATTCTCTGTCTCATCTACTGTAACTCCTAAGATAATGGAAGAATGGAACTATAGATAATAGCCCCCATTGTCTGAGATACTTTAATACTTTAAGCTTTGCACAAATGCCACCATTAGACCTGGATTTATCTCCTTCATCTTTGTTGTTTCAGAAACTCCTTAGGAAATATATTATGATGTATGGTTGGTTGTCCTCTTCTCCAGCTCTCGATTTTCCTCTGGCAGTGCAGTGTTTGAAACAGATGGTCACGACTAAGAGATGAACAGCTTATCTGAAGAAAACAAATAAAACACTGGTGTTTTCCTTCACCAGATCACACACAGTAAAAAGCTACAGCTTCTGTCAGCCATCTCCTGCTGTCAGCCATCTCCTGCTGTTTGAGTGGTGAATCATTGCTCTGTGACTGAAAACAGTTCTTGCGTGCATCATTGAGGGAAGAAGTAGTCATGGCATAATTTATACATTCATAATTTATACATTAAAAAACCCTGTTAATTCTTATTTAAATGATAAATTAAATTATTATTTATTCTATCTTCCTATATTGTTCACATAGCATTTATGTCACTGAAAGCTAGACTCCATTTCCACACTGTCATCATCTGAGAATTTGGGGTATCAGTTTCATTTGCTTGAAAGTTAATCCTCAGAAACTATTTTCAGCCATTATATTTACTCCCTCTTCACACCAACATACCACCTTATGAGCAGGAACATTGCCAAAACTAACAGTCAAGCAAGAATACGTCAGATAACAGGAGCAAGAACCAGCCCAGTAACAAGACAACAGCACCTCCTGAATATCTGCATCTAAAGGAAGAACAATGCTCTCTAACAATAACAAGGAGCTGACTTATATTAAAAAATGTGCAACCACAGAGGACACACTGGTGGCCTACAAGAAAAATCTGTTACAGCTTGAAAGAAAACAGGAATACCACATCTAAGTCTTAAAAATTATATCAAAAGGGAGGTTACACAATACTGGAAAATAACTCCATATATTAATTAGACCTGATTAGCTGCTGATGTTCTAGTAATAGTCATTATGCTAATCTTTTAGGCACAATACTTCAGAAAAAGGTGAAAAATAATCAGAGAGGAAAGTGAACTTGTCTTTTTACATTCTTTCTTCGCAAACAAATACCAAAGGTAAATCCTGTTAAAATGTTAGCTCCTTGAGTCAAGAACAACATTTCTCTAAATGTCTGATACAATGCTGGACATAGCAGCATTCTGTTATATTAAAACAATCAAATACTCACAAACAAAAAATTCACTAAGAGATTTATGAATGCGTAATTTGCAATAAAACTGACTACTTGACTACTCTTCAAATAAATAGGGTTTTTTTCCCACAAAATATTCAATGGCAGGGCAGAATATATACATTAAATAGTTTGAAATAAGTGTGAAAGTGTAGATGTTGTATACAAATAATATAACGACAATCTGATAATAATAGTGGAAATATTATGACTGATTAAAAACTTAACAGTCTAGATATCAGACAAAAGCAAAGTAATTTGAAAATGTGTGGAGAGTTTTCTTTCATTATTAAACAGGATTAATGTTGCTTGGACACCTTTTCATGTATCAATCCTGGAATACATTTAAATTTCCATTCATTTTAACCATAAAAAAATACTGGAATAAAACACAGGAATTCTCTCTATTTCCAGAAGCCAGAGAAAGACTCTGTTATATTTAAGTGGATGGTCAGTTTTGTAACAGAAAATAATTGAAAATTTGGGTCGTTCATGCAGTAGCACCTTAAGTACAGGCAGCTAAACTGTAGGTAATATTTTGAAAGTGCCCAATACTTCACTGATGTCTCCCATGAAATTATATTTGCTGAAGAAATGGCTTTGTGTATGAATTATATCTCTACTAAGCAGCTGTTAATCTAAAAATATGTAGTGTGTAAGCAACATCTCAGGAAAATTTTAACAGTGAATTAATTGTGAATAATACCTTATCTTGTTCTTACTTTCACTGTGTCTATCTGTCTAGCCTAAAAGAAGATTTTTATTAAGAGGTTTTACATTAGGTGTTACGTAAGGTAAGTTGCAGATACCTAACTGTGGAAGAGATGTTAAACTATGATACCACCGTCATAAATTAAGAATATGTATAAATAGGTTAGTAGAGAGTAAAAAAACCTTCCAATTTATTCAAATATTAAATCTGACATTGATTCATAAAACATGCCCAATAACAGTCCTTATTGATACCTTCACCAGTGGCATTTTTATTCTTTCATATCCAACCTTTCAATCTGTGTTAATCAAGATACTTATAATAAGTGAGCTGTACTTATCTGTATGATGCCCATTATTTTGAACTCAAAATTGCAAGTGCAACTCTCTACAATCTCAGTAATTGCGATATAAGGTATAAATGTGCTGCTAAAAGATAAGCTGATTTGGCTGCAAATGTACACATCAAAGTCCTAAAATACAATACACCACCTGAATCCTTTTACTCTTTTTCCATTAACACTTAAATAAAAAAAAAAGAAACAGAACAGTTCATTTGTATAACAGTACACCACTCCAGCAATATTCTTATTATATATTTTACTATTAAGACTTTGGAAGACCCAAGCCATCTAAAATGTTATTCCTCTGGATACGACAGATGCTTCTGTTGATGTTTATGTGCAGTTTCAGCTTTTATTAACAGAGAGATACAATTCCATTTCTGAAACTCTCATAAATATGGTTATTAACAAAGTCCAGTTTGTTTTGGTTTTATCTACTTGTAACTGTTAAGACAAAGTAAAAAGTTAAAAACAAAGACTCAATTTGTTTGAATAGACCAAATAATGGCATAACACTGGGAAATAAATAAAATACAAATTAAAAAATTATAAAAGTAATAATACATTAGGTATATATCAGAGCTGATAAATGTTGTAACGGCAAAACTAGAAGTGATTAAGTTTCAATTTACTCTTGGCTATAAAAGTACATTTAATCCTGATCAAGTGCACTGGCTTCTAACCCAGGCCAATTCCTCATTATATCAGCTTCACAAAATGAGGACTAAATAAAATACAGAAGATGGCCAGTGAAGCCGATGAGAGTTTGCCTGAATGAAAGTGGAAAAGACTCATTAAAATTTCCACAATTTGGCTATGTTTGAAATGAGTTAAGGATTAACCATGTTGATTAGATTTCTCTGCTTAAAACTGGTTGCATGCATTATTTTGTAACAAATCAAAGATATGACTGCCATTTGCTTTTAATTTGATAATTATAAAGGAGTATCTTAAAATTGCTGCTCAAAACAATTATTTTCCTGACTTAGGTAGAGCCCTTTTTTTTCCTTTGAAAACATGGCAAGTAGAGATAATTGATTCAAACCAGCAACCTCTCTTTCAGTTATGAGCAATGTAATTGAGAATGGACAACAAAATTAAGTAGCTGTCATGGTTTCTTCAGCTATTGACTTTGGAATTCAGGAGATGTGCAAGTTATAATTTATGTGCAACCTGCTGCTACTGTAACCAAGTAATATCACAGTTTAGTGAATAATTCAACATGCTAATTATGTAAACAGGATTGTATGAGGAAACAAAGGCATCAAGATATTTTTTTAATCTAGAAGTTTCCCCATGGTATCTCCATGTATATTACCAGCATTTGTCATCCTATACATCTTTACACATTCTCTTCTCATACAATATTGCTATTATTTGTAATACTAAGGTATTATGTCCATAGCATTCATATAGAGAATTATTTTTACTCATTTTACAATGCAGTGAGTGATACTGTGGTTAAGTCTGTACAAAAGATTGTCTACACAGAAGGCTTATACATTTGCAGTGAAGGACTGCAAAATTGGAGAGCTATAGATCCATATATAAAACTCTTGAGCTTTAAGATTGAAACAGAGTACTCTGACCCTTAAAAGTTGGAATTTTCTTGCTCATTCATTTTATTGTAAGTTATGAATAGAATATGAAATGCTTGACCTTCATTAGTGTCTTGCAAGCCTTGAGCACTAAGGTTTCTCCTTCTTCAGGATAATCTCCATTTCTGGTTATTTTGTCAGCAGGTATAGTTAACATTTATTGTTCTCCCCATCCCCAATTCTCTTTTTAAAATTGATTAACTGCTTTCTTTTCTGTTATGGTTTCTTTGCTTCAAATTGTATAAGAAGAGATTTTTGAGGGCAATTTTGGTTATTTCAAGTGGATCATTAATGTAAAATAATTTCTAACCTATGACATGAATAATAGCGTGTTTGTTGGAAAATAAACCCATATATTCTATTTTTGATTGTTCCCCTGGGTTTCTGGGGCTAGCATTTTCAAGCTGTAAGTAGCAATATCATGTTTGGAGGGCAAATTATCTATCATCTCTGTTTCTCACAATTTACAGTGTTGGCATTTCTTTTTGCCTCAAATGTTGTCAATATTAAAACCATTATCTTATTTCAGATAGTGTAAAGTCCTATCTTTCTCTGATTGTACCCTTGCCATAGGCAACTTAGTAGTGAGGTGGATAAATTTATAAGTATGGGGTTAAAAATAGCAGCAGAAAAATCTTAAAAGAAGTATTTACCTTTCTGATTTCACAAAATTACTGTAGTAATTATCTTCTCTATGGCAGAAAAACTCCGTATCAAATACATCAATTTTTTTTGTACCTTTGTAAAAACTGGATGCTGGTTGCTGCATTAATATTAGATGAAAACTGATTGTAGAAGACTGGATGAGTGGTTGACTGGCTCAAAGCAAACGTGAGAAGTGGGGGAGGGAACAGGTGGAGCTCTGTATAGGTGGGATGGCCACTGCTTCACACCCCTGAGTAAGTGCCTTGTTGTGTCTCGATTAAAGTTAAAGTTTGCTAAGTTAAAGTTTGTGAAGTGCCTTACTTTGGATTTTGTTTTAAAATTTGCTAAGTACCTTGTTATACCTTAATGTTCTAAAGTTTGCAAGTAAAAGTTTGTTATTGAACCTCCTGAGAATATTGTTTCTCCCGTGCACCTCCCAGAGTATATCAAACTACCATCCCCTAAACCAGCTGAGTGGACCAGGGCATTACACTGATCTGGATAGATTGTATATGATGCTGAAACATGAAGGATATGATATTGCTGCTGACTGCTCTGCAATGCTGCAGTCAGTAGAAATCCTGGGAGTGGTCCTTTTTTCCTATAAAAATGTAGCTGGTGGAGAGCCTTTCTAGCTCAGTGGGACTTCAAAACATTGCACTACTTATCTACTCCAGAACAGCTCACATCTGGTGACTTTCTGGCATGACACAAAGGACATAGATGATATTCAGCGAAACAGCAGCATAAATAACCCAAATGTTTAGGGAAGTGAAAACGATGTTTTGTAGGTGTTTGGTGGACTGAGTTCCTGACAAAACTCTTGGAATGCTGATTAATTAAAACAGTGTTTTGATTACTCAGAAATTTGGTTGCCATACAGTAATTGTTTTTTTAAAGACAAGTAGCGGATGCCTAATCCTTATCATACAGAAGTGTCTAATTTTAGAGGCTTCCATTTTATCTGTTTCATTGGGGTAGGACAGACTTTTAAAATGCCAGAAAGTCTGCTTTCTGTCATATACCCTGAATGTTATTCAATATACATGGGTCATATGCAATCACTTCAGCATGTAGGAGGGCTACTCACACATTATTTCAGTAAGCAATGTTTTGGGGGGAGTTATAGCAGAGGAGGAATATTTAAAATTGTAACTGTGAATCATGGCTCCTAATATAGATAAGATTTGGGGGACTGGAGCTACAGTGTGCACTCAGGAAAAGGTGGAAAGACAAGCCAAGACCAATAGCCCACATTAGTACACCAAAACCCCAAAAGCTGAATCCAGTTAGAATTGCATTATTTTTCTGTAAGAAAGCAATTGTGGAAGTGAGAAGTGAGTAGCCTTCAAAAATAAACCAGGTTTTATTTTCCTTGAAAGGGAAGGCATTCATTTATGGTCATTTCATTTATTTTTTTTTTATGGAAAGTCCTCTTTCTGCTCCCAAGAGTTGACTAGAAGATTCAGCCTGTTTCAAAACTCATAACAATTTACAGGTTGTTTTCTTACAGCCTTGATAGCACTGGTTCTCTGTGCAGTTAGTGCTGATCAAGTGATTCTCTTGATTCATTCATCAACAGTGAAAAAGAGACTAGCTTAGCTCCCAGATGAGAAGTGTAAAAATTTAGGTATAACATGTCAATGAAAAATTCTTTTCTCTTTATTTGTGGCCATGCTTCCTGTGAAAGTCTCCTCCGTATGAATGCATATTTGTACATTTTCTGGTATATTAGGATGCTTTAGATGATTTTGCACTTGGATGAAGGCCCAAGCCTTTACAGATCTTTGTAAAGATGTATGTAATTGTGCACATGTGTTTGAAAAAGGGACAACTGAATTAGTGTTGTCCTCAATGAATTCCAAGCACGATGGCTTATCACAGGTGATAGGTATTGAAATGTATTCTCTAGCAGTGGAAACCGGCTCAGAAATACTGAACATATGTTAGCATTGTTATTTGAAAAGGTTGTTGGCATTTTCATTTAAAAAGGTTCTGCATGCCTGTTACGATCCGGTTTAAGCACAGAAAGCAAAGCAAGCTAGGTCTCTGTTTATAAACCAGAAGGAACTTAGAAGGTTCAAAATATTCCTAAAAACGAGATTAAAACCAAACGAGATTAAATGTTGATGCCAAAACATGAATGGATTTATTTTTATTTAGTAGTAAAGAAGGCAAAGAGAAAGAAAAAGGAAAGAAAGAAAGAGATATAAGTGTGTGGGGGGTGCTGGGGGGACAGGGAGAGAGTGGCAGGGGTTAGATGGAGACATATCACCCTTCCGGGGGTCCCAGCGACGCCTCGTGGCTCCCTC